>JAJEKV010000001.1:4377097-4806392 GCA_021234155.1 Isoetes taiwanensis | reverse complement strand
TTGTTGTACACCGTTCGGTTACGTATTGCTGAATGGGATCTTTGAACCCGCGTGTCTTTGTGAGAACCCGGTCCTTGACAATAGGATTCGGCTTGATGGCATTGGCAACTAGTAGCATGCAACCACGGAGAGTTTGGACTCAGGTAATTGACACGTAGCTTGCAATTAGGCAGCGTTATCCATTACAACTTGAAATATTCTCGCCGGTCAAAACTCTCTATCACGGCCTTTGTTTTAGAAAAATCCATTCTCGAGTCTAAGCAGTGATTTTGGTTTCTCTACGGTTTTCAAAAATACTTCACCCACCGGATACCGCGATCATGAAATTAATAAGATGGTCCTTGTTTACATTGCTCCAACCATGATCACTAATGAAGAAAAGCGCTTGATCCTACGACACAACTTCATCTCCACCCTCTCAACCATTTTTCCATGTATTTCATCAACCATTTTATTGTTGGCATGTGTACTTGTATGAAGCCCGATCCTAAAAGCGGTCCTGCTTTGGCAACTTCTTGAAGGCTTCTTTCATTGCTATGCTCGAGAATATGTGGAGCGGTGACATATAAAATGCCTCTACAACCTTGATTGTGTCTTCTTCAGTACTCGATGTTAAGCAATGATCAACTTCCTACATTTAGCGATACGTCTTTCACTATTTCAATTGTCTCTATCATTCTCTGTTCTCGTGCTTATACCTGTGACCCTAGTCAGCTGATGCGGTATGCTGTCCCAGGTGTATAGTTATCTTAAATGCATACATGACCTGCTCTTGAGTAGTCGTAGCTTTCGTCTTTTCTCATATTATTCTTAAGTTTTAATTATCCCATCCGGTCGAGACAATCTCTCGATGGCATCCTTCATAAGTCGTGGTCTGATACAAGTTCGCGACCGCAGAAGCGTCTACGTTCACGCATTAAGATGTAATTTCGAATTCTTGTTCTGCGAGAACCATTTCGTGTGTATCCACGAGCACATTCCACTCATTGCATGAACTCTTTTCCTGAAGACTCCCGTGCAGGCCTCTTTTAGACCCGCGAAACTCGATCGCAGCGACCATGTGTACACGAGTTGCGATCCCGTCAACCTACCCGCGGGCTTCTGCTGATCCTCGCCTCTAAGGTAGATGCATGCCATTTGCACTGCACCTCCGGTGCATGACCGGTAGCCACCATTGCTGGACGTGACAATGTCTCTTATCGACTCCTTGATTACCACGAACTAAGGAAGGCGTATATATGCAAGGAAGCGGCTCACCGATACATATGTTGCGTCGGCGTTAAATCTTGAAATCAAGAAGTTGGAAGCAGGACTATAGGATATTCTATGGAAGCGGATGCCAACCCAAGGCTGCAAACCAGGGGCCGAGGTAAACTGCGTGCCAGCGGTAGAGCTCGTGACTCGAAAGCGACACCTGAGCAAGCGTTTCGAGGTATTTTGACTCCAACACGGCGGTCCAGCGTTAGGAGGTGAATTCACAGAAATTTAATCCGTTTTCTTATATATATAGTAACGATTGCCACAAAGCGAGGTAAGCGATTAGGCATAAATATTTTTGTAGTAAATTGGGCAAAGCAATTTAGAAGAATTTACAGCGTGCAGCGAAAACCATAAAACAGCGATGCCCAGCGAAATAATATTTTTCGCGTACTTGGCGAAGATGGATTTATGCAGCGAAGTTCAAATTGGCCCCGGCGTGCGAAAACTCTTAACTTGCGATACTTGTGAAAAATTACAGCGTCATATTTGTGGCGTCGTTTTGTCTGTGAAAAAATTGGTTGGCGTGCAGCTGTAATCTTCAGCGTCTGTGAAAATATTTTAAGCGTCTGGCGGTTTTGTTGCTTCCAGCGTCGCGGGCTTTTCAACGTAGAATTGTTTTTAAGTATTTTTTTCGTTTTATCACGGCAAATTTGTCTTGAGTATCATTCAATTCATCACGTATTCAGTATAAAGCGTGCAGTATTATTGAACCTATCCATTTCATATGTAGGGGATTAGGATTACATTGAAGTATTAATCCCCAACTTCCAGGTCACAAGTATATCTTGTGACCGCAGTGTATTTTACAAAGCGAGGTAGAAACAATTCTAAAGCATGCTACATTCTTTATCATAATTTGAACTTCGGTTTAACATTCCAACCATTCTTTTGCCGTCGGGGATATTTTGTGGGAAAAGTGGCGGATTCGATTCTGAGAAAAGATTAGTGTTCAAAATGTGCAAGCTTCTGCTTATTATCCATAGGGAAATAGTCAAGTTTTGAGCATACTAACAAAATTCTAGCAGCCATCTTGGCTAAAACAATGAAGGATAATCAAAGAAATTGGTTGAAGCCTTGACATGTGCCTTATGGAGTTTTAGCCCACTACTTACAAGTTGGCCTCTGAGGATCTACACCGAGATTGAAGCATGGGTACAAGGCATGATACTTATTCATTTGGACATTCCTTTGTGTTCATTTGTGGAACCCTTATAATTATGAGAATTTAGGAGAAATTCCAACTTCCAAATCAGGTGCATAATAGGATGGATGATTTGCTCCAATTGCAAGAGATAAGAAAAGAAGCAGCAGATTCAATATGAAGAATAAACAAATAGTAAAGCTTATCAATGATAAGTTATAGGTTGTCAATCCATTTGAGGAAAGGCAATTGGTTTGTGCAGGACCACTAAGAATAATCTATCCAAATTTCAAAGCCTATAGGATGGCCCATTTCTGATTGATAAAGAAGTACTAGGTGGGGCTTTATACTTAATGACTCCAGAAGGGGAATCGTTGCCTAATCCCAAGAATGGAAAGGACCTCAGATCTTATTTTATTAGAGAAGCACTATCCTAAAGAATTCAGCTTTCGCATAGCTCCAATTATAGGGAATTGGTGAAGAATTTTTAGGTTACAACAGGTTGTTTTTCTATCAAACTGCAGGTGACAGTTCCATAATACAGGATCTATTCTACATCAAAAGATGTGTTTTGTCAACACGAATCCAACGAGCCATGGGGCAGGTCAAACAGAGCTCTAAGAACTTAAGATATCATCTTTCAATGTTTGTCACAATTGCAAAGGTTTCTATTTCGTCGCAGTCATTTTGGACCAGTATGCTTTACACCAGTTATTTGGGTCTTTAGGAGCTTAGGTTTCTCTTATAACCATACATGTAAATGTGTCGTTTGGAGACATGTCCCAAGGACCATACTAGTATATTTTGTTGTGGGTTCTCCGCCATAGAGTGGCACACTTTCCTACTGTGGTACTGTTGGGGTGGTATAGGAGACTGTATATATGGTTAAATATGGGAGGTATATACACATAGATATACACACATGTATGCATGGAGGAGATATGGACGTGCACATTGTGTACCTAGGGGATCAGGAGGGAGTGAAATCTGAGCAGATATCAGATATTTTGATCTAGCTATGGAGATTGGGATTTTTGGTGCATGCATTGTATAGATCTTGTATTCTGAGTCATGGTATCATTGGATTTTTAGCTTTCTTGTAAATTTTGGAGTTGGGCTCTAACAATGCGCAAAATGGACCAATTTAAGAATTTGACCCAAAATCCTAGGGCCTGAGCCTATAAAAATATGCCCAAACCTCCTCCATTTAGAATTTCATGTTCATTAAAGTCATTCATGTTCTCTTATCCAGTTTTTAGGCACTCCTTAGGTGATCGATTGTGTGTCCAGGCTTATGGCTGGACCAAGCAAATAAGCGAAACAGCCATTGCAATTTTCTAGTGCCCAGCGTGGATTGACAATAGCGAGCCAAATATGAAGCCTGAAATTGGGAAGAAAATCAAGAAGACAACCAAGAATAGAACCAGCAGGGTATAGAGCAGGACCCCAATTCCCAGTATCCCAAACATTAAGACCAACTCTCGATCCCGTTCCAGAGAATACAAGCAGATTGTGCCAGATCGAATTGGAGCAGGTGCGATATCAAGCTTTAGTAGGATGCCTATTATACTTGGCAAATAATACACGTCCAGATATTACCTATATAGTCAACTTGCTAAGCAGAAGATGTCACAATCCATCAAAGGATTACTGGCTAGCTAGAAAAAGGGTGTTGAGATATCTAAAGGGAACTATGCATCATGGAATAACCTATGTTTCCAATGATTTAATATTGTAAGCATCTGTGATGATCTGATTAGGGTGGAGGCATTGTAGGAAGTCATACGGCTATGTTGCATGGTCTTGTCCGGGGAGGTTCAATCACTTGAAAAAGTAAAAACAAGGTCATAAATAATCGTCGTATTAGATTTGCAAGAGGTTGTATGCGAGTTGGGAAGTTACGGGAAAGAACTAAATGTTGTTCAAAGTGAGCCTACAAAAATTCTAACAGACAGCTAGAGTTGCATTGCTATTGTAAAAAATCCAGTTGACCATGAGCGTACAAAGCATATAGAACTCAACATACATTTTATTAGGGATTTGGCAGCTAAGGAATATATCCAGATGAATTATATAAGTACAGATACACAAGTAGCGGATGTGTTTACCAAAGCTCTGCCACAAGGCAAGTTTATATAGTTCAGAGATCACCTAAAAGGTAAATCATCTCACGAATCTTTATCATGCAAAAGTTTCTAGGCTAAAATAATCATATGTACATATTTAACTTGACCTTATGTTAAGATAAAAGGGCAAAATATTATTTTACCTATTGCTTATATTAGATGGCTCATTTTGGAGCCAAAACGAGTGTTCAAATAGCAATGTACAGGCCAAATAGACTTGCAGGAGAATTTTGGCAACATTGACTTGTCTACAAGGTTTATCAAGTCCTATAGCTATAGTATTTTGAGTCAATATCTTGGCTACAGTATATTGACTCAATTTGATTTCCAACATCGATATTCGATTTCAATATTTCGCTACAGTAAAGTTCATTGTTGACTATATATGAGTTATTTGAAGCATCGAACTAGCTTATAGTTAAGTTAGTAAGTGGATGCTTGAATTGTTGTCGCGGATTTCATGAAGGAATTGATGTCTTTGTATGCGCAGTCTTTCAGAAGAGGGTGTAGGATCTGAAGGAGGAACACCTGATAACAAGTACTGTTGATAGTCGTAAAACCAATGAGGCATGGCCGTGACAAGAAAAAGTTGGACATTAGAAAAAGTATCAGAAACACAGGAAGATGGATCATCCGTATGGATGTGTGAGAGATAATCAGGTACAATATGAGACTTCTCAGGTTTGTGGACAATCTTAAAAAGAGCAAACTCCTATAAAATAAGAACCTAACGTGTTATGCAGCCCATGGGTGTGGTTTTTTTGATCAAATACAGAAAAGCCTGGTGATCAACAAAAAAACTTGATTTGGCTACCCAAAAGATAGTGGTGAAAATGTTGAACACTGCAAATAAAACCCAAAGCTTCACCTTCCGTGGCAAAATTATTTGTTTCCACAAGGTTGAGTTTCATGCTGGCAAAATGGATGGGTTTGTCCTTGTGAGGCTCATGCTTTTGAGAGAGAACAACGCCAATAAAAAAGGCGGACACATATATCAACATGGGCATAAAAAGATTTATCCTATTGAAGGGCACCAAAAATTAGGGTCTGATTGAGTAAAACCTTTAACTGTTAGAATGTAGCCTCCGCTTGGGAATTCCAAGGCCAATTAGATTCATCTCTGGTGAGTTTATGGATGGGATTTATTCTCGGCCAACCCGAGAATGAACATAGCATAGTAATTGACTTTGCCAAGGAAAAATCTGGTCTCTTTAATATTAGTGGGAGCATGAGCTTTAAGTACGCAACTAATGTTTGCTGGATCCATAATGATGCCTTGCTTGCTGACAACAAGGCCAAAAAAGACTCCAAAAGTGACGCAGAAAGTACACTTTTCAGGATTGGGACTGATGCTAGATTCATCATGTTTTTGAAAAATTAGCTCTAGTTTGGAAAGATGATCTCCTTATTGTAAGCCAAAAAGTCATCTTGAAAGACTTGGAAAAAAAAGCATTTTCTTTCATGTAATCTTGAAAATAGAAAGCATAATGCGTTGAAAGATAGATGGAGAGTTTGATAGATCAAATGGCACCACTTTGTAGGCAAAGATGCCCCATGGTGTGGTAAATGTAGTCGTCAGTTTATCCTCTGGGCGAATAGAGATTTGATTGTAGCCAGAAAAGCCATCCATGAAAGAGTACATTTCATGGCCAGCCACTTCTTCCAGGGTAGTGGAAAATTATCACGCTCCATGGCCTGGTTGAGTTTCTGGTAGTCCACACAAATCCCGATCTTACCATTGTGCTTAAGAGAAATAACTATGGGGCTCACCCATTGTGAATGTTTGACTATGTAAATAAGACTGGCAGCCCGAAGTTTATCAATTTCAGCTTCGACAAGGTCATGGTAATTTGGGTTTAGCCTATACTGTCGTTATGGTGCGAGGGTCAAGTTTGGTGGAAATAGTCAGCTCACCGATGCCCCTTAAGTCTTTATAACTCCACGCAAAAATAGATCTGAATTTTTTGAAAAGATAGTTGGCTCTTCCTTGAAATCGTGAGAGAGACCAGCTGCGAATCGAATGGGTTGATCTTTATCCTAAAATCAAGAATCCCCACTTCAAGAGTTTGGATGGGCGGAATGACATCGACATCCATGATCATATGGGCTTGTGGCTGCAGAGAAACTGGTGGTGTTGCACTTGTGGTGGTGAAGAATACGGGCATCTATGTTGGAACAACAAGGGGTTTGTTTATAATGGTGGCAGTATCAATGCGAGAAAGAGATTGTTCTTGTTCCTCATGAGAAAATACTAGAATGACCTGATTATAGGGCGCAAGATAAAGATCAAGTAAGGTTAGCAACCGCATGATTCTGATCAAGATTCATGTCTCTCCACTCAGGAGCTTGGACTTGTCACGTGTTACACGTACATCGAGTGGTTATTAAAACCTTGAACGATTCAGCGGTACAATAACGATAGTTTCTAAGTCCATAGTACCATTTAATTGACCATCTATGATGACAAATTGGTCCGTGGCCCAATAATGTATGCACTTAATTTGTCGAAGAAAAGGATGTCCAACAAGCATTTCATAGTCCCTTGGATCTTCATCCGCCTTCCAAACACTGAATTCTATAGGGAATTTGAGAGCCAATGTTAATCGTCAGCTGAGGAGTAATACCTTGTGGATGCGTTATGTGACCATTGACAAGTTTGATATCGTAAGGGGCGCGATATAGTTGCTTGATGCCGGTTATTTGCGGAAGTTTGTCCATGATGGTCAGTAGCATTACTCGTAAATCGAACATGAACCCAACTTGCTAATTTCTCATAGTGGCATGAACAGTGGCGTGGAAGTGGCCATCACACCAACCAGAGGAAATCTTTCCTAAAGAGCAGGACAAAGTTTCAAGATGGTGGATAGACTAAGAGGAATCTTGATTTTTGCAAGTTCCTCTTGTAATTCCAAGGGAACATGGATCCCCGCACTAGCCTATCAAGAGGTCACGGATCAAAATGTTTTAAATAAAGCCTTATTTAAAGTCGTTTGAAAAGATTCCTCTAAAAATTTTGGAAAACTACAAAATGTAAGGAGGGCGAAATAAGGGGGCAATCAAGGTTTGTGGATGCAAAAAAGTTATTCAAAAGCTGTCCTAAAGCGACTTTTTAGAGTGACATAATATAAAATCACGAAGACCCTTAAAAAATATGTCGTTTTGGGGTCAAACAAGCGACTACTACGAGCCTGAGAATTTCTCGACAAAAATAAATATATAAAATACAGTAGGTTCTCTTTGTATATTGTTGTGTAAAATTCTTTGTGATAGCGGTTCTGCGAGAGAGGAAGAAAAGATATATTGTTACTTAACAAAAGAAAAGAATCACATGGATATCATAACATGTCACATGAAGGAACAATTACACGGACAACATATGCAATTATTCATCATATATGTTATGGTTGTGAATATGGATTTGTACTTCCATTTGCTTGATGCATACATTAGTATAGATACTGTGTAGTGCCCGGCATTCTTGCGGGATAATGTTAAGGAACCTAGAAATAATATAAGCAGAGTGTAATGTTACAATATATAGTAGCTACACTCTCATAACATGTGTAGGTTGAAAGGAAATAAATGTAGGATTTGACTCATGCGTTAAGAGTTTTGGTCCACTTGCCATTTGTATGGTTGTAATTTGTGTAGCCAATGGGATTTTAAATCCTACCAAGATTTTAGTTCATGATGACATAGAAAAAAGCCCACCAAGATTTTGGTTCATGATAACCAAGATTTTTGGTTCATGATAACCTATAACTGACTGACAAAACTTGTGTACATATGTTCAGAGTTGCTGTAAACAAGAATCTTATGCGACAAACATGTATATGTTTCACGATTGTTGTTGGCATTTTAAAATGGCATTTGTATGTTTAGGTATGTTTAGGAGTTCTATGTTTGATGTCTATTTAATTTTGCTACTCTACGAAGGCATATTGCGGGTGATATAAATAGACTATTGCATTGCGAGGATAAATAGACCTTAGTACACTTGACCACATGTTCTTGATCCATTTTCATTCTTCTCTATTCTTTGAAGGCATAATGCAGTGAGGTGAGGTATGTAGTAATAGCAATCACGAGCTTCTTGGTATTACTAGCGTTCTTTGAATATTATGATTATAATATTGACATTTGCTACAAAACCACCATAAGACAGGCATATGCGCATAGTCTTGACAATACAGCATGCATGCATGCATAGTCTTAAAAATGATAGTGCCAAGCGGTTTTTGAAGGCGCCATTCACCACTTCATCTATTATTCTCCACTTTCATGTACTTGAGTAATTGTAGTTAATAATTACATATTCTTGCCAACTAACCTCATATTGATGCTTGCAAATGTCTCAAAATAGATGCAAATTTACAACAATGAAGGTTTCACCAAAATTCCATGATTTCTTAGATAATGTCCTATTACTTTAGAGATTGCAAAGCGACAAGATAAAATCCAGTGTTGCTTTTGAAGAGTAGGCGTATCATTCTTGAGAGTTACTTGAGAGTGGTAGCATTGCAAATGATTATAGGCTCTTAGCTCTTAGGCTTTTGCAGAGTGCGGTAAGGCTGCATAGCATTTTTGGTAGATTTATAGGACTATTATCTTGTTGCATCACATTTTGCACTTTCGGTATCTTGTATGCGGCAAGATCGACTTACCATGAACAAATCCTAATCCACAACTTTTGCAATTTTAGTTGCTGAAACCTTTGCAACATGACATTGCACTACAGTTGAACCGCCACTGAAAACCACGACAAAGCATATTGTATTTTATAAAACACCCGGCGGTTTCTACTAAAATGAGCTAAAATAGAAGTGTATGTCATTGCTTTAACATTGTGAAACATGGAAAAAAGAGAGTGACATCAATACTTGGATTACGCGACAAAATATGAATTACAAAATGGTCCGTACCGCGGATATCGCGGGTATTTGGAGCAAGCGTATCAACTTTGGAGCAATGGCCACATACATGAATAACAGTTGCTTTTAATAATTCACACAGAGCGGTGCGGTGAGCGATTCTCCTAGCAATTACGATTGAAACTGATTTTTGAAGGTCTATCCTTTTGCGACATAGAGCAGATCACATTTTTCTCCATGAACATCAAAGTAGCCAACCCTTTTGCACGAATAGGCCCATCAAATTGCTTAGAGTTTGAGAGTTGAATATTCACTTCTGAGAATGTAGAGGAACTAATCATTCAGTCTTCCGGTGATGTTGCCATCTTTGCATTACCCCTTTGCAGGTGTTCCCCTCGAGAAATTTCTAACTATGGGGCTTGTGTCTAACCCGGACAAGAGTGAGAGGCCGGCTGACTTTTACGTGCATCCTTAAGCCACCGAGATGTTATCAGAAGATGTTGGAGTCTTGGGATGGCGTGCATATATTCCTTGAAAGCGGATGGGTTACAGTCTTCCTCCCTATGCCTTCAAGGACCACAAACGGCTTCAACTATCGCATGATTGCTAATTGGAAGCTACGGCCTAAAAACAAATTCTAGAAGAACTACGGCCATGAAGAAGAACTAAGGAAGCTCTTTCTTTGTTGGGAAACTTCGACCATGAACTTCTGAAAACTTCATTACTAAAAGCAAAATTTTGTAAACTACACGGCCGAGGAAGAACCTTATTTTTTTTTCTTCCTTCTAGAGATCCTAAGAAGCCCATGCATCATCAAAAACTGCATTGCATCATCTAGAAATCCAGGCATGGTGAGATCTCAAAACCCTAAAATTTTCTTTCCTGATTTTTCTAGCCTCGGTATAGAATTTATCTGATCAAAATATCTGCCATGTTTTAGCAGATGATTATGCGTATTATATACTGGCATACATCGCGTTATAACCAACAATAAATATCCGTCTCATAAAATTTCCTTGTTTTATATTGTATTTATTGGAGCAAAGCGTATTTAAAAGAGAACTTGTAGTATAAATTTATCTGAGTGGCTTCCTTTTCTAAGTAATTCGATCTAAGAATTTATCTTTGCTCAGCCCTTTTCATGAGGGCGATGGTATAAACTTGCTCTGGCTTAAGCTACATGGCGGTATAGAATTTACTACCACTGGGATTCAGTATAAATTTTGCATACCCTAGAGGATTCCGCGAAGGCGGTATAAGCTTATACCACTTTCGAGTTCCTGGCCGGTATAAATTTATACCACTGCAACTGAACTCGCATTAGTATAAATTTATCTGCGCTTAAACTCATCACAATATAAATTTATACCACTTGAGCTCCTCACGGAACGTCTGATACCTCCAAAAGCTCGCATAGTATAAATTTATCTTGTCCAATAGCATTAGGAAAAATCAAAAGCCTACGAACTAAAGCTACAAAATGTGAAGCCATATTGTATGGTTACCTCGCCATCATTTGGTGAATTGAGGAAAACACATTTTAGGGCTCAAATGACAACATCTGTCTTTGGTTGAAACTACCAAAAAATTTTTATTCTGAGATGATGATGAAGTTTCATTAGTGAGCGATCTTTGAGAACATCCTTTGATGGTGGGGGCGGGGAGGACCACGAATAGCTCACGGTGATCATGAATACGAGCGAGTCGGAAGGGCGAGATGCATCATGAATTCTTTGCAAAATATAAGTTTGTCACAATAATAAGGCATATATATATGAGTAGGTTAAAGCTTGAGGGGCTTGGGCAAAGTCAATGCGATGTCGCAATTTTGGTATCTTGTTCATAATTTTTGTAAAGAATCGGGCACTTTGAATGAGATACCTTTATATTTGGTCCGGTGCACTTCTTTGTTTTTTCTTGATGTCTAGTTTTTGGAGTCCTTGAAATTTTTACTAATTTTTAAACCAAATTAGGGGCTGAAACATGGTAACGAACATTTTTTTCATGGCATCTAAGTTCAATTACCTCAAGGTCACCTAAAATGTCAAAATTGTCACACTTGTCGCATACAGGGCCTTAAAATGGACCTTTTTGAATTTTGAGGAATCTTTTAAAGATTCCTTTTAAAGTGCGTTTGAGCAAATAAGTGCGTTTCAATTTAAACTTTGCCGATAAGAGAGCGGATACTTCATGCAGCTCAACCGGCCGGCCCGATGTTTGGATGGAGTGCGAGTCGCATTAAGGTTGGCGAGGAGATAGGATCTGTGCCCTTGTTGGCTGAATTGGTGGCATAAGATTGGCTAGCATGGAGCCGCTACTTGCATGAGGCAAAGGATACTCTAGCGAATTTTAGGCATGACATGAGGCATCATTCATTTGAGATCTGGAGAAAAATGAATGGTTTTGGTGGACGGTAGTAATAACAAAGGGGTAGGCTGTGTGTTCGGAGGCGAGAGATTATGGGGACGAGTACCATGGGTTCGGCGTGATGCCAAGCCAACCCAATTTGACTATTGAATTGGAGGATTCAAAACTTGATAGATCTCTTCCTGAGTCTGTTGATCCAAGGCAACCTGAGGAGTAGCTTGGGGAGGTTGTTATTGCTGAGGAGATGGTGGCTTTTTTAGCGTAGGTCGTGGGCCTTGTTTGTCATTAGCCACTCAAAGTTGATAAGCTGTGAGTCGAACCGAAGTGGAAGCTAAACTTGAACTTGGGGAAGTTGAGGGCATATAGTGGTGGTGTAGCTCCATTCTCTACAATGATAACACTAAGCTTTAACAGGATCAAAAGATGGCCTTGAAGACTTTCCACACTGTGGCTGAGTTTGCTGAGGCTGTGAGGGTGATTGAAAGTGCATAGGCATGGTTTGGACTTAAAAGACTTTTTGGAAGAAGGGCGTGGGGTTAGCACGCGTGCATTCTTTCGTGACATGATTGCACATATTGCAACGTTTGCAATGAGGAGGTCGATTGGTAAAGTTGCACTTCTGGCAAGATGGCCTTGATACTTATAGAAGTAGCATCAGATTTGAATGTGTTGACCGAATGATTCACCAATTCTATGGTCTAATCCAAAGATTTGGGATGCAAATATTCTGTCATGAGATAAATAGCTGGAGGCTGATCCTGAAGGAACTGTACTAACATCTAGCTCTGCGTGGAATACTCTTTGAGTTTGCCGACAAGAATAAGCAAGCGGTCAGCAAAGTCTTTTGCAGACTACGTGGGCTATTGTTGTAGCTCATTGAGTTGTTTCAAAAGTTGTACTGCTGCTTTCATGTCATGCCAACTTTATTTCCAATAGCTTTTGTTATGGTGCGCCGCACAGCATGGTGGAGAAAATATCAAACTTAATATGTGGTTCTGAGTGACCATTAAGGATAATGAGAGCCTCAAATTCTTCCATGTGTGCCTCATTACTCTGATCTACAATTGGCTTGCCCTTAGCATATCTGAAAATGGATAAGGAAGTTTCAAATTGAGTCACTGAGCAGAGACCGAAGACATGACAGGATTGCTAGAAACATACTGAGTCGGAGACAATGGGACTTAATTATGCAGTGGCACATAAGAAAAGGAGGGTCCTTCCATAACGATTGTGGGTGGCACTATGGTAAAGTTTGGGGGTGTTGTAGTGGCAGAAATCTTGTTGTCTGGAGGTGGAGCAGCAAGGCATCCGTCATGATCAAGAGTGAGATCACTAATATTGTAACCATTAACGGGTGGCTGAAAGGATGGCAAGGAGAGAAACTCATTGACATAAATGGGGCCAAAAGAAACCTGAGAGTAACCCATGCCATGTTGTGGCGAAGATGGTTGTAAAGGAAGTGGGGTTGACATTGACGAAATGTAAACATAAGTACTTTCTAGAGTTTGAAAATATGGTGGAGTTTGATGGACAAGAGTGATGAGGCAATTGTGGCTGCGAACAATTTCAACAATGTTTGGGAGATCACGGACGTGAAGGAACCCGAGGTATTGGGTAGTGTCAAATGAGTGCGTGAACGTGGGCGATAACCCTCAATAGCATACTAATAAAAATCGGAGGCGGCTTCAGGCGTTGTTATGCGGCTAATCGGTACCGATTTGGTAAAGGCTTCTTGAGGAAAAAGAGGCATCAGGCATCGTGGGATGAAAAGAAGAAACTAAGACTCCTGTCGATTCTACGGTGTTATAGTGGGTTTGGGATAGCACGCAGGCGAGTCCTCATGAGGGATCTTAGGTCATGAGACAAATCCTAGGCAATAGAGTGTCACACCACGAGGATTTCTTTGAAAAGAAATGAAAGGGTAAAACAAACAATCAAGAGAAAGAAACAAGAGAGAATGTATGCCAAGATAAAAATCTCTTGAAATGATCAACAAAGATACACGAACTGTATAGAACACGGAGATGAGACAACAAAAAAAAAATACTAAGACTTATCTAAGCTTCTAAGTTTAATCTTCTGATATGTATAGTACAATACCCGTTGACCCAAAATAGTAAAAATACTGCCCTCTCATATCTCGGTTACCTAATCTCAAAATCTCTGCTAACAGCACGGAAGAATTTGCCATAATATCTGGAGTTATGATTACTTTATTAAATCTTGCATGAGATTCATGTACCAAAGAAGAAACGCCTTGTATTTGTGGGTTCTTCATACACAATTCAAGTAGCCTCTTCTTCTTCATTGATATGGTCTTGTCTCCTGACATGGATGCAGGGCCCTTGCCCTTGAGCTCTTTTGTGGTACCTTAGAAATAGTCTTGTGCCTTTGGGCACGGGAATAACACCTTTCCCATACACGAGCTTGAATGGGATTTGCCCTGTAGCAACTTTGTAGGTTGTATTATAAGTTCATAAAATGTTAGGCAATTTTTCATGCTAATCTTACTTTGAAGCATCATAAATCTGTTTCAGAATGGTAACCAAAGTTTTGTTGGTACTTTCTGCAAGGCTATTGTCTTGTGGATAATATGGCATGTTTTTTCGATGATGAATATGCAGATAGTCTGTGAGCTCCTTGATAGTGTGATTGGAAAAATGAACTTGTCTGTCACTAACAAATTTTATCGGTAATCCAAATTTTGTCGGTAATCCAAAGCGCGTGATGATGTCCGTGAAAATCACATGCACCATGCTGGTCGTGGTGTTATTCAGTAGAGCATAGGCTTCAACCCACTTAGTGGCATAGTCCGTGAGAACAAGAATATACCAAGCACGTGTATTCCAAGCAAAAAAATCATTAGGATCAACAAAGTCCATACTCCATTTGCTGAAGGACGTGGGCGTGGCAATGGGTCTTAATGGGAGAGTATCAGGGGCCGTGGATCGACGTATCCTTTTATATGCATCACGAGAGCGGGCGTGAGCATTAGTATCTTTGAATAGCACGGGCCAAAAATATCCTGCCAAAAGGATTTTACATGCCATATTATCACGATTGAAATGGCCACCATCCAAGCCTTCATGGATTTGACGAACAGCATAGGGAATTCATGAGGAAGAACACATCTATGTAAGACCATATCCTTACCCATTTATAAAGATGTCCAGCAACCATGGTAACATCGCAGATTTCATGAGTCAATTGTTATCGGCGTGCTCGGAGTTTCTCATAAGGCAGCGTAGCATTTGCATGAAAAAAAGTGTCAGATAGGAGAAATTAATGATAGTCATAGAACCAATGAGGCGTGGCCATGATGAAGAAAAGTTGAGTATCGGGAAAACTATCTGAAACATCTGAAGAAGAATCATCTAGAAGGATGTGTGAGAGATAATCAAGAACCATATGTGACTTCCCAGTTTGTGAGTGATTTTAAAAGGAGCAAACTCTTTGAAAAGCACCATCGAATGTGCAGTGCGGCATGTGGGTGTGGTCTTGTTAATCAAATTAAAAGTGCTTGATGATCAATGGAAAACTTGATCTGGCTATTCACGCTCCATGGCAGAGTACTTTTTCTTAGCAGAATTGAGTTTTCTATTGGCAAAGTATATGGATTGTCTTGACATGATGCGTATTCTTGGGACAAGATAGTGACAATTGCAAAGGCAGATACATCCATGTGGATTTAAAATGATTTATCCCACTGAGGTGGAACAAGAACAGGCGCATGTGTGATTTCAAGCCCAAGAGGATTCATCACCCGTAAGTTGTGGAGAGGGTCAACCTTTGCTGCCAACCCTGGAATGAAAGTTAAATAATAATTAACTTTGCCCAGGAAAGATCTAGTCTCCTTGTTCGTAGGAAGGATACAGCAGTTGATTTTGGCAGGATCAATGGTAATGTTATGCCTGCTAACAATATCTCCCAAGAGAACACCATAGGTGACATAGAAAGTGCACTTTCTTGCGTTTAAATTGCTATTGGATTCATCAGATTTTTGAAAGACTAGCTCAAGCTTGAAAAGAAAGCCGAGAAGTCATCTTGAAAAACTTAAAGAAACACATTTGTTTCTTATAATCTTGGGAAACATAAAGCATAATACATTTAAAATTTGAATGAGAATTTGAGAGACCAAAAGGAAACACTTTGTCGGCATAAGTGCTCTTAACTTGATCTTCAGGATGAATGGAGATATGATTGTAGCCTGAAAATCCATACATAAAGGAATACATTTCATGACTAGCCACTTCTTCCAGAACTTGATCCATGAAGTGTTGCGGGAAATGGTCATGCTCCGTGGCCAAGTTGAATTTGGAGTAGTCTATACATATTTGAAGCTTACCATTGTGCTTAAGATCAATAACAATGGGGTTCACCCACTTAGAATATTTGACTTCATAAATAAGACCTGCAGCTAAAAGCTTATCTATCTCGACCTTTACTCGGTCACGGTAGTTGAGGTTGAGACTAGACTCTCATTGCTAGATGGGGCGTGAGTCTGGTTTAGTGGGAATGGTAAGTTTCCCTAACTCTTTTTTGATACTATGCAAATCTTTATAGCTCCAGGCAAAAATATGCTTGAACTTTGAAAAGGGTGAGGGCACGACTTCAATATTGTTTAGGAAGTCCGATCACTTTGATTGAGTTTGTCCCAAATCAATGATCTCCACTTTTGAAGTTTGAACATGAGGAATGACGTTGGCGTCCATGTGTTGTATGGGCCACATGCCTAAGGAGGACGGGAGGTTTAGCATTGGCAGTCCTAAAAAACAAGCATTGTTGATTCTTATCAACAACAAGTTGTTGGAATGTAGGTGCAACCTCCTGAGAAGAAAGGTGTTGGATAGTATCCTCTTGTTATAAACATGGGGCATGACCATTTAATAAATTAGCAAAGTTAGCTAAGCAAAATAATCACTTTAAAAGTGATGACATGGCATGGTGCCATTGGATCAAAGGACGCAAGAGAAAAGCTCGAAGAGGGTAGCATGAAGGCCATAGTCGTTCAAGCTCCCCTTGATCGCCCTAAAGGCAGCTCATCAATTCAGATGTTGCCAAGGGCCGAATTAGGATTTCGGCCCCTTGGCTTTCTAATGAATCAGGTTCAGGAGCTATGGTGCAGTATTTAAAAAAGGCCCTTTTATGGGCAAAGACACTATTCTAGGGGAGAATAGACTATAACCCAATTTCTGATACTCTTGAATCCTCTGAAAGCATTCATAGAAGAACCAGAGATTCTTCTGCACTGGTGTGGGGGCTTGGGACTCTAAGGGTGAGGCGGTACAATGTTGAATGCAGTACTTGGCAGTGGCCAAACAAATCCATTACATTGGCATCAGAGCCTAAGTTTGATGTTGGGTTCGGGGCTGCGCAGCACTTAAGAGAGCAGAAGAGAAAGAGTTCTTGAGAATAATTTCTGGAGCATCCAAGAAGCGCAACAGTTTGGCCTTAGAATTGTTCTTCAGGCTTCTGGGACCTGCGAAGCCAATATAGCAGTCTCTGGGCAAGCAGGGCCTACTAAATCATGTTTGGGACCTGGAAAAACGGAATTTTCAAATCAGCTCTGTTTGAGCTGAGAATTTTCGAGCAGGAGCATTTGGGGCAGAAAAGCTCACCTGCCAAATTTCGTGGCAATTAAAGGAGCTCATCTGCCAAATTTCGTGGCAATTGGAAAGGAGGAATTATGCTGGCTGGAACGTGTTCTGTTGAAAATTCCTTTCTGGGTTAGGGTAACCAAGACCCATTATCAACCCATAAAAGAAACCAGAGATTTTCTACCTTGTTATCAGCCATTAAAACTTAGAGGGGGTCTTTTAGTTATTATGGTTAGCTTAGTTAATATTTATTATTAACTATTGTAACTAATGTTTTTACTAGTTGAACTAGTGATTAACAAGGGGACGCATTTGGCGGTATAAGTCTTGCATTCTTACAAACGAGGTTTGTATGTCGGCTGACATGGTTTCTTGGCTTGATTAGTGGTAGAATACGTCATGGAATTCCACAAGGTAAGCCTATGGTGCATGCTATAGTGGCATATTCAAGGAGTCTTTAAATGCACAAACAAAGGGCAAGACTCTAAAAATATAATATTCTAGTGAATATTATTATACCCTTTGCAATATACGTCATAGGGTTCGGTTAGGAATATAATAGAATAGAATAGATTTTTATGAATTGCGGAGAGTAGATACTTACAAACATCAGCTTGTTAAGCTCAAGGTATCCAGATAATTATCTTGAGCGGGATTCTTGCATTTTTGAAATGGAAGCTTTAGATTGGGATCTAGAAGTCTGAACCCAGGGGATACACTTGGGGATGCTGCTCTTTATGCGAGGATATGCCACTGCGTGCATAGGGTAGCGAAAAACCCTAGTATCACGTGTTTACATTAGAGCAGAATTTGACCCCTTTAGGTATGATTCTATAACTAGAAAAACATCAAAACCCACATGACCCTAGTATACATACAAAAGGATAAAATTGCCCCCTCCACATTTAATACGCGTGGTTTGATATGACATCACTTTGGGCGTGGGAAATTTGGAATTTTGTGGTGATAAAAGTCGATGTTAGAGCATTGTTGCGGGGTAACCACATGATGCGGGATCATGACTAATTGGCTCACTCTCTTGGGTAGGGTGGCATGGGGTTTTAGCCTTTAACCAATCCCTTGTAAGGAATTAGTATGCTATATTATTATTGATTCAAAGGGGCCACTGAGTGCCTGACCTAGAGGTTTGTGCTAGGTACACAATAATTGGGAAATATTGTGATAGACTTCATATTAGTTCCTCACGAGGGTACTAGGACTTTGGTTCCTCGGTGGATTTGTGGTTTTGCTAAGTGTGCATCTTGGAAGAAGAGCTTCATTAGAGCTTGAGGGTCATTCTAGTTTTCCTTGGGACATAGTGGCTTAACCACGGGTAGCACCTTGTGGTAAATTGTTGAAAATAAGACTTCCGTGAATTCTAGAAAGAGAATTCTAAAAAGGTTAAAGGGTTTGTGCCTTGTATTATATATACTTTCTTATGAATACCAAGTAGGATCTTGGTTGACTAAAAGGAAAAGAGGTAATTGCAAAAGGTTAATTGGTGGGGACATGGGAGGACTCACCAAGGTTGTAGGTGAGGATTTGGGATCTGGGACGTTTTGGTTCAAGAAATTATACTTGTGTGGACTTACCTATAAAATTTGTAGTTGAAGTACTATAATTAAGCATATAACACATTTAAAGAGTAGACTACAAGTTCGCGGTATGGTAAGGTGGAGAAAGAACTCATCATGTCCAAAAAGCAAAGTAGTGATTACAAAAGCAATTTGTTAGTTGTTTTAATATGTTCTTAGGAAAATCTCTTAAAAGTTGCATCGCGCTTTTAAAAAGTTGCAAGTTTGATGATCAGGTAATAATGGAAGTAAGACTTGTATTCAGCGAGGCTTAATATGTTGCAACGGGCTAATTAAGAAGCATGTGACTTCCAAGGATATATATGGAGGCATGCGTGGAATATTAGCGAAGTAATGCGTACAATTGGATTTTAAAAGGAATTGCCTCGGGGAGGATACCTAGAGTTAGAATCAATGAATGGACAAACTACAATAGGATTGGACTATGTAATTGATTATAAAACCTTCTTTGAATTATTGGGGACGTTCGAGGACTCGTATTAAAACAAGAATGTCCGAGATAGGTTAGATTCTGATGGAATTTACTACGTATACAACTAGAAATAAATTGAATACATCTTGTTACGGTATGTTCAAGCGGGGCTTGGGGTAAGCTGGGTAGGGTGGAATGAGGTTTTAGCGCTGGCAATCCTTGTAAGGAATTGGTAGTAGCTATATTAATGATTCAAGGGGCCACTAGTGCGACACAGGGTTTGTGCTGAGTACACAATAATTGGAAAACTGTGATGAGCTTCATATTAGTTCCTGCACGGTGCTAGGACTTTGGTTCCTCGATTGGATTTGTGGTTTTGCTAAGTGTGCATCTTGGAAGAAAGAGCTTCATTAGGGCTTGAGGTCTGACTAGTTTTCCTTGGACGCAAGTAACCCATACGGAGTAGCACCACTTGTAGTAAGTGTTGAAAAATAAGACAGTAAGATTCTAGAAAGGAATTCTAAAAGGTTTTAAAAGGAGTTTTGTGCCTTGTATTATATACTTTCTTATGAATACCAAGTAGGATCTTGGTTGACTAAAGATAAGATAAGATAAGATAAGATAAGATAAGATGAATTTTTACGTCCACGGGAACCCAACGGGTTATGGGACGACACATGCAAGGTTAATTAGATTGAGGTATAAAAATTCCTTTGGGAAATACCAAAGGTTGTAGATAAGGTTAACTGCCATGTCCAATCTAGGATTGTTGGTTTGAGAATTGCCTTTATGGATATACTTCTACCTATAAAATTTGTAGTTGAGAGGCTATAGTAAGCATATAACACATTTAAAGAGTAGACTACAAGTTGCAGTATGGTAAGGTGGAGAAGAACTCATCATGTCAAAAACTGCAAAGTAGTGATTACAAAGCAATTTGTTAGTTGTTTTAATATGTTCTTCTAGGAAAATCAATTAAAAGTTGCATGCGCTTTAAAAAAGCTGCAAGTTTGATGATCCGTGTCAAGCCGATAAGACTTGTATTAAATGAGCTAATTAAAACATCTTTGACTTTCAAGTAGGATCATATGGAGGCATCTTGATGGAATATTGTAATGTCGTGCCTGAGGTGATTTTAAAAGGTGCCTCGGGGAGGATACTGGGATTAGAATCAATGAATGGGACAAAACTTCACAATAGGATTGGACTGTAATTGATATAAAACCTTCTTGGATGCGAGGTTGATTAGAGAACCTCAATGGAAACAAAAGTAATAGGATGGAGTTAGATTCTGATGGAATTTACTGCATATACAACTAGAAATTGTGAATATATCATACATTTATCGGTATGTTCAAGCGAGGGCTTAAATTGCTTGGGTAGGGTGGAATGAGGTTTTAGCCTTTAACCAATCCTTGTAAGAGGTAGTATGGCTATAATGTGTGTGATTTAAAGTTACACTAATTGCACGACCTAGGGGACATCTTTAAAAGTGCACAATAATTGGGAAATATTGTGATAGACTTCATATTAGTTCCTCTGAGGTGCTAGGACTTTGGTTCCTCGGTGGATTTGTGGTTTGCTAAGTGTGCATCTTGGAAGAAAGAGCTTCATTAGGGCTTGAGGGTCACGACTAGTTTCCTTGGGACGCAAAAGCCTTATGCAGGTAGCACACTTGTGGTAAGTGTTGAAAATAAGACCCGTGAATTCTAGAAAGGAATTCTAAAAGGATTTAAAGGGTTTGTGCCTTGTATTATATACTTTCTTATGAATACCAAGTAGGATCTTGGTTGACTAAAGGAAAAGTGGTAAAAGGTTAATTAGATTGAGGTATAAAAATTCCTTTGGGAAATACAAGGGTTTGAATGGGATTAGCACCCATGTACAATCTAGGATTGTTGGTTCAAGAAATTAACCTTTATGGATATACTTCTACCTATAAAATTTGTAGTTGAAGTACTATAGTCGCATATATTACATTTAAAGAGTAGACTACAAGTTGCAGTATGGTAAGGTGGAGAAGAACTCATCATGTCAAAAACTGCAAAGTAGTGATTACAAAGCAATTTGTTAGTTGTTTTAATATGTTCTTCTAGGAAAATCACTTAAAAGTTGCATGCGCTTTAAAAAAGCTGCAAGTTTGATGATCCGTGTCAAGCCGATAAGACTTGTATTCAGCGAGGCTTAATATGTTGCAACTTGGGCTAATTAAGAAGCATGTGACTTCAAGTAGGATCATATGGAGGCATGCAATGGAATATTGTAGTAATCGTACAATTGATTTTAAAAGGTGCCTCCAGGAGGATACCTAGGTTAGAATCAATGAATGGGACAAACTACAATAGGATTGGACTATGTAATTCAGTATAAAACCTTACTGAATTATTGAGGTTGATTAGAGAACCTCAATGGAAACAAGAATGTCAGATGAGTTAGATTCCTGATGGAATTTACTCTGTATACAACTAGAAATTGTGAATATATCTTGTTACCAGTATGTTCAAGCAGGGCTTGGGGTAACTGGGTAGGGTGGAATGAGGTTTTAGCCTTTAACCAATCCTTGTAAGGAATTGGTAATGGCTATATTATTATTGATTCAAGGGGCCACTAGTGCCTGACCTAGGGTTTGTGCTAGAAGTGCACAATAATTGGAAAATATTGTGATAGACTTCATATTAGTTCCTACGGGGTGCTAGGACTTTGGTTCCTCAGTGGATTTGTGGTTTGCTAAGTGTGCATCTTGGAAGAAGAGCTTCATTAGGGCTTCGGGGGTCCTGACTAGTTTTCCTTGGGACATAGTAAAACCATCATTCAATTAAATTGGGATTATGTCTATTCCAAAATCGCGCCGTATAAGCTATTTATTGACCATTATATTGAATTAACCACACTTTTGCCTTGAGTTCATTTTTAGGGCTAGGAAGATGCATTTTATGTTGAAATGCAAGGGCATCCAAATATTAGGTCCAAATGACCCATATTATGAAAGAATGTTGGCAATATAAAAGTAGGAAATTGCTTATTAGTGCATTTTGTCGCGGCGACAAGCGAAATCCCCAGCATTGAAATTGTAGTGTTTTCACGAATAAATAGCAATGCCAAATTCTTTGATGAGCAGAGATTTCCAAGGGTCAAATGGCGGCGTGGCGATTTTATTTTCATAAATAGCGTATTATAGTGGAACATAAACTTTAAAACTAATCAGAGATCATGGGTAAAATGACTGCGGGCAGTCTTTGAGATCCTTACCGATCATGAACAAACCATATACGGATTCCATATAAGATGATTTAACATCAAAGGGATCGAGGATAGAAGCGGGGCCGGGATTCATAGCAGCGACATCAAGCCGGTCACGGTTCTATTTCTAGCTCGCGGCACCGAGAGGAATGCGTGGTTCATCTGGCGGGTAATAGATGATGCCATAATAACAAGCGGCGGGCGGCCAGATGGTTTGCGATTTCATGCATACGTATTTATAGACACCTAAATTATTGGCCGGTATATACATACAAATTATTGCAAGTATATGGCAAACCATACGTATTATAAAGATCAATGCATTACCTGAGAACCAATAATGTGATATAAGAACCTGATATATATTGGAAAAGTTTGGTGTAAAGTATATTTCATATTCAAAACTTATTTATTGGAAAGTGTATTTCCTGTATACATATATATATATATATCAAAAAAGTTCCCTTTCTAAACGATCTTCTCACAGGTCCTATCCAATTTCCACAATAAGATTAAGTTCTGCGAGGTATGATGTTTGTATCTCTTACGACCTTTTTCACAGCAGATATTTAAATTGCAAGAATCTTTTGACAAAAGCAAGCGAGAAGTCATCTTTTCAAAATCCACCGGGATGATAGGATGGTGGATTTAGTGGCGTGGTGATTGAGCTTGACACTGGCGTCATCATCAGCTATAATGATGTCTTCAGCCTACTCACGAGCATGCAGTCATCCATCATGTCGCTCAAGCATTTCCGCAAATATTTTTTTGCACCGTAGGATCCTTTGGGTTGTGGATGACTTACATTTTATGCGATCCCCGAGCAGGATGCCCGATCCTACGCAACTTCAGGGGAACTACTCTCAAAACTTCCTGTATATTTCTATTCTCCATCGGCGACCAAATTGCTATGAGAAATAAAAAGCTTGGTCTAACATCTCCCCTTGGATACGGTACGGATATACCCATTTTAGTATATAATACTCAAATGGTTTACTGTGCATACCATGATAAAAGGAAATTGTGTGCTTTTAGAGTAGCGTTTTACTTGAGCACTCATTCAATGAACACCGAGAATTTTGGAGAAAGCTGGATTGGAGTGCGTAATAATAAAGCACACACTTGTGAGACAAGGAAAAAGAAAATTGAAATACGGCAGCGCGATTTTTCAATTGTTGGAACAATTGAAATGGCGCTGTAGCGATTTTCGAATACTGTTTGAAGTGAAATGCGCTGGCATTTTCATTACATTTGAATAACATACCTTTAAGTTTCTGTTCAACATGTGATGAGCTTATACCGAACGTCTCCCGATTGCGCGGAAGTGTCAGCCACATCGCAGTGTTTGAACTATAGTTGATACTTCATTACTCTTTATGCTAGCTCGAGAACTTTAGGTCCCTTTGTATCATCTAGGATTTTGTCTTCTTAGTTTGAGTTTTACCTACATCCACTTACGTCCGGATTTTCCAATGTGATTGGAAGGATAGGCAGCATCTCGGCCATATAGTTAAAATTTGTTGCTTGTCGATATTCTTTATATGCCTCTGTAGCTTTTCTCATTTCTTCAGCTCTGCGGCCGGATCTGGCAGTGTTGGACTTAAGTGGAAGCTTTATTTTTGCACTACCTAGCCCGGACCTAAGACCACCTCTAGCACTTTCGAAAAATGTCGAGGAAGTCCTTGGCCGACCATCGGAGACCACCTTTTGGCATTTCAGCTAGCTTGAGAGCTTCACAGCTAGACATAACCTCAACATGAAACTCCCAACCGTAGACTCCTAGCGAGGCTTCCAATCGAGAAGGCTTCGAAAGGGCCAAAGAAGCCGGAATACTTAATTGACCCCTCCCCTTATCTTGTGAGTGTTAGCTCATACTTGATTGGTGAATTAAGGACGAGTCATTGATTTTTCTTGCTTCCTCTTCCCTCTTCCCTCTTGGAGTCAGTCCACATCCACATCTGCGAGTCCCTTTCCTTTGTCT
Source organism: Isoetes taiwanensis (assembly GCA_021234155.1). Lineage (NCBI taxonomy): Eukaryota > Viridiplantae > Streptophyta > Lycopodiopsida > Isoetales > Isoetaceae > Isoetes > Isoetes taiwanensis. The sequence goes on along the minus strand of JAJEKV010000001.1, from coordinate 4,781,802 downwards.
TACGCCAATTGGATTCGACATAAAAAACATTCTTCAATAGGGTTCATCTAGTGGAATACTTAGCACTTGAAACAGTAACTTCTCACCTTACGGTTTTCCCCTTGGAGTCTTTCATATTCTTTATCATCCATAATGGCTATCATGGGACTAGCACATGTGAGATCTTACTTCGGTACTAAACTCACTATCTTTGTTTTCATCTATCATTCTTGCTTGCCTCATCACTTTAATGCGACCGACATCGACTGCGGCCCGGCCCAGATTGCATATCGCGTGGGGAAATGTCGGAGTGGCAAAGCTATCCGCGATAGTATAATGCATCTCGGTCGTCAAACCAACTTGCATGTGTTGAAGAAGGTGCGCTGTAATCATCCACATGTCCATCTCGTTACCCACATTTGTCAAAACAAATAAGTGATGTCGGTTGGCCCTTCACCTACCTACGGCATAGCACACTTATAACCGATGGACACCTTATAGAAAAAGGGGAGCTGGAGTCTCTTGAGTCTTCTTCACCAAGCAACTTTTCTTTTTAGATTGAGGCCTTAACTTTGTTGAATCCCTTAAGGTTGCCACATTCTTAAGCCTTTCTTTGCTTCACAAAATCTTTTGACCAAAATACATATTTCTTAATGTCATCATTAGATACGTTGTACTTTTTTGCATTAAGCCTATCTCGATAACATGTATCTCGAGAGCCTTTCTGCGGTTCTTCACCATGACTTTTCGGGACTTTCATATTCTTTATCGATTAAGCATGCATCTTGAAAGATGTCAAGTGCTTTCTTTATGACGTTTTCTTATGAATAACTTCCTTTTCGATGCAACTATAAAACGAGAGATTAATTACGCATCATCAATCCTTGTGCCTTTCTCATTTACGTGATACCTATATCAAAATAGGCGTATCTTGCGAGAGAGGAAACGCCATCACGAATCGGCAACGCTATGCTTTTTAGAATAGGCGTCCCAAAATTACGTTCACTTTTTCCCATACCACAGTGAGAAGAAAAAGCAATCTTTGCGAGCATCGCTGAATTTGCTCTGCAGTGCGGCTTATTCATCCTTTTTTCTTCTTTGATCTAGTGGCCTTGTTCTTGTCTGTATTATGGTTTGTACGGTGTCCTTTCTAGTAATTTGAATTCGGCACTCTTAGATTGCCTTATGCGGTGACATTGAACCATATTATTGATCCATTGATTCTGGCGTCATATTTGCTCCACATCTGGACAAAATATAGAACATTAGATAAAAAAAATAAGCAATTAGGTAAAGTAACTTTCTAATATAAAAAAGCGGCGCCCGGCGTTTAAGTTAATCACGTATTTGCAAAGCGGCGCTGGCGGCGATTTCTTCATATGATGAAGAGTGCGTGCGGCCCGGCGTTTCTTCTAAATAAAATCACACAAATAACAACATAAAGCGGCGCCCGGTGGCGTTTTATGGCGTATTTAGAAAATGCAGCGGCCATATGAAGAAATGGCGCCCGGTGGCGTTCATAGCATAAATGCGTGATGGCAGCGCTGGCCTTGACTAAACATATGTGTGGAACATAAAATACCTTTGTACAGGAATGTCTTTCCCATGTCTCATTGATGGCAGCGATTTCGGCTAGTGCAACAGCATTTGTGACCAGCGAGGAATGCGGCGATTTACATTTAGTCTGGTCCCCGTAAGAATGATTTCCGGTTTTGTGCTTGGTAGTCAAAACCTTAGCCTCCACTGAATGCTGGCCGTATTATCGCCAGAAGTGAATATAGGGGATTACCCGGTTAAATCTTCAAGTTTATTCCCATGTCAACACCTTCGCCGTCTTCATATCAAAAGGCCTGCCACATCTGCCCGGCATTGGCACACATCACTGGGTTTTCATCATCTTGTCGACTATTTCCATTAGCGTCTTTGCTTGTCAAATCTTATTTGACAAACATAGCCTTCCATTGGACACGAAAACTGTCGACATGGATAGGATCGCGTGAAGCTAAGGCCCAGTGGATACTTAATACGGCCATATTTCTTGAGTTTTGCTCACTTGGCCTCTGCTTGTCTACGCCTTGTCACATCATCACTAATAGTCATATATATCATGATACCTAGAGCGTCGTGTTTTGCGAACAGAACTTGCATCTTCCTTCTCTTTTTTTTACTAAAGCTTGTAGAGTCTGAGACTAGTGTGACCTTGTCTTGATTGCTCTTCTCACGGTGAGACCTTCACATATTTTTTGGTGTCGATGAATGCCACACGACCAGCCAAATTTGAAGGAAGAGGTTATGCTGCGGCCTCATGGATTTCTTAGAGGCGAGTCTCTTTAAAGACCTTGCTACTTGATGAATTGCTTCTTGATACTTTATTTTTAGGCCGGCTTCCAGTATGCAGACGGTAAGAATGCGTCACATTCTTAGCATGTATGATCAGAATACCTTGTTTTGTATTTGATCTGTTTCCTTAATAGACATGAAAATCAGGATACGTCTTTAGCTGGTAGAAGATCTCATACCATTGAGAGCCCTCTGGTAGATCTTCTTACGGACATGGAGGCTCTACACGAGCCTTCATTGGCCCCGGTCTAAATGCTCGTCCAATGGTCTAGCGCGTGTGCCGATACTTAGTGATATACATCTTCATCAGTTCTTGGTTTTTTAAATGCGGATGTCCACTGGACCTGCTTGACAGCTTTTCTTTTCACATTTTTAGAATCCACGAAAGTTACAATCATGTGGTAGGCCGTAGTCCTTGCTTAGAAGCTAGCGTTTTCATAGGCATACTTTCAAAAACATAAATTGTACGGGAAGTATGAGACAGCCAAAACCACTCATATTAATTATAAATGTGTAGAAGCCCAGCGTTCTTAGAGGACTCTGAACGCTGCTCGCGCCAAAGGCTTGTACTAGGCACACAAAAAGGGCATAGAAAAGCTGGAGAATGGTAAGAACTTGCAGTTACATTATACACAAAGGCCGGGAGAATTGTTCCAACAAAAAAAACATATCGAGATAAAAGGAAGATTATAACAAAAACACCTGAAAACAAGGTAGTAAAAGCGGTAAAGTAACCGCGAGAAACAATATGAAAGGTAGACTTAATACAGAACTACGCATACGAAAATACACAGGTTGAAAAAGCATCACAGAAACCTAACGGCAAAAAGGGACAATCAATTACAAAGCAAAAGCAGCGAGATCAATTACACGAAACTTGTTGGATCAAACTTTACCTTGTTATTTGACCTCAGGGCTTGGGATTTGTGCTTTTGAGCATAGCCCACCTCTACCAAGCGCCGGCGCTGGCGGTCCTCTAGGCGCCATAGAAGCTGCAAAATGCGGACCTAATTATGAGGCCAGAGGTTTTGGTTTAACTTATATGTATGCGTTCATAATCTAAGTAGTCAGTTTACAGCAAGTAAATTCAAATTACGTCCCTTTTAAATTTATAGCCTTAATTAGCAGCGATCAGCTCATTTAATTTAAATTGTATTTTTTTCTTTTTACGGTACATTTCAGATAACAATTAATTATTAATTTCAAGAAGCGCATATGTGGCAATCTACTACACTAAATGGGGCCACCACCACTACTGTCGGGCGCCCAAGATGTTTCCCTGGCCATCGAGGCGCCCAAGAACAATCGACTATCAGGCCCAGTCAGGTTCGATCCCATTAGATGTCCAGTAGCCTTCAATCCATTGATCGAAGCGCGCTGGTTACATTACGATGTCTGAACTATGGTGGTCAGATATACTCACTATTCTCAATTTTTGTCCTCCTATTTTTACGTACATTACGGTTCTTTTGTCGATGTGGGAGAAAAGAATGCTATCTTTTTAACGACAAACTTGAAAGCGTAGAGTAGGATTGTGTAAAATGAAGATTTGTCCGAGTTCTATGTGTCATGAATTGTTCCTCTTTGGAGCGAGTTTACGTAAGATTTCTATTCTAAGCGCAATTATGAAGGTAGGGCTCTTCAAAGAAGACATCCGTTGGCGTCTAGGGTGGTAGGCACATTTGTAGCGGCCCAAAAACGTCACGAAAAAGGTATGTATATTTGGATATTCAAAAAAAGAATATATCATATCATGCAGCGTGATGTTGTGAACTTTGAATTAAGCGTGGTCTTTAGCTTGATCTTATCAACCCATGAAACTACACATTAATGAAAATATAGCAGTTTCTTGGGGTTCTAGTCCTCTTGGTAGGAGCATCACGAGTTATGTTGTCGACATGCATATAAAAAATAAAACTAATAGTATGAGTGCAAATTGCGCTTTGAAGGCGAGTTTGTATTCATATTAAAAGTTATGTACATTTCTTCTTACATATAAAAATCGCGGTAGCGAATTCTTTCTATCTCTACAGCCTGTAGACGGGCCACTTCATACGCCCGATCGCATAAAGTCCACACGAACCACCACGATACTTAATGAGTCCTCACATCTTTCACGGGATGCCGAGTCTCCAAACGAGTATTTGTATAGTCCACGATACTATAAATCAAATCCTTGTACTTATTTGTTGGCATGAGCCTTACTAGAGCATGAGATGATATGTCCGGAATGCGATGGAAGTGTACCCACATGGCCACGATACGAAATTTGTCCCAGCAATGGATTCTCAACTCTCTTTGACGTTTTGACGACACACTCAAGTAATATCTTATGCTGGTCGAGTTGATGGTGGAGTCGAGAACTAGAACCGACCCGGTGTATTTGAACCGGCCGGTGTCCATACATAAGGAAAATCCATAGCGCTAAACGAGAAGAAAGTAGTGCGCGGATCCCTCTCTATTTCACCGCAGCGCTGTAGTAGCTGATTTATAAGCCAGAGTATGAAATTGAAATGCCAAACTAAAAAAAGCGGCGCTGGCGCGTTTGGGTCAACTAGAAGAGTGGAAGCGTAACCCAAAAAATAGGAAATGTGGCGCTGATTTATTATTCAACATATTATTCTAACAAAATGCATAATGCAGGAATCACGAGAATCTGAGAATTCAAATATAAAGGCGGTGTGCGGTTTGTTGTTCGAACGTTTTAGAACTGCCCAGAAGCGGATAGAGGAAGAGCTAGTGAAGATCTATGATCTATGATCATATATATAGATCATGAAACAGATCATAAGCCGGATATGATCTATGATCATTATTTACTTGAATTATGATCATTATTTACTTGATTATGATCATTAATTAGAACAGAGATAGAGGAAGAGCTAGGTGAATAGAATAACCTTCATTATTTTAGATCATTGGTAGAGCGGATGAGAGGAAGAGCTAGTGAAATAGAATAAGAAGCGGTCCATATAAACCCAAGATCAGCAAGACAGGAATCATAGAAGCGGGATATTCGATTTGTAAGTAAGCCCGTTAACTGATTAAATTAAGTAAATATCTTGATGCATGTAAAAAGTAACATGCTTTTACGTAAAAATAACTAAAAAAAGAATGAGAGAATATACTAACCTATTTGTGATACGTACCTATTTATGTAAGGAATAGAGACATACTAACCTATTTGTGGTAAAAGAATTGAGCCTCTCGACTTGGCCAAAACCAAAAAGATGAAAACCAATAGCCAGATGATTTGATTCCGAGATGATTTGAGCCTTAAGAAGCTAGAAAAATCTTTAACACAAAAAGCGTGAGATGATTTGGAGGCAGAAGCTTTAACACAGGCAAAGTCAAAAGAAGCAGAAAAACCAAAAAAACCAAAAAAGCCTACAAACCTTTGGTGAAAACACCTTTGGGCGAAAACCCTTGAATGATTGTAGAAGCCAGAAAAGCTCAGCGGGTTTAAAGCATATAGAAGCCGGTTTGAAAGCATATAGAAGCCGAAAAGCGATTCGTCTGGTGAAGCCCGAGATTGAAGCGCCGGTGAAGCGGTGCATGCAAGATTGAAGCGCCAGAGATTGAAGCAGATTGCGAGATAGTTGAAAATGGCCGGATAGTTGGCGGCGGATAGATCAGCGGCGGTTCAGCGGTTGGCGGCGGTTAACGCGAGTTGAGGAAAGCGCACGAGTTGAAGAGTTAGAGACTAAGAGAGCCGAAAAATTTGGAAAAGTTGGAAAGGGATTTGTAAAGGAAATATATATTTGTAAAAATTTGTGCAAGCGCCATAATAAGCTACTTACTTGAACATTTGTGCAAGGGTTATATAAGTTATAGATTTAGGTTAAAGGTTAATACTTAAGATTTAGGTTTATATAAGTTTAAGATTTAAGGTTTATATAAGATTTAAGATTTAAGGTTAATATAAGATTTAAGATTTAAAGGTTAATATAAGATTTAAGATTTAAAGGTTTTATGAATTTGAATTTAGGATTTTAGAAGTTTTAAAAGTTTTAGGCTAAGGTTATATTTATTGGGGTTGGGGTTTAACCTTACAACCACAACCTTAAAAGTGCTAACCTAAAGCCTTAAAGTTGTTTTTAAAGGTTACAACATTAAAGGATTGTAGGATTTACTATATTATAGGTTAACTTATTATTATTATAGATTAAGAAAAAGTTATTATAGGTTATTAAGGGTTGTTATTCAAGTTTAACTTTCATTTAAGAACATGTTAGGGGAGATGTTATTTGGATATGCTAACTTACTATAGGTTTTGTTCATTTTAAGGTGGTAAGCATGCAAATGCTAAATCCCCAAGGCCCCGATGATGGTGATCAAAGCAAGAAAAATCAACTGTGAAGATGACAAGATGATGGGAAGGAAAAAGGCCGAGAAATGAAAAGGATAGGGTAGGCAGATGATGGCAAAGAGGAAAGGAAAAGACCTCGAATGAAAAGGATGATGCCACGGGGAAAGGAGGTGTACTTTATACTAGGGTGCCGATTGGAAAACAAAAAGGTCAAGATCACACTTTGCATGCAACGAGCTGATAGAGGAGAAGGGATTATTGTTCTACTTGAGATCCTATCAATGCGATGAATGATGAAAGATTAGGGAGACGGGTTAGGGTGTGGCAATCTCAGTATAGCGACAATTGGAAGGGAAAAGGGTTCGGGCAAACAGAATGCCTAGCTTGTGTGAAGCGACTAGAGGTTCCAACTATTGTTGCATAGCTAGGGACGATATTCAAGCGGAGACTACGTTTCCCCATAGATGGCGAATAATTGTGGCATGTTCTGATTAGCAGCAAGAGGCCACTTCCAACATATAAACATTATCACGAAAAGATGCAAGTCGGATTATGATTGTTCTCACTGAAGCTATGATGAAGGTTAGAGGTAGTGTTGTTGGGCTTCTTGTGTTAGAATGTTCACAATAGAGGAGTTGGTGGGAGCAAGAGGCTGCATACTGGGGGCCTTAGTGCGTGAGGGAGGAATTTCATGTACACCATGTTTTATACACATTGAGGATGAAAGATCAAAAGAAGAAAAGATTCCCATTGAATGGAAAGTGGATATGTTCAAAAGCATGGGTGGCTATACATGGAATTTTGACTCTTCTTGCTTTCGTAGCGAGAGACATGAAAATATGGTAGTAAAATTACATTGCGTGGAATTTCTTTGGCTGTTGAGGCCTATAAGAAACTATAGTACCAAAGGGAAATATTTGAAGATATGTAGTTTCAATCTTGACTTATGCCATATAAGAAGGTTGACGGGGTAGGTTTATTGTTGAAAAGAGATTGCCATCCCATTGTACCGGAAGAGCATATTGAGGTAAAAGCATTGCTTAGGAACTTGGGTAAACTCCTCCTCCAAACTGATTTGGCCAGGCTGCTAGATAAGCATTTCAGCATGTGTGCAGCTTCAGCAACTTTACTTACGTGCAATTTATGTGCTAAGGCCCAGAAGGAGACACTAAGATAAGGCGTAAGCCAAGTCAGGGGCAAAGATAAAGGGAACATATGAAGGACCATATAATGAGATCAACTATCATGTAGATCAACTTATTGGATGTAAGAGGGACCTTATACGCAATGGAACCTAATAACTAACTCTATAATTTATACATGATGAGTGGATATGAGAGGAGACTTGTCTTCACAGTGGTACGTTCTGAGTCATGTGGAAGATCCTTACGCCTACTTGAGATTTCAGTATTTGGGGCAATATTGCATGGAAGCGGTCTACGGACCATGTGGCCATTTCGGTTTGAGTTGTGGAGTGATGATTCGAGATTTTCACATTGCGAGGGTATATGAATTTAAGAAACTGGAAGGGTTACAATGGTCACCTACGGATACTGACTGGCAGGCTTTTCACTTAGTGCATTGTTTGGGATGGAACCCCTAATAGTATTGAAAAGTTTAGCAAGGCAAGATTTGGGAGAATGGACCTAAGCCGAACATGTTGGAGCTTCAACATCTAGTGCTAAAACCTGAGATACTTGAAAGCTCCTCTTGCAACTAGATAATTGGTAACAAGTCAAAATAAGAATGGTGGATGTTTCTTTCTTATCTATACTTGTTGTGGGTATTTTTGAAAATTGATTTGGGGTTCCTACTGTGGGACATATATGGCGAGGATGTGGATGCATTGTTTGGAAAATATAGTCATGTATTGAGGCAAGTGACGTTTACCGGCTTTCGGGCTATTTGATATTTGGACCAGCACAAATCCATCTCCCTATAGGATCTATATGAAAGAAGTGCACGATTGGAAGGTTTTTGTGGACTAGTTTATGCTCTCGACATGGAAGGTCATTCTAGACCTCAATTCACTTTTGGGTGAGAAGGGATTCCAATCATGCAATGGAAAATGAGACCTTGTAGGAGGAAGTGGAGGTGGGGCAGAATTTGGCCTTGAGGATGCAAATGGCAAGCCTATGATACCTCTGGTCAGCAAAAAGCTCTAAAACCAAGCTGAAGAGAAGTCAGCAATTGGGCTGACTAAGGATGGCATAAAATTGGCTACATCAAGCATTGGCAAACTAATTGGATGAGACCTATTGTGGGCATTGATAGATTGTTGGGAAGGTGATCCAACTTGTTGGATGAGGTGAACACATCCTCAGAGCAGTGCTTTGGAAGAATTGGTTCCCTAAAAGTAAGTGGAAAACATTAGAAGATGTGGCGAAGATGATGGTACCATTACTAGCATTGTGAGCACCAATAGCCATACTCCAATCCCCGATAAACACTATGTTGGTCTCACAGAAGGATAGGCCAAAATATCTAAAACTTGGTTGTTCTCTGAACCTTCTCTACGCGGCGTGGTACACCAATTTGTAGTAAGTAAAACCAGAGATCTGAGACCTGTCGGTGTGGTTGGATGGACTATCTCGGATATTTGCAAAGAAGGTGATGTTAACCTTCAATAAGGTCTTGGCGTGGGTGGTGTCGGTACATCGGTTAAAGTAATAATCACTTAGATAAAGAAAGATATTCGATTGTTGGACAAAGAGGTGGAGGAGAATCCTGAAGTGATCTGATCTTTGGCTAGACATTGAAGCAAGTATTGTACTCACTGGGGCTCCAAAAACTATTCCTAGTAAAAAACGTGAGAGTTACAATACCTCGGGATGTAAGGAGCAAGGTTCTCATATCATGGGGATGTTGGTGGAAAAATGATAGCAGGTTACTATGTAATCACTTTTAATATAAAAGTTGTGGCACTTCACTTGAGTTTCATGATATATGTGATTTTTGTAATTTGTTTGGAAGTTAAGGTGCAGAATTTATATTCAGGTGTGTGATTATATGTTAGCGTCTATTATTCTGAGTAAGGGCAACAAAGTTTACTAAAAAGTGAATTTATGAAGTTACTAAAAGTGCAATATAAAATTTATCCCAAAAATTGAACCCCTTAATCCCAATTTAATTGAATGATGGTTTGTAACCCATGCAGGTAGCACCACTTGTGGTAAGTGTTGAAAAATGGGCAAGTGAATTCTAGAAAAGGAATTCTAAAAAGGATTTAAAGGGTTTGTGCCTTGTTATGTAACTATAATATGAGGGAGTTTTCTTTTATGTTTTTATCATGACTTTTACGCTTTAGGTTTTCTATGATTTAAGTGATAATATTCAAATGGATATACTAATGCATTACATCTAGAGTGCACCATTTGAGCCATTGATTTTAGCCTTTTTTTTCAATGGTCAACAACCAATGGCTCACAACAAAAGCCTTTTTTATTAAGCGTGTGGTGCATAATGGTCAACAACCAATGGCTCACAACAAAAGCCCTCTTTTTTGAGTGTGTGGTGCATAATGGGCACATGAAGGGCTTGAAAACCAATGGCTCACAACAAAAGCCCCTTTTTTGTGCGTGTGGTGCATAATGGTCAACAACTTGACTCACAACAAAAGCCCTCTTTTTGTGTGTGTGGTGCATAATAGGCACATGAAGAGCTTGAAGGGAAGCATGTAGTGCAGTTTCCTTAGGCAACACATTTTCTTATCATAACTTTTTGATCGAGCTCTGTTTTGAGATGATTTTATTGGAATTTGGAAAGCACTTTCTCAAGAGATTTTTATTAACGTTTGGTTAAGCTATGTATGCTAAAGCGGCAATTTTAGGCCGGGTTTGTTAGGCTTTCACATCCTACCGGTGATTATCTGGGATTAGCTATTGGATATTGTTTTATGGCTCATCTCGAGAATGAAGCTTGCAAAAATTACCATGCATTTTTAGATTTTTGAAGGCGGTTATTAGAAAGCAAATTCAAGGCTTCTAGATCCTTGTGCTAACAAGAGAAAAGTTTTCCACTTTAGTTTCTCACCACAAGAATCCTTGGAGGACAAAGGCGCTTTTTAAATTCAGTTGAAAAATGTTTGTATATGGGTGTTGCAAATTTTATGACTTTGGAGATAATGGGATCAATCGCAGCCTATCTTTATAGTAACTTTTACTTATGTTCTATTTGTTTTGTGTGATGAAATTCAAAAGCTCTGAAACCTCAAATGAATTCTAGTTTTTTAGTTTGAATTCTAAAATTTTTGTCTGGGGAGGTGGCGTCCTAAGGCCGAAGGGCAAATTTTGCAACCTGAGCTATTAACATCAATATATAAAAATTAAATCCCCAACACATAACAACAACCAACACATAACAACCATTGACATTAACAACAACACATAACTACCATTGACATTAATTACTTACAACCATTGGGTCCAACACATTTAAATTAAAATCCCCTTAAACCCCCTTTGGTTTGGGTGCATATTCACCGCGAGGGGTGGCGTAGAGGCGGCGAGAAATTTGTTGGATAGACATATTCACCCCTTATTCCTTAATCACCATCGTCTGCGTACCAAGTAGGATCTTACACTTTCTTATACAGACACCAAGTAGGATCTTGGTTGACTAAGGAAAAGTGGTAAAAAGGTTAATTAGATTGAGGTATAAAATTCAGGAAATACGAAGGTTGGTTGTAGATAAGGTTAACTGCCATGGCCAATCTAGAGATTGTTGGTTCAAGAAATTAACCTTTATGGATATACTTCTACCTATAAAATTTGTAGTTGAGAAGGAAGTACTATGAGTAAAGCATATAACACATTTTAAAGAGTAGACTCTGAGTTACTTGGTGTTATGGTAAAGGTGGAGAAGAACTCATCATGTCAAAAGCGCAAAGTAGTGATTAAAACATTTGTTGGTTTTAATATGTTCTTCTAGGAAAATCAATTAAAAGGTTGCATCGCGCTTTAAAAAGCTGCAAGTTTGATGATGGTAATCAAGCGGAAGTAAGACTTGTATTTAAGCGAGGAGAATGAGTAAAACATCACGACTTCAAGTAGGATCCTCATATGGAGCATCGCGATGGAATATTGTAGTATTGTCATTACAATTATTGATTTTAAAGGTGCCTCCAGGAGGATACCTAGGTTAGAATCAATGAATGGGACAAACTACAATAGGATTGGACTATGTAATTGATTATAAAACGCCTTCTTGGAGTGCGAGGAGGTTGATTAAGAAGAACCTCAATGGGGAAACAAGAATGTCGAGATGAGTTAGATTCTGATGGAATTTACTCTTGTATCTGTACTATAAATTGTGAATATATCTTGTTATCGGTATGTTCAAGCAGGGGCTTGGGGTAGCCCCAGGTAGGGTGGAATGAGGTTTTAGCCTTTAACCAATCCTTGTAAGGAATTGGTAATGGCTATGTGTGTGTGTGATTTAAAGAGGGGCCACTAGTGCGGCACAGGGTTTGTGCTAGAAGTGCACAATAATTGGGAAATATTGTGATAGACTTCATATTAGTTCCTACGGGGTGCTAGGACTTTGGTTCCTCAGTGGATTTGTGGTTTGCTAAGTGTGCATCTTGGAAGAAGAGCTTCATTAGGGCTTCGGGGGTCCTGACTAGTTTTCCTTGGGACATAGTAACCCTTCTGGAGTAGCACCACTTGTGGTAAGTGTTGAAAATAAGACCCGTGAATTCTAGAAAGGAATTCTAAAAGGATTTAAAGGGTTTGTGCCTTGTATTATATACTTTCTTATGAATACCAAGTAGGATCTTGGTTGACTAAAGGAAAAGTGGTAAAAGGTTAATTAGATTGAGGTATAAAAATTCCTTTGGGAAATACCAAAGGTTGTAGATAAGGTTAACTGCCATGTACAATCTAGGATTGTTGGTTCAAGAAATTAACCTTTATGGATATACTTCTACCTATAAAATTTGTAGTTGAAGTACTATAGTCGCATATATTACATTTAAAGAGTAGACTACAAGTTGCAGTATGGTAAGGTGGAGAAGAACTCATCATGTCAAAACTTTTAAGTAGTGATTACAAAAGCAATTTGTTAGTTGTTTTAATAACTATGTTCTTACAGAAAATCACTTAAAAAGTTGCATGGCTTTAAAAATTTGCAAGTTGTGTCCGTGTGTCAAGCGGAAATAAGACTTGTATTCAGCGAGGCTTAATATGTTGCAACTTGGGCTAATTAAGAAGCATGCGACTTCAAGTAGGATCATATGGAGGCATGCAATGGAATATTGTAGTAATCGTACAATTGATTTTAAAAGGTGCCTCCAGGAGGATACCTAGGTTAGAATCAATAGATAGGGACAAACTTACAATAGGATTGACTATGTAATTACGTGCTCAAACCTTCTTGAGATGCTTGAGGTTAATTCGAAGAACCTCAATATCTCTTGTTTGGAAACAAGAATGTCAGGATAGGTTAGATTCACGATGGAATTTACTCATACAACTAGAAATTGTAGATATTACATCTTGTTTTTGATGGCATGTGTTCCAAGCGGGGCTTGGGGTAAAATATATGCAGGTCATAGTATATAAGTAATACACACCTTATTTTTGTAAAGTAAGATGTATATTAAGCTTTATAGCGTTAGATTGCAAAGCGATGAGTATATTGCTAGAACAAGTAATCAAGAAAAGCCCAGCATTGTGGCACATAATTCCAGTTGAAAAAGTGGCTACGTAAGTTTATTGATAAATCCCTATACATAATTTTCCCGACATGATTTATTCACTTTGAGATATGACCTCGGTAAGGTAGAACCATGTAAGAGATAATTTCACCTCCCCAGGGTGTCTTGGGGTTGAGAAGTTTTAAAGGGTTTGATTACCCGATAGGCCCGAAAGTGTATGGTTGGGAAATTAAAAGCCTATACAAGACTCTTGTGAATGAACACTAGTAAAGTAAACATAAGGGTTGTGCTATTGAATAAGTTCAAGCTCCAAGCCCAAGGGGTAAGCAATTAGCAAGCTATGCACAACAAGAACCTCTCTTGAGAGTTTAGGTATGGAGAACATGGTGGTATCACTAGGGATGTGATTCCATAAGCATTGAGAATTTGCAAGGCCAATTAGTGCGTGCTAGAGTTGTTTGGCTTTTGCATACACTCATACTAGCATCAAAAAGATATGGATGGATACCATGTTGATTGATGTATGCATAAGGTATATAGTTACTTCATTTATGATGCAATGGTCTTTAACATACCAACGATGCCTGTGAAAGATCGTAGGATAATGGGGATCCTAGTGACTTTGTCAAATGGGAATGATGAGTTCTTGATAAAGAGGAATCTCTTGAGTACCTTAAAGTTATTGTGATCTTTAGCAGGCATCCCATATGGCATGACATCAAGAGTTCCCCACAAGTTGTGAGCATGTAAGAGGCCCACAGAGTAGTACATGTGCAATAATGTGTTGATTTTGGGGGTTCAAATCAAATGTAGAATTTATTGATTGCAGTTAGGGTGTTGGGAAGCTGCTGGAAGCTTGACTATAGTCAAATATTGAGCGACATGACCCTATAGAAAGTATGAGCATGTACTTACGTTTATTGCAAGGCAACGCCTTGGGTTCTAGTGAAGTTTACCTAGGAACTCCACCATACAATAGTTGGGAGGGTTAAAACTCTCATAGGTAGGGCTTAGGTGTAGTCAAAACTCCTCGATTCTTATCATCCAAGCTAAGTATTTGGGTAAGTTCTAAGCCAGATGCATAGCTCTAATTTACTTTCCAAAACAAAGGCTTGCTTGATTGGCTAACTCTCTTTGGGGGGTTCCTAGCCTCATGAAAGAATAGGCAAGGTGGAATGCAATAGCATTATCAACTTACTCCATGGCGGTCTGGTTGATGAAGGTAATATGCGTATTGCAAACTTCCCTAAGAAAAGGGGTCGCAAATTGGAATGTGTATGTTGGAACCCAAATGTAGTGATTAAAGAGTTCATCTAATATGGATATGTAGCTTGTCAGACATAGAAAGAAATTTTTCCTACAGGAATATTAATGGTGTTAAGCTGGCAGGACCAGGCATGCCATGGAATAGTTAACAAAACCCATAAAGGAGTAACCACCACTATTTGTTATCAAAGTACTATACATACATATAAGGATTCATGATAATGCTTGGAGCAAGAGAATCAACTCGGGGAGTTGGGATTGAGAATCCAATTGGAGTTCACGAATAACCACAATTGGTATATGGGCTATTTATGGAGGAAGGTCTCCAAAAATGCAAGAATATTGAATTCGCATTAGTTAATGAATTCCCCTGACTAGTATCAGGTACTTAGTTGCACTGAGAGTGTGAACTAATAGGGAGCCAGCATTTCTACTCTAGTCCAAATGGTTGGTAAATGCATCATAAAGAACATGGAGTTCTTGACCGAATAATAGTGCAAGGGTCAAAGCTGGGTATTACATACTAATAGTAACCCGGGGATCAGGTATGTTGGACTCGGGGAAGGGTCAATGAGATATATATGAGTTAGAACTTGTGAGATGGATTAGGAGTGCACCATTCCATATAAGTCCAGCCTCCAAAGAAAGCAATATTGTCCAAAGATTGTGACAGCCTCCTATGCCAGCTCTGAGGTAACTCATGAGGCCGATTCTGAGCACTGCTGTTCAGCATGGAATAGAATTACTACTCCTATATTTTGGGTGTAGCCAAAATAGGTTTTAGCTAAACTACCTTCAAATTGGGGCTAGAAGTTTCCTAACACTTGGCTAAACTAAATGGTTTTCTCCATCACGGTTTCTTGCTTTTGGCTAAATTTTCACAAAATGAAAAGGCAAATATTATAGTATTTAAAAAATCCAAAAGCATTTTGCTTAAAACATTGAATCTGTGTAAATACATAAATTAAGACACAAACATACATGAGCGTGTTCAAAACCTAAAAAGGGACTACATTGTTTCTTTTCCTCTAATGCTTCAACTTTGTACTTGAAACAGAAAGAAAGTGGAAAAAGAAAAAGAAAAAATATAAACCCTATTTGAAATTTCTTAAAGTTAGTACATACATTGGTGTTGAAGTTCAGGCTAATCTATATACATACATTGAGGTGTTGAATTTTGGGCTAATCTATCCCACTTTTCAAGCCCACTCTATCTTAGGTTTTAGCTAATCGATGTCACGATGGATATATGCGGAGGTAAAGGTTTGGCTATTGATCTAAAAACTCACTTAGGCAAAAAACTTGGGCTAAAATTTTCTTTTTTTTTGGGCATTTTTTTCCATTTACTTTAGCAGCTTTTTCTTAGCAAAAGCCCCGCACAAAATAGCCATTTGGCTAATCTTATGATTATTTTATTCCATGTTCCCTGTCGAGATATTGAAAAGTACTTGATCTTGTGGCGAGATCAGTACTCCCAGAGGCCATGGGAGGTGAAGAGTAGGTGTAATGAAATCTCACGACTTAAAACGTAGAGGCCCGCGGAAGGAGTCAATATGAAGTCGATTACCTAAAAGTAAAAATTGAGCTTACACTTGAGGAGGATGGCAAGTAGGACGTCCGAAAAAGGATGAGCTATGAAACCATGGTCACAGGGTGATCCAGGGAGCGGGTTTTTGAAGGGACTAGAGGACAAAACCAGAATCACGGGGTGAGCCAGGGAAAGGTTTCTAAAGGGACTAGATCATGAAATCATGGTCACAAAGTGACCCAGGGAACGTGTTTTTGAAGGGACTAGATGCTTAAACCATGGTCACTGGGTGACCCAGGGAATGGGTTTAGAAAACTCCCACCATCCTTTGGGACCAAGGATTTGAAGGGGGAAGGTATGTTATAGACATGGGGCATAACCATTTAATAAATTAGCAAAGTTAGCTAAGCAAAATAATCACTTTAAAAGTGATGACATGGCATGGTGCCATTGGATCAAAGAAAGCAAGAGAAAAGCTCGAAGAGAGCGTACGTGAGGCCATGGTCGGCTCCCATTAAGCCTAAGAGGCGACCCATGGAATTAGGATGTTGGCGGGGGGCTGAATTAGGGTTTCGGCCCAGCTCAATGAACCAGGATTGAGGAGCTATGGTGGAGTGTTTAAGAAAGGGCGCACATGGGCGAGCATGGCGGGGGAGAGCAGGATATAACCCAATTCCTGATACTCTTGAATCCTCTGAAAGCATTCATGAAGATAAAGATCCTTACAGCGGGCGGTGGGGGCACAGGACCCCGTGAAACTTGATACAATGTTGAATCACGGTTCTTGGTAGTAATGAAAACCAAAATCCATTACACCTGATGGCAAGGTGCTTAGGTGGCGAGTGTGGCAATTACATTATCATTGTCGAGTTCCAGATCTGCCTGAGGGTCTCGACGAAGAGGGCCAAGGGGACATGGTAGTTGATGCTTTAACCTAATAGTGTTGTGAAGAGTTTTTGAATCACTGTCTAATAAGGAAGGTTCAGCGTGTTCATCCGAGATAAGTTGACATGTCCCTAGATCCATAGTGGCATTCAGATTCCCATCTGTAATAACCAGTTGGTCAATGGCCCGATAGTGAATGCTTTTAGCTTGGCGGAGGAAGGGCCATCCAACCAACATCTCATAACCACCAGGATCTTCATCGGCTTTCCAAATGCCAAATACCAAAGGGAATTTGAGATCACCAATCCTAATGGTGAGTTGTGGAGTGTCACATTGAGGATGTGTGATGTGACCATTTGCTAGTTTGATATTGTAAGGAGCTCTATAGAGTTGCTTGATACCTAGTTGATGCCATGATTTGTCAATGATAAGATTGACAGCGCTGTTTCCATCCATCTAAACATGATTGACTTGATGCTTGCCAACCGTGGCATGGACAGTAGGCATGGATGTAGCAATGGCGCAACTAAAATAGTTGGGCGTGGAAGTTGTTTACGAAGAGCAGAATAGAGCTTCAAGATGGTAGCCAAACTAAGGAGAATCTTGATTTTTGCAAGTTCTGCTTGAAGTTCTAGTGGGACATGGGCAAAAGTACCTGCAGGATCCATGGGGCGGAGGTCCTTTGACAATGAGGCGAACACATCATTCAAAAGCTTTACTTCGACAATAATGTTGGGATATGGTTGACTGCATGGCATGGATGGGGTTGGGTCTAGGGCCCGTTGTTGTGCCCATATAATAGTGTGAACATTCGCTAGTGTGCATCCTTCGGCAGCTTGCATTAAAGGAAGAATTCTCTATCATAATTTAGGCATGATGTGAGGCATGAGTTGTTCCAAGTCGTGGTCAAAGTGAACATGTCATGTGAGACAACAACAACTGCATATGGTGTGTATACTATGACGTAAGAATGTATAGCCTAGTGCCATAAGCTTGGCATGAAACAAGGCCAACACAGGAGTCACAGGCCGTTGCATGGGAGCAATGAATAAGCCAAAGCCAGATGGGGTCGAGAAGGCAAGATCCTTGAGATCTAGATTAGTATCACATGGGTTATCCTCAATGTCTTGCTAAATATCACCCATAAACATTGAAGGGGGTTGAAGTGATAGAGAGGATTTAGATTCATTGATATACAAATACTGATCATATAATCTATCCTTAATCTCCCAAAGTACTTGATTTGGAGTAGAAAAAACGTTTCTAAATACCATATGGCATCGATTTTCCAAATGACCCAACACAGGGGGCCAGCACTCGTGCAGTATGGAATATCAACTTCTTAAGTCTTGGCCAATGTCCAGGAAGTGAACCAAGGAGAATTTGTTGACTATTAAAATGCGACTAGAAAGCGGGCACGAATCCGGTATATGGATACCTAACAACTTTGTCACACAAGACAAATACACTTAATGTTTTATAGTTTGAGCAACCTCTCACGCATACGAGGCGAGAGTAAGCTTATTTGTGGCTTAAACGAATGCACCTTCACGTTTACTCTGGGTGACTGGTAAACAATCTGTCAAAGAAGCAAGAAATGTTTCGGAATGATACTCTTATTCCAAATGCATTTCTATATGTGATGGAGGTGCTCCTCTTGCACCCTCAAAGCCCAATGCGAGGATGAGGCAAGGGTGGAGCAGCCCAGCCATTAGGAATCTGTAGTAGTGTTGAACCAAATCCTTACCCAATGAAATATCTCCATTACTTCTCCAGATCCGCTCCTCTACTTGACTAGGGACAAAAGGGATGTTATCTGCAATAATCTCCCATACATGGAGGTCCTGCACAATCAGATGATATTTTTCATGGAATGTTGGCCAGGTTAGCAACCCTTCATTGTGATACCACGCCCCAAGACGGAGACACTATCGTCCTGCCACCTCTTCTATATTCTAGGATGAAGAGAGGCCATAGGCGGGAGGCAGTCAAAAGGAAGCCACAAAAAAGGGAAAGAAGTCTGCATACAATGTAGCGGATCAATGGCCACCAAGGGTCTCATAGTTTGCCATGCGTCTAAGAGACCTTTGAGAATGGGAGATGCATGGGAAACGACTTGAGGGGGTAGAATAGAGCTCATGGCAACTGAGGTTTGAGTGCAGGTTTGCTAAAGGCAACACAATGCTGGAGTGATTGAACAAGCAGACACATTTCACATGACCGTACATGGCCAAATAGAATCTGCCAAAGAACTTGGAGAGCAAAACTTTACCATGAAGTTCGAGTTAGACATACCTAGGCCACCATCCTTTTTGGGGCGAATGCAGTTGCTCCATGCGGCTTTTACAACTGCACCTATTTCATTGCCATGCTTTTAAGAGGAGCTAGCAACATTGAAACCACATATACATGCATGCTATTAGTAGCCAGTTTGGCTATCACTCTTCTACAACCATAGGCAGAGGGAAGCTCCTGCGCGCCATTCGCAGTTGGCCGAGAATCATCAGCCATACCTAAACCTGCAATAAGACCATCGTCCATCGCCCTATGGAGCAACTGAGAGAGTCCCCCGGCTATAATAGTGAAAAGAAATGGGACAACTGGACAACTATGAAGAAATTTGATGGATGCCCTTGAAAAAGAACCGTTGTTCTAGCCGATCTCAACAATTTTCAGATTATAGAGGAGAAGGCAGGACCAAAACCTAGCTTGTCCATGATGCAATGAAGGAACAACCATGAGATGATATTGTAAGCTTTTGCAAAGTCCAACTTAAGAGATGCTACTTCGGACGGTCTTCCTGCATGATACACCCTCTCATACCGCAGCGACCCGTTAATAGAATATATGCGCGGGCAAAGAACCAAGTCTGCTTATTTTGTTGAGTGCACATCATGGATCAATAACAAGGTCCTTCATAAATCAAACGACCAACATAGTTGAGGATACTTGGGAACATAGTAGAAGTTAAGATCATCAACCAATAGGACTTTTTGAAAAATAGCAGACTGCAGAATTGCTATGAATAGGCACCATCTTGTTTTACTCAAGCTCTCAAAATACCAAGGCAATACTATCTAACAAGAAGAGGCTAGGTTTCTTTAAACATTGTTAAACCTTTAAAAAGTTTTTGTTATAAGAAAAAGTTAAAAAGTTGGATTATTACTGCACATTTTTCTCATTACGGCCGAAATATTTATAGGCCTCAAATTTATACCCGCAAATGTTGGGCACAATTACTAGTAGTTTGAGATTTATTAACCTTTTAGTGGTCCCATTTATGTTTAAGAAAATAGAAAACCTAAGTCGATTTTTGTGGGTCGTCAACGTTGTTTCAGTTAGATGTAATAAGTCATTTTAGGATTTATTGGCAAATTTAATGTTGTTGTGAAAATTAGAAGAACGAGTCTCAAACGTGATGTTAACGAGAATAAATAGTATTTACATATTATTTGCAAAAATCTAATAACATTGGCATTCATATTTGCTAATTTAGGAATAGTAAGAAAATTTATTGAGTCTTGGTGGCATGGAGGGCTAAATACAAGAAAGCCATATTGTATTTATAGTGTGGTTGGAAAGGATGGACCTAAATATTAAGGGCAGCACATGATTTAAATTAATGGTAGGATGAAGAGGCTGAGTGCATTGTGAGAATTCACGATCCAACATACACTGATACGCCCACTTGACTACGGTCCGGCCGCGCCTATTTCCCCATCTTTCTCAAAGATATTCCAAATTGATTCCAGAATGCCTTTCCATCTGCTGCATATTTCTCCACAATATGTTTAGTATACGTATTTGTAAGGAGAGCAGCATCAGAGCCAAAAAGCCCTAGTCCATTCTTAACATTCTTGTAGTATTGATTATCAAATCTTAAGGAAGTAATGGGGTCATTGAATATTAGTACGTTTTTATCAAAGTTCCCATTTTGGAGCTTGCCATTGTCAGTGCAATTGTATAGAATTTGCTTGGCATATTTGGCATTGTATCGTGAATCAATTGTCGGATAAATACGGCTTGAGACACTGCTGCAATGACCTTGTCCAATTGTGTGAGCTCCTGCAATATGAATACGAATATCAATAATATAATTGAATTGAATTGATTTTACCATCCACGAAGCCAGATAATCTACGGTTTATTGAATATAATAAAAAGCATATCAAATATAATGAAGAAAGACAATATAATGAAAAGCATATCAAATCTAATGAAGAAAGAGCATAGGCTGCACATAGAACACATCAGTTAAAAAAAAATTTGATGTTTTGCATGTTGGCTAACCTGACAATGTCACGAGATCCAATTTATCAAGGCCAACATTGCCAAAATTTTGGAGGAGCCCATCCACAGAGAGGTCAGCCCCAGGCAAAATAATACTAGCACTCTGGGCATAAGAGATAAGGGCGTCTTTTCTTCCAAGCTCGATTGAATAGAGAGGACCTCCAGCCTACAAATGTGGTGGATAGACGAACCCAATATCAGCCAAAATACAACATTAATAATTACAGACCCTAAAATTATGACCTGGTGGATTGCATAAACTGCAGCGACAGCCAGAATATCTGCACAGGAGACAACGCTGGGGCATTCCGCTTCCAATCTGCTCTTGATATCGTTTATGACTTCGAATTTTCCGAGGCTGAAATTGTTGTCGGAATCCTTTTCGGCGACGGTTTTTTGCGTGGAATTGAGCAGAACAGAGGCATCGCAGCCCTGAACAAAGCAATCGTGGAAAAATAGGCGAAGCAGGGGAGCCGGAGTAGTGGGATCTTGAGCAGTATAATAGGCCACTCTTTCCTTAACGATTTTCTCTAATTTGGGGCACGATTTGCTGTAGAAATCGAACTTTAGAGGAGGATTCAAATATCGATCAGCCCCTGCCAAGCATATGCACGCTGTAAGACCAAAAACCAATACTAGCATAAGGCTACCTTCCATGGCTGTTCACGGGTGTCGGTATCACTCCAATGCAAACAAAATCCTTTTGCATTATCTAGGAACCATACTTATGGCCTTTTATACTCACAAGAATATTGTTACCGACAAACCAAATATTAAGTTATCTTTCTTGGGGTCCATTCATAAAGATTTTTCTTTCTTCAATTCTAGTTTTGTTCTATGTTTGTTGGCTTGCAAGTAGTTTCTTTTGCTCTAGCCTCTCAAAGTCTCCTTGTCTTGTCTTTGTTCACATGTTCAAAGCATGATCTTCCATCTTAAGGCCTCGCAATTATTGGCTAATCTTATTGATCTGGCATGCTCTAGTGATGTGGTATGTTACTTGTCTATGTTTGTGGCACGTCTTTTTCATGTTTTCGCTCGCTCTGTTGGTCCCATGTTGGCGGTAACTTGGACAATCGTGGCCGTTTATTTGCTCTGATGGCGGTATTTAGTATTCATGTTACCGCCTTGTGTTGATAAAAAATTAGACTGAGACAAGTCCGTGGTACTTGCATGACATTCTATTCTCATAAGACTATTTAACTATTATCTTCAAAGATATGCATGGCCAAGTGTGGCCCATTTTGTATCCCAATAATCATTTCTTCGAACTTTCATGTGGAA
Source organism: Isoetes taiwanensis (assembly GCA_021234155.1). Classification (NCBI taxonomy): domain Eukaryota; kingdom Viridiplantae; phylum Streptophyta; class Lycopodiopsida; order Isoetales; family Isoetaceae; genus Isoetes; species Isoetes taiwanensis. Next base: position 4,759,269 of record JAJEKV010000001.1, on the reverse strand, counting down.
TCTCAAGGGAAGAACTTATCAAAAATGGCACATGTCAATGAAAGTGCATTCTTGCATTTGGACAACCTACATGATAATGTGTGTAAATCCATCTAATCACTAATGATATTCGTGCATCATGGTTCTGTTTTGTTCTTCAATTGAAAAATGGAGTGCACAATGGACAGGTCCTAGGGTGGATCGATGGATTTTAGAGTTGTATAACTCCTATTTTATTTCACTCGATTATTTAAAATTTTGACCATTTTGAATGGACTTGGTTGTTAGCTTTTCAAAATTGTGTTTTTATGTCATGTTCTGATCAAGAAAACTATGCCTGCATTCTTCTTCTCTTGAACGCATGACTTTTGGGCACCACCTCACCACCTTCCCGCTATTAGTTTGACAGTGCTACCAGAGCCCATTGCACTGTAATAGTCTCCTCATGCCATGTCCTTGTCGATATACCATGTGGCATGTGCTGTTAGCACTTTGTTGTTAACTATGGCGAAGGAGGCTCTGCATATAGTAATGTAAGCCTTTCAAAGCATATGTTGCTTCCAATTCTTTTTTTCAATAACAATAATGCTTCCACACTGGAATCAAGCTAAGATACGACTATTAAAATCATTTTATTTATTTTTGGGTGGATAAAATTCCATTTAATAAAGAAAACATTACATGACTATATAGAAAATAGGCATCGTCCTACACAAGTTGGAGGTCCCCCAAACTATCTCTTTCAAGGTAGCCTCACACTCATGTATGCATTTGTACTTTCTTAAGCACCTCTCTAGAGCATGCACCAATTGAGTGCCTGAGATGTATTCTTCATGAAAGACTATTGTTCCTCTTCTTTTCCATATGATTATAGCAGGGGAAAAATTAAGCGTATTATACATTTTTTCATAAAAAATGATTTGGCTATTTTTCAAAATCTTACAGTATTTTATGACATATATTTGGCTAAAGTTATTATTACCATTATATTTATATATATTTAGACTTGGCGAAACTTTTGAATTAAATATTCCTTTAAACTTCTAATTGGGCTTTTTTTTTCTAACTCAAAGAAGCAAAAAATGTAAATTCAGTAGCTTTAAACACATTGTACTACAATTACAAATAATAATCAACAATCATGGAACATAAGATAATATGAAAAAACTTCAACACTAAGCTCGCAACATAGCTTATAACATCCATAGTTTAAACTATATTTAATGCAACGACACCCTTCTAGATATGGTGATCAAATTGCACTTATCTCTAACCCTTAAAGGAAATTGTTATTTCAGGCATCTAGACGGTTATTAGCCATCTTTCACAATTATGTTTTTAAAGATGCATATGTGATATATGTAATAGAAATTCATAGTCTGAAAAACTACTATCACTGATGATGGTAGGTGGGAATGAGTAAAAATCTTTAATAAGAATTCATTTTATTTGGCTATTAATGATTTAATATATAAATTTGTAACATAAAAAAAGGCTAATCCCTTTTTTCTTAAGAAAAAGGGGGAAAATAGTTTGGCTAATCCTAAAAAAATAATGGAATACTTATTTTAAATATGGCTATTTTTTATTTTTGTAGAGAAAATCTTCCTTCATAAAATTCGCCGCAAAAATTGCCTAGACCCCCTAAAAAATCGCCATTTGGCTATAAATAGCCACTAATTTTTTCCATGGATTATAGAGTCCACACAGTGGCTATTTGAAAGGCCATGCATTTAGGATATATTCATTCCACTGGATAAATGCCTAAGAGGATTGGATTGGTCCCTAATATATTGCCTCGCACCAATTCCAAACTATTTGCAGATCATTACACTCTATCAGACAGTGCTCTAAGGTTTCTGCCAAGGGGCTTCTCAATTTTGTAGAACTTCTTGATTTTCCAGAGCTTTGTTAGTCGCTGCTTCTACCTGTTGAGCTGTTTGTTGGACATAAGTAAAATGAGGAGTAATGGTAAAAAAAAGGCCTTTATTAGTAAGATCTTATTGTTTGCACTCATATTTTCTATGTACTATTAGAGACAGGTGCACCCACTGCTATGCCTTTATCTGATAATGTAGTTCCTGTTTGTATATTTGCTTTTCTAGCATCCTCTTCATCTTTGTGTGTTGGTGAAAGGACCAAATTAGCTTCCTCCATGTTTGTATGGGATAGTTTGGTTAATCCTTGTATTTCTAGAATAGAAAATGTCCTTTTTATCTCCCAGCCATTGATCAATTTAAGAGGAAATTTGATAGCATGGTCCACTTTTTACCATTACTCCTTTGGGAATATTTGCACTAGTTGGAATAACGACACAAATTTGGGCCCCTTTAGCTATTGAGTGTGCTATATAGGAGCCCAGAGTATTAACAATGTTCTTTAGAAATTCTGGTACTGCAGATCTGGAGGTAGGTGTTCGATCTCCAACCAACAAGGCATTTTAACGGCTGAGAGTTGATTGTGAGAAAAGCCAAGAGTACAAAATTGGTACAAAATAGAGTCTCATGCGTACGGGTCTACCACTCGAGCTTCTAGCATATCCATAGTTGGTCCACTGTCAAACATAATTAGGAAAAAATTGCCCCCGATCACTTTTAGTGATTGGTGCTGGAGCAAATTTAGCCTCTTCAGATGGCCGAGTACCTATATCGACTGACCGTTCTTGGCGCCTGCGGCTAGGGCGGCGTGAGAGAAGGAAAGTTGCTCTCCTCTTCTCTCAAATCGGCACTGCTGCAACATTTCCTGAGATTTCTTTGTTTCTACAGATGCTAGCCAGGGTTTCTTGCATATGTTTTTGCCGGATCTGTTGCATCTCAAGATTGTCAGATAATCTATTTCTTGAAGCTTCTTCAGGGCAGCTTTCTTATGAGCATACAAATAACCCATTAACGTGGTCTTTCTGCTCTAATGCATCAGAGGCATTATGTTTCTTGCAAGGAAGGAAGATCTTGGGAAGAATTTTTGGCTGCCCCAATCTTTGTTATCTCTAATTAGTGGAATAGGCTGCAAGGGTTCTTTCTCAGGAGATGCCAAAGTGGTCGGACTGCCATAAATTCTTCTTTTCCTTATTTCTTAGTAAGCAAGAACACACTGAAAAGGCACATAGGTCTATAAGGTGGAGCAGATTTCTGCATAGCTTTGAGAAAAAGGGGCTTCAGGTTCTTTTGATTTCTAGTAGTCTATATCTTAATCCATATTCTTTGAACAATTGTATGATTCCCTTCCTCTTGCTCTTTCCTCCTAGCGGAAAGATCTAGGGTTGTTTTCTTGGAAGGAAGCAGACTTCTTTGATCACTATTTGCAAGTTTATTAATAGAATGTGAGTTTCTTGAGAATGCCGAGCTAGGAATCTGATTGTGACTAGGAGGATGCTCCCGTATCATGAACCGTACTTTGGAGGAGAGTTTTAGCGACTGGGTTGTGTGTCTAGCATATTCAGGTTGGCTGACTGGCACATCCCGACAATGCAGCATCTCTTTTGACTTCACAGATGTAAGTAGATTTGTAGATATGATCATAGTTTGAAGCATAGATGGCTTCTTTGAGCAGTGCGAGAGATTGCTCAAGTTACTCTTCATTTCTTTCCTCTTCATCTCTATTTTTGCAAGAGGATTCTTTGAGCATTCACGATTTGTCTGTTGTCGTACTTTGTTTAACTACGAATATGTTGATACTGTAGTACTAGTTAGATGAAGGAAGAGGTTGAGAGAGGATAGTACAAGAGCTTCAGATAAAATTTTAGATCCATGTGGGATTGTACTTAATCTAAATCTGATCCATGAGGGATCTTTATGTTGTAGTTCTTCCAATCTGCTGAATACAAATTTTTCTTACCTTAAAAAAAAAAAAAATTGGCCTCTTCAAATTTGCTGTTGAACATGATTCCAGCCTGCAAAAATCAAGAAAGCCCCCTGTAAAGAAATTGACAACTGAACACGATATCAAATTTTCAACGTTTTTCTTGTGCAGTTCATGATTTATTTCTACCACTGGATAATTTTCTTCCATTTTTGTATCTCCATCTGACCCTTTGTCTTTACCACTACCATTGCCTTCAAACTCATGTTTGTATCTTGAGTGAGACCTGTCTCTACCATTTTAAGTGCCTTGCTAACTCTTGCACTTCTATTTTCCTCTGTTAGTTTTGAATCCATTCTGAGAACCTTGATCTGCTCAATATTCTTACCGTCTTTGACACTTTCCAGGTAGTTTCTCTTAGATGGACTTCTTCTGAACATCCCTGACTGTAACAAACATACGGGTATTCATACCATACGAGTATTCTACTCATACGTACAAAAGATGGTCGTCGTATCTTGTGCAGTTAATGGTTTATTTCTGCCGCTGGATAATTTTCTTCCTTTTCTGTATCTCCAACCTGCAATTCTCGTCCCATCACTTCCTTTCCACTCCAATTTCCTTCTCCCTTTTGCTCTGATTCCTTCAGTCGATCTTGCCTTACGCTATTTTGGCTCCACCGATCCTTTCTGTCGATCATCCAACCCTTTCACTACTCCGCTTACATGACAACAGATTAGTCCGCGGATCGAGACGTCTCATCTGGTGCCTATGAAGTTGAGGCCAAGATCTTCAAGTCCAGTTACAGATATGGCTTGAGAAGATTCCACATGATTTTTCACATGCTTCCGGTTTTATAGTTCTTAGAGCATCTTACTATCCTACTTCTAGTCTGCAAACCCCTATTCCCGACTTGGGTGCTTCCTTGCGAAGAACGAACTGAACATGGAGGCTTCATGTTCAAGCAGATCGGCCAGGTATGTTCCCAAAGCCCAGGTTTGCTATTTTTAGAAAGCTCAAGTTAGGAAAATCTTTTTGAATGGACTGTTTCTAGTACTTCAAGGCTATCGTTTGATAAAATTCCTCAAGATAAAAAAAAAACTATGGAATTCCTAACATTTTTCAGCTGAGAAACATTTTCTTTACTCAAAGCTCCCTGTTAGCTTAAATTATATTGTAAAATTAGTTTTTTCTGACCAGAATCTCAATTCCTACTTAATGAAATATAGGTAATGACATCCTATGTTCTTTTGCATCATGCGCGATGAGAATGTCTCACCCTCATTGCATTTGTCGAGTGCATTCTCGACTGTCAAGAATGGCTTGCCCAGCCACCCAACATCCTTGCTGCACTTCTCGAGTCCATTCTCAACTCACGAGTCGAGAATGGCTCACCCAGCCACCCCAACACCCTCGCTGCACCTCGAGTCCATTCTCGACTCGCGCCCAGCCACCTCAACACCCTCGTTGCACTTCTCAAGTCCATTCTTGGCTCGCGAATCGAGAATGACTCAACCAGCCGACCCACCCTTACTGTACTTCGCGAGTCTATTCTTGACTCGCGAGCCAAAAATGGCTCACCCAGCCACCCCAATTCCCTCACCACTTCATGAGTTCATATTCGACTTGTGAGTCGAGAATAGCTTAGCCAGCCAATAGCACATTCTCTTCCTACATTCTCGACTCGTGAGTTGAGAAAGTCGCACCTCTACCTCTATTATAACACCCTCTTTACAATGCTTGCACTTCTCGAGTCCATTCTCAACTCCCGAGTCGAGAATAACTCACCCTGTCACTCCAATTCCCTCATGCACTTCTTGAGTCCATCAACTATCATTGGAAATTAATTCTAATTGTCTCTGTCATCTTCTTTCCTCATGTGTGTCACCTTTCCCATTGTCTATATTCACATTCTTGCCTAGCCGTTCAAATAATTCTTTTACTCATGAGGGACATGTAAGCACCTTTCCCGAGGTCTATATTTACCTTCTTGCCTAGCCTTTTATATAAGACTTCTTCTCATGGGGGTTAATGCAGAATATAAATCCACATTGCACAAGCGACGCGCACAAAAAGTGGATCTCATTTGTTCAGAGGATTCAGTACATCTGCAGTGTAAATCAACCCACACAAAGCAACTAGCATTGTATATATTTTTTTTTCATCTCAAGTTATTCACCTCTTCTGCCTTATACCAAGGCCTATATTGCATTCAACTAGAAAATGGAACTGGTTTACTCTAGATCGTAATATAAGCTTTACCTTTTGTTGGATGTGATTATTTGATTTTCTTTGTTATTTCTTAGGATAAAACGATTACTAATTGTAAGTGTTCTTCCTAGATATCATTGATTGGATGGTTGACAATTTTAGGTGTTCTTCTTCGATATCTCTAGTTAGAAGTTTGGAGCTTGTGCATCATTGGTATCCACATGTACATGGCGGAGATAGGAGCACATGAAATGAAATGTGCACGTGAGGGTTGTTAATATTTTAAGAGAAATACATGAAAGTGGTTGTGTAGACAGTTATGTGTCTTTACACTCCACACATTCCAACTTCGTAAAATTTATTTTATTACGCTCCAAGTTTATCCCCTGCTTTTATAAAATGAACACCAATTAGCAATTTTTGGTGTCTTTTAGATGTGCAACATGCTTGGAACCTTTACAAGAATTGGTGCAAGTCAAAGAACCTAGTTTTCTTACCAGCTAATTCTTCTACTATTTTCCTTGTTTCTCACATTGCTACTAACTTCCTTGTCTAATCCATTAGCCCGTATTAGCACCTCCATTGCTTCTGCTGCTTTTCACCACCTTTTTGCCAGTTACTCTATACCTACTGATCATCCCTAGTTGGCCTTGCTCGAGATGTGGCTAAGAGATTGTCCACCTCTTCCTTTAGAAAGAAACAACCCATTCTTCCTCATATGATCCACAAGCTTTTCGAACAATTTGCTTTCCCTGTAGCTTCTCTTTTGGATATTACAGGATGTGCAGGTATTGTTATTGCCTTTGTTGCTTTTCTGGACAGTAAGCTGTTATTATTGTTCCAAAATGAGATTTTGATTTTAGATACCTGCGCTAGCCTTTTTCTCCATTCCTCAAAAATAGACCAGTTGGATATTGGTGCTTGGGCCTCTATTGCTCCCTCTCTGGTCCTTATTTCCATGTCGGCCTTTTTGAAAGTGTGCAACTTGGGGAATTATGCTATAGTGGATGGTGCAACTTGCGGCCATTTGATTAGAGGCATATGTGTGATGCACCATTGGTTGTTTTTTGAGCAGAAGGTCTGTTTCATATTCTACTCTGAGAACATGGTTCAAGTATTGCCTTTCTGTCATTGGTGAAGTTGCAAGTGCTTTTGATACCCATTCAGGAAGAAGATGAGGAGCCACATTGGCGGCTGCTTTAAATGCCCCAGATAGAATCGTCAAGGCACATGGTCATTGGCGCTCAGATTCAGCTAAAGATGGTTATGCTTGCTCTTCTATCCAAAAATAGCTGCTTGCTTCCTATTCTTTGGTCTTAGATACTACCGATCCTAGTGCCTTGGCAGGGAGTTCTTTTTTACCATTTTGTATTTGTATACTTACCATTAGGGGGTGTTTTCACCATTATCTGGGACAAAATATATGCTTTGGGTTAAATTAGCTTCCAAAGATCAGTATACTAGGGATGTTTTTGGGCACCCTACGAACGTTGATGTCCATACGCTTTTATTACTAAGTGCATCCCCCAGGGAAGCTCGTAGGGCATTGGAGGTCACAATGTAGAAATCTGTTGCTGGTGGTTTTATTCCAAAGCACAAAAAATATGATATCTTGAGTAGAAAGGATCAAGCCAGGATTTTGGGGCATGGAGCATACCAAGTGACAACTAATTTGGGGCTTCAAAAGAGTTTGCATTCTACTGCATGTCTCGATTTCTTATTCGTGGAGGGAAGGAACTCTGCAAGGTGCGTGACTTTCAATTTGCAATTGGTGAGGATTTTGTGGGGGACTATTTGGAGTACTGTGAGACTACCAGTAATAATTGGCATGGAGGGATCAATAATGTAAGCCTGAAGACTTCCGAGAGCCAGTGAGGTGCTATGAAGTTGATGTTCTTGAGTGTTGGAGGCATTTAGAGTTCAAGCTTCCAAAATATGAAGTGAAGGATAAGTTTAGTGGCAGATTTGTGTTCCTGCAGGCTATCAATCGTTCTAGAATGGACATTTGGTGTTTTGTGAATCATGTGTCTTCGAAGACAATTGGTACTTGGCTGAAGGATATGGTCACGATATGCCATATTGATGGTAACTATACCAACAAGAGTTGCAGAAGCACTGCAATTACACAGATGAGTATTTCAGGTGTGCCAATTGAGGTGGGAATGAAGATTACTGGAATAAGAATCCTAAATCATACCAGAGATATGATCAGAGTAGAGTCATAGCGAAAGCATCTGCAATGGATGTCCTCAATTCTGGTAAATCTTATTCTGATTCATTTTCTGAAAACATAAGGACTTTGAGTGCTGGTTTATCTGGCAATGCTAGTTAGTTTCAAGTTAATATAGCTGTCTGATTTAATTATGTTCTAGTTAATGTTGATTTCTTGTCCATTAGGTTAGGTTCATTAATATTGGTTTTTGGTTAGTGTGGGTTTCTGGTTAATGTTGGTTTTTGGTTTATTAGATTAGGTTCATTAGATTGTGTTTTGTTTGCAGGTTCTGGTAGTCATTATTATGCGCATGTTGTGATTGATGATGATTACATGAGTGATCTTGATCATATGTTAGAAGATAAGCCAGCATTGAAGAAATACTTCTACGATGAGAAACCTTGTTCCAGTGGAAGAGTTTCAATTACGGGTAACATTATACAGAATATTGTCATTCACGTTGGAAGTATGAGTGACGCAGGATACATGGTCAGTTCATTGTAAGTTTTTCTAAGTGAATCTCTTTTTATTGTGTTATTTTCGTTTCTGCAACTCTGATTATGCTGAACTTTATTGTTATTGCAGGAAATGATAGAGTTTCCAGGAGGACATTGACACAGGAAACCATTTCTGTCCCCTTTTTCCTTTCGCCTATAGAATTTGCACCAAAATCCAGTTTGGAATTGTTCCTTAGAGTTTGCGGTGTTGGATCAGAATTTAGCACTGTTTTAGAAACTAAAGTTTGCAAGTATTGTATTGGAAACTGGAGTGTAAAGAAATCTTGAGTTTAGAAACTGGAGTTTTATATGAAAAATCCATGTGAAATACTGGAGCTTTAGTGTGAAATCTATGTGATATATCTGTGTGAATGTGTGACCTTATATCTGCATGGATATGTTAATTTATAAATCTGTGAATGTGATTGAAAAAACCATGAGTTAAAAACCTCATTAGAAAAAAAGTTGAGTTTAAAAAACATTGTTGAAATAAACACCAAAACAAACACTACACACTGAAATCGGACACATGTAACATGGAATTGGAAGACCCAACTTCCATTCTGTTGGCAATTGACACATGTCAGAGGCACAAAGGGTATGACAATGATTAAATGTTGGGTACAAAAGAAATGGCAAGGATTAAAACATTCAAATGATTGACAAATGCCTTTCTTATGGCCATGTTTTTTGAAAGAAAATTCAACCCCTTTCATGCCTTTAAGGTTCATTGGGGGAACCCAAAGAAGGCAGCTAAAAAATCTTTGCTCTCTTGGATAAACTACAAGAACAAATGGAGTTTTGGGAAGCTGCAAAATGGGCACTTGGTGGCGATTGGAAGTTCTGGGATGTAGCCATCAAAATAAAGCTCTCATGTTCTCATGTTGAGGACCAAAACTGCGGTAAGTAGAGCTTTCTTGTTTATTTAGGTTTAGCATTTTGCTGCATGCTTTTCCATTGTGCTTTATTCTGATTCTTTGATCAGCTTCTAAACGTAATATAATGCTAGAACAAATGATGAGTTCATAGCATTAATGGTAATTTCTCAGTATAGGGATTGGCTTGGAGCTTGAGGGCAAGTAGCAAAACATTGCTAAATGCTTTTCCATTGTGCTTTATTTCCATTAGAGTTTTATTCTTCGTGACTTCTCTAGTCAGCACTGAGTGCATTCCTCTACGGATTGGATTTTGATTGTGGATGGCCAACATTTTATGAGGGGCTGCCTGGAGCCATATATTAAACTATATATTGTTTCTGCCTTACTTGTTATTTATTTAGATGAAACAAAGCTTTGAAATAAGTTTGAAGTCTGTTGTCTAGTCGATGATGAGATAGGTTCTTGTTTCTAAATCTATCTCTCTCTTTTAAAATTCTGAATGCATGAATTTTTTCTCTTTCTCTTTTTTGTTTGAGTTCCACAGGCTAATTGGTCTCTGTGGATGATAAAAAAATCTAATCTATTCTATTCTATTCTATTCTCTTCGTCTTCCACTATACAATGTTCTTATCATTTAAGTAAGAATCTAGTGCACAAAAATCTCTGATCGGCATCGACTGGCATGTCTTTGTATCATTTTTCCTTGTGAATATTCAACAGTTTAAATACTTTTCATTTACTTCATGCAGTTTGTTGGCATGGTAGAAATTAGAAACAAAGCTTCGATTTTTGTATACTTGAATAAGAAACCCAAGAGAGTCCAAATTAGATGAAATTTGTGCCACTGGAAAGAGCTTTTAAAGACCTTTCTGTTGATATTACATTGATCATGTTTGACCAAGATTTGGTGGATCAACCAACATGTGGATGCAGCAGTGCTGAGGAGACCATCAACAATTCCAATACTCCAAGTGGATGAAATAGTGCAAACTGAGGAGTTGGATGCAACAATACAACAAGAAGAGCCAGCGCCCCAATACATAATCCAACAGACAGATGATTGTTATTATGTATTGTTAGATTGCTAGAAGAAGAGGAGATGACAAGAGAAGAAGAGGCAATAGACCTTCTCTACCATCATGCATGTCCAGACCACAGGTATTATAGCTGCTTATTGAACATGTAAAACACGAGCAGTAAACCACGCCACATATTGCTTCAATTCCAAGTTCAAGATATTTTTCTTCATATTTTACACAATGGGAGGAACTTGTGAGGAATACCTTACTTTGTTCAAGAAGATTTGACATTGCAGCAGTTAGTCTTGAGGCAGTCAAAATTAGCTAAAGTTACGGGATGCAGGTATATCACATAGTGGGTTGGGTATAGAGGGGGTCGAACGATCATTTTAGACAAGCCATTTATTGACTCCATTGGCTACTATGGTTTTTTTGAGATTACAAAAGGGCCTTCAAAACATGCCAATTAAGCAAACGAAGGCAAAAGAACTCCTGACAGGTCCAGTCAGCAAAACTATTATAACTAACTCACTGAATCATGTTTTCTAGCGTAACTATTGATAGAAAAATCCAAATGAGCTTTCGTTTAGCGAAATAGATAGATCTCAGTGAGATCTTTCTAACCTAGAGTGTTTGCGTATATTTTAACCACTTGTGATTGTCAAAACTCCAAAAAATATTGTTTTTAATATATTTTTTTACTATCCTATAGGGTTATAAGATATGCAAACAAGATTAAATAGATCTCAATGAGATCTATCTATTGCACCAAAGGCAAGGTCATTTGGATTTTTCTATTGACACTTATGCTAGAAAATGTGATCCAGTGAGTTAGTTATGATTGTTTTGCTGACTGGATTATCAGTTTTGTTTTCTGATTGGTAGTTCATATAGTTTAATCCGTAGTGCTTAGAAAGCCCTTTAAGATCTCAAAAAATCCCTATTATACTTGTATCCCTTTGTTGAATTATATATACTTTGTTTCACAAGTATTATACTTGTTTTGTTTGTTTGATTCTTTAGTTCAGGCTATATGCCATTGTTCTATGATGGGGCCTTGCCCCCTTGTTTGATTTTGGGCTCAATGCCCGTTTTCATTGTACCATTTCCATGGCCCTTGGTGGTCTTCATGAACGTTAAAATTATGTCTGTATGTCTGTCCGTCCGTCCGTCCATCCTAACAATGACAAATATTTCCATGATTGGGTGAAAAAGAAGACATGGCTGAAGCATCTTTTGACGAAAACTAAAGACACCCTAGATTCAATCCTGAAGGAAGAAAACTGAGACATCACTTATAGTGGCAACTAGCACGGATCTAGCTAAATGGTTTCGGGAGTTCAAGCTAGAATACAAGCAAATGATGTCCAAACTCTAGAAAAGAAGTATGTCCATAACAACCAAATTAGGGGATGCTATTGAGATCAGAAGGAAAGCGCAGCGGGTGTGCTTTAGGCCAGAGTTATTGTTTGTTTTTATGTTTCACCAAATATATTTTTTCAATTAATAATATTACTTAGCATTATCCTCATGGCATTTTTATACATGCAGAAACTTGAGCTTTTGTGTGCACATTGCTATCATGCTACTATTGGTACCTGGATGGGCCACATCAAAAGGATTTGAATCTATGTAGTCGAACAAGGAAGACTTGGATAGAACAGGTGGCTTATCTGAATTCGAGATATGTAATTGCTTATAGTGGATTGAGTTTTCACAAGGAAAAAATAGAAGACGAATTGGAGATGCATAAGAATATTGTTTCATCCATAACAGCAAATAAGGATATTGATTTCATTGCCAGACAGGAAAATAGAATAGAATAGAATAGAATAGAATAGTTTTTTTAACATCCACGGAGACCAATAGGTCATGGGACCCATACAATGGGCTAGTACAATCATTACTACTAGGATTAAAAAACCCCTGCCTCGAAAGGTTTTCAAGGGAAAAATCTTTGCAGTAATGATGATACTAGACAAGCGGAGATAATGACTACTAAGGGCTCAGTAATTGCAGACGTTTATCTAGAACCTCAAGTATGTATAATGCCAAGTCATGCATAGATGGTGCTCTGAGAAGTTGTGGAAGCGTGGAATGGAATGCTAAGGTCAAAGAATGATTCCGGACTATCTCAAAAGCAAGGCAACTCATAAGAGTATGGCTTTCATCTTCAATAACCTGTAACTGGCAACAGGCACATAGTCTCGCTTCTCGCGACAATTGCGGCCGCTCCCATCTACCTGTCTCAATCCGTAGCCTGTGGGACCCCGTGCGAATTGATGCAATAGCTACAAGCTATTGATGGTCAAATGTTGAATGATAAAGAATAGGAATTTGATGCTGAAGTTGAATTGTTTTTGAATACCAAGCTGCCTAGTTTTGCTAGCAAGGTAACATATGCAAATGTTTGTATAAATTTGGTAGCTGAAATTCTGTCTGATACTGCAAGAAGTATCACACTGAAGGGCGAAGCTAGCTTTAAGAAAATAAGAGAAATTGCTACACAAGTGGCTACGACAAGACATGCTTATAAAAGAGGAGGAACGAGGGGGACAAATCTTGTTTTATTAGACTTCCCAACAAATGGAATGCCAACTATTAGGTATGTACAAATTAGCTAGTTGAAAATGCCCTCACATTGGCTACATTATACAAAACGAATTGGGCCGCTGCTAGACCCAGAAGATAATTCTGGTGATGACACCTTGCATCCCTCAATATCACAAAATGGAAGTTGGGGTAGGCAATTTCGCTGTTCCGATGATGAATAAGTCGATTCAAGCCATCAATTCAACAGCAGCAGGTAAGCTTCTTGCTCTCCAGCTTTCCATTTTGTAGAGAAATGGCAGAAGAGGTTGCCTTTCCGCAATAGCCGCAGACCCGGCCGGTCGCGGGGCCCCTGCCGCTGTTGCGGAAAGCCAGCCCTTTCTGCCATTAAATATGATGGGGTTGTCATATAGTTGTGTTTAGCTGGCCAATTGAGCATGGTGGATGGTCATGCTAGAAAAAATAGTCTTCAAAGACGTTATTTGTATTTTTTGGCAAACAAAGATTCACTTGGCACCACAAAGGGCGCTATAGGATATATGGCATATCGTTGGTGTTATCTTGCAATTTTTAGTAGAGTGAGCATTGTACTTAAATTCAAAATTATTTTCTATGAAAGATTTGAATAAAAAACAGTAGCTTCACCATGAAGAGAGATTATCATTGCCCGATATCACACAATCTACATTCAGATTGGAGAGATCTATTAGACTCGTGGAGTTCCTCTTATATTGTTTCTCTCCTAATGGTAGCTTCATGTTAGTTCTTTTTGCTGGCGCATGTTCAATGATGAGGCATGGCAATTTTAGATGCACATTACTATGAAGTAGATAATGATGATGAGCTTGTTGACTTGGTAAAGTCACTCTGCGAATGCATGAAAAGTGAGAAAGCATATCATGATGTCGATTACGCAAGGGAAGGGGGGATGTGGAGGGGTGTAAAGGTTTCTAGTGACGTGCATGTCAAAGAAGAAGAACTTTTAGACTAGTTAGTGAGCTGGCATCCAATTTTATTTGTTTTTTAAAAATTTCTTTCACATAATGGTTGCTAATTATACCATTTTCTCTACATTGATGGCATTAACGTAGCTCTGAAGATGTCACCTCGGAAGCTTAAACAGAGAAAGAAATCAAGATGTTTATATGAATACAATGAAGCTATAATTGAGTAACATTGACTTCTCCACTTTTGGAATACACATTTGAAGTTCACTAGAAGTTTTTCCAACAATATTAATCTCTTTATATGGTAGTTGATATTGTGTTTTTGTACATTTCTACTATGCTTTTACTTTGAATATAGTTGAAGTGCATAAAAACAAGCCTCGATCTACCTTTTTATTCTTATTATTTTGTTCTACTCTTTTCATGTATCACAATGATTCTTTTTGTAATTGTGACTTCATACACATTAATAATTGATAAAATTTGCTTAGCCCTATATTATTTAACCATGTGAAGTGATGTTTGTTAGTTTAAAGACACTATTCGAAAAACAATTGGCAGCCAAAAAGACCCTAGAAAAATTATTTCCAACACATGAGTACGAGATCACCACTGCGCTGGCATCTACATGGCAAATTATTTTTTAGTAACTAGTAAAAAACTACGTGGTGTCGTTAAACTACATGAACACGTTGGCGCCATGCCACTGCCATATACATTGCGTCGTTGAACGACGTCTAGACTTCGCTCAACGGCGACGCCATAATGTTGTTCTTAACGACGTCTGCATGTATCAAAGCAACGTCTGGACGTCACTACAGATGTCGATTATCGATGTCGTCACATCATTGAATGACGTCTTATTGACGTTTGGACGTCTCTATGGATGTTGCTCTTGAGTGATGTGTGATGTTCCACGTATTTATACGGTCTACGTCACGTATTTATACGGGACACGTACAAATACAAGCACGTCACCCCCTAAAGGTACGCCACCATGGGGGTATGGGAACTTAATTGTAACCTAGGGGGTTACCCTAAAAAGGATTAAATTAGCTATGCTAATTTAACACATTAATAATAATAACCTATAACTTAGGAAATCAGGCTAATTACTGTTTGGAAAGGCGCCACCTGCCCCAATCGATTGGGTAGCATGGGGGTTGCCAAGTTAGGATGCCAACTTGACCCCTATCCCTGTGATTGACTCCTGGAGTTCGACCAAAGAAGAGGAGGAGCTGAGCGCCATCATACACCTGCAGAGAACCACCATACCCTGCCCGTCACTGTGAAGCAACAATTTGAATTCTCAACTCCCGTGAGATGGAGGCCCCATGGAAACGCGAGTCGGCCGGTAATTGGTAGGTGGCTATGTGGATTCTAGATAACGCTTGGTTGTGTCGTTTCTCTGTTCTCTTTGTGATTCAATCATAGAGACTAACCCTTGATTGTACAAGCAAGTTCTCTTTATATTCAATTCGGGTTCTTACTCGAAAAGGATGGATTGTTAGTTCTTTGTTTAATCGACTCAAAAGCGGGGATTTTGGGGTAGAGACCTCTGAACCATGTATTGTAGTATGCTCCTAGATAGCATACCAGAGTCCCATTATATGGCTTTGTGCACAAGAGCCCTTGGGTCCTAGATGCTATGGTCGGCTTAGCACCGCATACAAGGAACACAAGTGGTGACATGAGGGGTGGGGTCTTGCATGAGCATACAAGGCTCCCCGACTCCTGGTGGGCTAGGCGATAGCCGGGCCACGTGAGGGCCGGGTATGGGTCCGACACTCCCGGGTGTAGAGGTGTGATCCGTATGGAGCACCTTGCACTTTGAGTAGATTTAGGGTGAGTAAAGTCGGCACGGATGCGGGGTCGCTGATGCGCACGTATTCTCTAGCTCACCCATGGAACCACCGCGGATTCCGGAAGGGGACGCTTCCCGACCTGCCTCATCGGACCAGCGCCATGAACTGGAGCAGGCTCAAACGGGTGATCCCTTGAACCTGCGTCTCAGGAAGGCTATAGCGAAGCCATAGCATGAATTGACCCATCCGCAAAGTGTGCACGAGGAGGGGCGGATGGAGTGGACAACCCTAGCCGATGTTCTATGCCGCCCAACGCCATGCCAAGACTTCGGTCTGCTGATCTCTTGAGGCCCGGCCCGTCGGTCGATCCTCACCGGAGTCCCGAGGGATAGAACCTGGTTTTGGGCGTTTTCTTAGGATTAGATGCATATTCTATGCCGCTTGGTATTTTGATGGATCGCCACCCTTCGTGGTGGTTATTTATGTATATTTGTCTTTGTGTGCTAACCCTTGTATTCATGCTTCAGCGACGTAGGAATCCCATTGAAGGCGTGGGCGAATGACCCCTTTCAGTGTCCTTCTTTTGGGCCTCATTTCATAGATGGCCGAAAACAGACGGAGGCCCCCGCTCATGGTGAGATGGTCGCCATGGAGGGGAAAGTCCCGTATGTATACGTCCGAGGGTCGTATATATTCGGGAGTGTCACGCGGTGAGTATCAGAGCCGTGATTTCGGTTGCTTTCGAAATCATAGCACTGGCCAAACACTAACTCGTAAAGCACCGGTAGTTAGGAGGAGGCTAAGTCAATGTGTCGTTAGTTCTCTTTGTTGTTTGGCTTGGTGTTAGGTTAAGTTAAGAAAATTGTAGCTTTGAAGTGGAGGGCCCAAGATTGGAGGCCTAACAGTGTCGATGGGTAGCTCAAATGACGAAGATGATGGTTCCATTGGATCGGGCGCGCTCGAATTACCCTAGAACAGATCAACTCTAGGCTTTAAAAATGGTCAAGGGCGGGCCCAAAACAAACTCTCGGCCGCTTGCCTTTTTGTAGTTTTGTAGTCAAGGTAGAAGCGCCGAAAAATGTCGGCGCCCCAACCCGTCGAACCCAGGAGTCAACGCTGGCCCGCCAGTCAACTTCGGGCGCCGCTTGCTTTTTCAACGACTTGATTGAGGCGACCCGGAAGCCCCGTATAATACCGGCGCCCGGCCAGGTATGTTCTTGGCGTATTTTCAACAGTATAATTTTTGTTAATAATAAAATTTCGAAGTTAATAAGAAAAATTTGAAATTTTAAAAGTTAAGTGTCCGTTTAACAAACCATTTCTTGTCATTTGCTTTTGCTTCCGCGCCTCCAACCGCCTGAGCCGCCCTCCGCCATCGCCACCAGACCGGACCTTGCTCCTGCGCCCTTGTGCCTTGTGCCTCTTAGCGCCCCCTTTGCCATCCCCTTTGCCGCCAGCGCCTCACTATCCGCTATGGCCATCACCAAGAGCGCTCCGGATCCAACTACCTTGAGCATCGTGGAGATCTACGCCATGATTGCCAAGCACATGGCTACCGACCCAGCCCTCATTGATATATTGTTAGATGAGCTGGTAAACAGGTTTGAGAACAACGATAGGATTCCATATCCTATCTATCACTTCTCAGAGCCATTCCTCATCCGGTTGAACCTTCGCCATGGTGGAGCAACCTGATATGGTGATGATGCTCATCAAATTTTATCCTCCCGAGCAGGAAGGCCATACGGAGGAGGAAGATATCGAGGCGGCAGGCCGACCGTATCGTGGGTTTGGCCCGAGAGGATGACCAGGAGGGAGATTGAGCGGGCCGACGGCGGCAACCCGGGGAAAGGAGTCTGCAGATACCTCGGGGGACGGTTTTGTCGGCCATTGATGGCAGGGCCATCGAGGTTCCCTCATACCGCTGGCATGAGGGTTCCAACAGTTTTGAATGGGGAGAAATCCCCGATATTAGCCTAGACTATCTGGTAACTATTCAGATAGATATGGGTCTGCGGCCACAACGGTACCAAGCCGAACTTAATCGGCGTCGAGCCCAAATTTTGCTCAGTCCAAGAGAATCCGAGGAGAGCCCGGAGGAACGGGAGAAGATGGATGTGATGAGCTGGACCGCCAAGACCAGCGGACCAGGAGGAAGGAGGTGCATCTGGGAGTGGGCCGGGCCCCATTTCGAAGCATCAGACCATTAAGCACCGGAGGAAGGGTGTCGCCCATAAGTCCGGCAAATAATACAAGGAGAAGTTAAGGACTGCCGGGCTTTTGGGAAGAAGACAAGTTCACCGGGAGGCAGCATGGGTTGACAACGCCTCAATTTAAGCTGGGCTAAGACGATGCCAACACCGTCGGGCCACCAGTAAAGCCCGGCACGCCGAAGCCTCACCGTTCGACCGGGTAATCGCGGGCATTAAGGGAAATCCGAAAATTTTCAGAAGTCTCCGCTGACCTTCTGATCAGGAAGCTACCTTTTTCAGAGGTCGGTACGCAGAGATCGCACGTTAAATTCAAGACCGACCTCCGCTTCCGCATCTTTAATTTTGGCGCCCAAGAGGTCATAAGCCTACTTTGGTGGCACTTTTGGTGACGCCAATCTTTGCGCTATCCACATAAAGAGGATCACTATAATGCCTAAGGATCTAGCCCTCGCCCGCAGTAGGATACGGGGGAGCAACCTTAGCCTACTTGCGATGGAGTCCGCATTTGTAAAATATTTTTTGTAATATTTAATAAAAGAGACTTTTATTTTGAATTAAAAGTTTAATGGTTTTTATGTTAAAAATAAAATAAAAATCTTGACGTCGGCTTTAATAAAAGGGTTTAAAAGGGGACTTTTAAGGTTATTTCAAACGTTTTTTCCTCTCTCCTCCCTTCTAGCGCCATGGTGCCGCCGAAACCTTGCCGCTGGTACCATGATGGAGGGAAATGGGATCCCATAAGTCCCCTTCGACCGCTTTGCAACCTTTGCTATGCCAACGATAGACCTCCTCGCAAGTATGCAGCGTGCATCCGGATTACCGGATTCCTTGATTTCTACATGGAGGAAATGCTTCCTCCGTGTGTATTCCTCGGGGATCTCCCCCAACCGTATTTGGAGC
The DNA here is from genome assembly GCA_021234155.1 of Isoetes taiwanensis. Classification (NCBI taxonomy): domain Eukaryota; kingdom Viridiplantae; phylum Streptophyta; class Lycopodiopsida; order Isoetales; family Isoetaceae; genus Isoetes; species Isoetes taiwanensis. Next base: position 4,740,260 of record JAJEKV010000001.1, on the reverse strand, counting down.
GGGAGATAGTCCCGCAGATGTTAGGACACACATGCTTATGACGCCCGGCGGGGAAACTCCGATGGGGTAAACACCGCCAGTGGTCCAACATCGGGGAAGCAATATTCGGAAGCTACTTACGCCCTAGCCATCCTCATGGACCAATACGTTGAGGACGAAACCTTGCCTCGTGGAAAAGGGCAAACCGCCAGAGTCGTCCAAGAGGGGATGATGAGCATATAGGTATGGGCGACTTTGCCCGTTGGAAACAAACTAGCGGAGGAGTTACCCAGGCCGTGAACAAGCTATAGGCTTTGTCGGGGTTAGACGCTTTTCTTCCGTCATATATCACCAAGGGCAAGAGTACCTTCTCTTGGATGATATTATCTGGACGTATCATATGGTGGCCGGATTTCGACGCAAGCGCAAAGACCATGTACTTTACGAGCTTGCGGAGTATTGTATGGATGATTTTATCGACTTCACCTCTACCGAGCTTCCTTCAGAGGTGCACCAGCTGCTTCAGTTCCGCCAAGAGACCATAGAGCCGGCGGAGACTCTATTACGCCTTCGAGACTTCGTGATGCAGGAACCGGCTTCGCAGCCTGCACCAGATGCCTTCACAGCTATGGGACCTCACGTCCCAAACATCAATATGGTTGAGGTTCCAATCCGACTCCGATGATGAGGGAGAGGATTTATATCATAACCCTGCACACAAGAAGGAGGAGCAACAGGAGCTCAAGGAGGAAGAAGTCCCCATGGACTTGGATAAGGAAGTGGCAACATCGGAGACCCCGCAAGGGAAGGTGCCGGGTAACCACCTTACCCGTTTCTTTTTGTCAGCCTTCCGACACGGGCAAGTCCTTTTCATTGCCCGAGATCTAGGGCCAGAGGCTGAAGCTTCATGGTGGGCCCTCCATGCACTCTCTACACTGGCCGGCCACAAGAAGCTTCCCTATCGTACGTTTACTTATGTACTCGTACGACGGGATCTCGCCCTGACGGCCTTGGGCCAGGATATTGCGCCTTGGATGGGCATGAAGCTCCTCACGGCAGCCCCATTGGCCGTTGCCTATCCACCGGAGGTTGCATCTGTTGCGGCTGCCACAGTAGACCCTGGGGTGACTCTGCTGCGACACTGACCGCCTCCACCACCTCCTAGGGCTAAGGATAAAGAGGCAGGGCCTAGTTCCTAGACTAATTGTGCTATGCAATTTTTGTTTATATATATATATACGTGTGTTTATGAGATTTTGGATTGGCAACTGTTTGGACCCTATTGAAACATGGTGTACCTTATTTACTTATTAAATACAAAATTCTCTTGATGAGTACAATTGAATTGTCTCTTTTTTTTTTTTTTTATGACATCCTCTTCCAAAGCATTAAAGTTTAGAATATAGTGGAATTACAAAATGTTCTCTATTCATTCCAACTATGTTGCAGAGGAAACCATTTGGGAATATGAGGAGAGAATCACCGATATGGTTAGGAGAGACGATCCCGGACCACCGGACCAAGACTATGGCCAGAGATATGATGAATATCCAGACTGGGAGGAAGGCTATGAGATCGAACCACCGCCACCAGGAGAACCCTACGATCCTGACAAAGGGCTGGAGATAGTTAACATCCTTAGGGACCGAGCTCTCGAAGATCTGAAGATGACCCTGTGTCGTACCTGGGACTACTGGAATATGAGCAGGCATGAGGCTTTCGAGGACGCCAACGACCACCTTTGGCAACTCTTTTATGCTATGCGAAGGCTTTTCAACCTTCTCATCATCAGTCCGACATGGGAATACCAAGCAATCATTGTCCAAGCCTGGGCACGCTATAAACTCGTCCGAGCTGTACGGGAGAGTACCCGCTACGCGATCCTGTACCCCTTCGCCAACCCCTAGGCTTGGTCTCTTCCGTTATGTTTTCTTTGTTGCTGTTACGCTGTGTGCGAGTAGAACTTTAAAAGTTTCCACTGTATCATACCTACTTTTGTCTCAACCCATGTACCAATCAACTTGTTGTTGTACTCAACTTGAATGAAATAAAAATATTGTTTTCTGTTTGTATATTCTTTTTGTCTCAATTATTTTAAAGGGATTGTACATTAATGTAAATCTGCTTATATATTTATGAATGCTCCCTATAGACGGTGTACGTAACGCCGCTTGGCAAACACCCTCCAACGCCAGTAGGCTCACCCCTGAACAGGAATTGATGTTAATAAAAAGGCAACTCGGCGAATTACAGGCCTATGTGTTGCATACCAATCCACTGCAACAAACTCAGGAGGACGGACCGGAATTACCTCCGCGACCATTGAGTCCACCTGCACAACAGCCATCTCCTCCCAGAGCTAGCCCTGTACCTGTACAAAGGAGGACTCATGCTAAGCGTCACCGAAGTTCCTCTAAGGATAGCGCCACTTCCTCACATTCAACCACTTCGGTGTCTTCTGGGTCATCGCTATCAGACAGTGACCATGCAAGGCGTAAGGATAAGGAATACCGTAAAACCGTTGATACAGCCATAACTAGTATATGGAAGAACCGGAAATTGGCTCAGTTTGATCGGAAATCCAGAGGCGGCTTGAATGCAGAATCTTGGTTGGACAAAATGAAGGAGTTTGGGAAATCCTATGGAATGACGGAGAAGGATACAGGGAAGGTCGCCACCACCAACCTTACCGGAGCTGCCCGTATTTGGTGGAAGGGGTATGCCAGAGCTAAGCACCTGGACAGGAGCAGGTGCAAGTTCAAGAAGTTCGCTAAGGCTTTTAAATCGCATTATGTGCCTCGTGCGCACAAATGCCAACAGATTCAGACCTTCTACAGGTTGGAACAGAGGGGCATGTCCGTTCAGGCCTACACGGATGAATTTATGCGCTTGAGGTTGTATGTACCAGGAATGAATGAAAAAAGGGCAGTAGAGGGCTACATTGAAGGGTTGGCCCCATCCATTAAATGCATGGTCAAGGCCATAGACCCAAAATCGAAGCAGAGGCGGAAGCTAAGGCATTAAGCCTCGAGGAAGACACGCCAAGGAACCAAGATCCGCTGACCGCTTCCATACTCGCGCAGCCACTCGCCCACGCCTTTACAAACCCCGCTCGCTAAGTCCGGGCCCTCTCAAAGACAATTCTTACGCCGCCAGAGAAGAAAGTTTTCAAAGACGCCGTGATAAGCGTAACAATGCCGGTAAGGAAGTTCCGCCTCTTATAGTCCATTCCTAAAGAGGCTGTGAGAACATTCACGGATAAGGCATGCTACCGGCATGAGAGGCCCCGACACTTCATGCACTGCCCGTGACGCCACGCCAGATCGCTTCAACTGGCCATGGCCAACTGGATTGGGAAGATCCGAGTCCAATATCCCCATGGAGGACGAGGCTCCCGAAAGTACATTCACGGTAAGGCCCTCATATTCTTGCCGCTATAGAAACAGTAACGCTGAAAGTCAGCCTTCTGTTATTTCTACAATAGGCCAAGCAGATGCGAAGCCCTTCATAATTTTGATGGACACGGGTAGTACGCATAATTTTGCTTCTCCTAGAATGGCCAGTGCTTTGCACCGGAAACGTTGAGATCCCGACCTAAGCCGGTCACATTGGCCGCTGGTAAGATCGACACACTCATGGCGCCAGATAACCTTAAGATGCAAGTTGCGGGGGCACCAGTTGCCTTGGGTGCTGAGTTAATGGACATTGGCAAATATGATCTTATTGTTGGAATGGAGTTTTTAGCATCTGCCAAGGCCAACATAGACTGTGAGAAACGGGAGGTCACCTTCAACGCCGCTAATGGCGCACGTGTGACTATAAAAGGTGATTCATTTCACTCCGCTATGCAGTCAATGTCAATAAAGCAGTTAGGAAAAGCTATACGTAGGAATCAACTCCTTTGCCTCATTAAACTTGCCTCCATTGAGTCTGACTCCAAGCAGAAGCAAGTAATCGACGCCTTACCACCAGACATTACTACCCTTCTTCGAGAATTTAGCGATCTTTTTCCAGATCAGATCCACAAGCTTCCTCCTTTTAGAGGGGTAGAATGTGAGATAACTCTTGAACCGGGTACTAAGCCTACCAGCAAGGCCCCGTACCGAATGAGCCCTCCAGAGTTAGCGGAGCTTAAGAAACAACTACAAGAGTTACTGAACCTCGGGTTTATTCGGCCTAGTGTTTCACCATTTGGCGCTCCTATTCTTTTTGTCAAGAAGAAAGATGGCTCCTTAAGGATGTGTATTGATTATAGGCAACTCAATAAGCATACCATCAAGAATCGCTATGCTTTGCCTAGGGCAGATGATCTTATGGACCAGTTACAAGGAGCAAAATATTTCTCAAGGATTGATTTGCGCTCCAGTTACCATCAGATAAGGATAAAGGAGGAGGACATTCATAAGTCTGCTTTTCGCACCAGATATGGGCATTATGAGTTCACCGTCATGCCTTTTGGATTGACCAATGCCCCTGCAACGTTTATGCGGTTGATGAATGACATCTTCCGCCAATACTTGGATGACTTTGTTGTCATTTTCTTTGATGACATTCTCATCTATAGTAAAACCTTGCAGCAACTTTTAGAAATGCAGGCCTTGGTGGAGGAAGTTCGGGGTTACTTATTGGCCGCACGCAGTCGTCAGAAGAGTCTAGCGGATAAGCACCGAACCCCACGAATCTTCCAGGTGGGCGAATCGGTTTGGCTTAAGATCAAAGTAAAACAAGCCAAGCTTAAAATTGGTAACTGTAAGAAGTTGGCACCCAGATGGGCTGGGCCGTTCAGGATTACTGAACGCGTGGGAGAACAAGCATATCGCTTGGACTTGCCACCCCGTTTGAAGATCCACAAGGTCTTTCACGTGAGTCTTCTGAAGCAACACACCCCTGATCCAGAGGAGGTTTTGGATACCCCAACCCTCCTAGAAATGACTGAAGAGCAGCTGGAAATAGTGCCCGAAGCTCTTCTTGATCGAGCCTACAAACAGACCAGAAGGACTCAAATGTTGCAATACTTGGTCAAGTGGAAGCACTTACCAGTTGAAGATGCTACCTGGGTGATGAAGATAGACCTTGACAAGCACTATCCGGACTTCATGCGGGAATCTCAGGGCCGCACCATCAACGATGCTATCAACCCCGCTCCCGGCGGTAAGCTTGAAGCCTTGATTTGCCGAGAATCATGTTCTAGAGGGGTAGATGCATCGTATCTTATAATAATAACTGATGATGAGATCATCCTTGTGTTCTCTAGGACGTGGTGTATTGTTGATGTTGACATGACCGCGCATTGCTTGAAAAGCATCTAGTAAATACACTGCGTTCATTCCGGCTATACGGGGAACTGAACCATTCCTTATGCCACATGAATTGCAAGCCGTAAACATATAGGTTCCCTTCTAGATACTTTTTCTTTTATTTGTAGGGGGTGGTCCCTTCAACCACAATATAATCATATTATTAACCTACGGGTATATTGATGTGTGCAGGCCAGTGAACAGATCATCACCTGCCTTGTATAGAGGGTTGCTGATGACCCAACTTTTCCCTTATTGGTTTTGTCTACATGTGTGATTTTGTTGTCGGAATGTTTTAAATCGGACTTTGGTCCTAAACTCTCTTGATGATAAGTTTGTATAAGGCACCTTGGTGCTTGTACTTTGATATTTTAACTTCAATGTATTACTGTCCGAAATACTATATTTTCAACGTACTAATCTTATATTCTTAACTTCATTTTCTAATTGAGTGCTTTACGTATATGTATTCGATTAACTAACCCCAATGCTGAGGACAGCATTGTTTTTAAGGAGGGGAGAATGTGACGTTCCACGTATTTATACGGTTCACGCCACGCATTTATACCTGACACGCATACAAATACAAGCACGCCACCCCTAAAGGTAATGCGCCACCATGGGGGTATGGGAACTTAATTGTAACCTAGGGGTTACCTAAAAGGATTAAATTAGCTATGCTAATTTAACACATTAATAATAATAACCTATAACTTAGGAAATCGGGCTAATTATCGTTTTGGGAAGGCCACCGCCCCAATCGATTGGGTAGCATGGGGTTGCCAAGTTAGGATGCCAACTTGACCCCTATCCCCGTGATTGACTCCCCGGAGTCACCAAAGAAGAGGAGGAGCCGAGCCATCATACACCCTGGCAGAGAACCACCATACGGGCCGCCCCTGCGGAAGCAACAAAGCCTGAATTCTCAACTCCCACATGGAAACGAGTCGGCCGTAATTCAGGTAGGTGGCTATGTGGATTCTAGATAACGCTTGGTTGTGTCCGTTTCTCTCGTTCTCTTTGTGATTCAATCATAGAGACTAACCCTTGATTGTACAAGCAAGTTCTCTTTATATTCAATTCGGTTCTTACTCCGAAAAAGGATGGATTGTTAGTTCTTTGTTTAATGACTCAAACGGGGGATTACGGGGGTAGAGACCTCTGAACCGTGTATTGTAGTATGCTCCTAGATAGCTCAGAGAGTCCCATTATATGTGCCTTGGCACAAGAGCCCACCGGGTCCTAGATGCTATGGTCCGGCTTAGCACCGCACAAGGAACACGGTGGTGACATGAGGGGTGGGGTCTTGCATGAGCATACAAGGCTCCCCGAGACTCCTACGCTGGGCTAGGGCCCGATAGCCTGGCCACGAGGGGGTCTGCATGGGTCCGACACTCCTCGGGTGTAGAGGTGTGATCCGTATGGAGCACCTTGCACTTTGAGTAGATTTAGGGTGAGTAAGTCGCACGGATGGGGGGGTCGCCGATGCGCACGTATTCTCTAGCTCACCCATGGAACCACTTTGTGATTCCGAAGGGGACGCTTCCCTCGACCGCCTCATCGGACAAAGCGCCATGAACCTCGAGTAGGCTCAAATGGGTGATCCCTTGAACCTGCGTCTCAGGAAGGCTATAGCGAAGCCATAGCATGAATTGACCCATCCGCAAAGTGTGCACGTGAGGGGCGGATGGAGTGGACAACCCTAGCCGATGTTCTATGCCGCCCAACGCCATGCCAAGACTCCTGGCCCGCTGATCTCTTGAGGCCCAACCATCGGGCCGATCCTCATTGGAGTCCGAGCCGGGTAGAACCCGGTTTTGGGTTTTCTTAGGATTAGATGCATATTCTATGCCGTTGGTATTTTGATGGATGTGCCACCCTTCGTGGTGGTTATTTATGTATATTTGTGCTGGTGCTAACCCTTGTATTCATGCTTCCGACGAGGAATCCCATTGAAGGCGGGCGAATGACCCTTTCAGTGTCCTTCTTTGGGCCTCATTTCATAGATGGCCCAAACAGGGCGGGGGCCCCGCCATGGTGAGATGGTCGCCATGGGAGGGGAAAGTCCCCGTATGTATACGTCCGAGGGTCGTATATATTCTGGGAGCGTCACATGATGGTTTTCTAGTGACACAACTTTTGTCTATTGTGTACTGCATATCCAATTTTTGCCAATTTTGGGTACATAAAAATTCTGACAGCAGGCCCCTGCGATAAATTTCTTGTATTCTTTAAATGCCTTGCCTTATAAAGGTGGTCACTATGGCTGATACATGCTTGCCTCATCTTGCTTTGGCCACATCGATGGGTCCCCAACCAAACTCGGGCTGAAAGACAAGCAAGCTCGGTGGTTTCACGGGCGCAGGTGCAAACAGATGCGCCCGTGTCGACAAAGAAAGATCGCGAGGCACTTAAACTGTACCTTGATGCTACTTTCCTTCACAAGCTCTGGGATGCAGAGGCTCTGACGCACGTTAAGCTAGCACACTATCGCCAGAAGTCAATCCTAGGCTCACAAGAGGCCCACACCAAGATTTTTGTACACCCGCCCATGAAGAAGCCTTGGACTTATAGCTTCCATTCAAGACGGGTGCACATCGCCTCCGATTGATTGAAGGGCGCTGGGCTCCGGGGAAGCACGAGAGCAAAGGCTTTGCCCGCTGTTGCCACCGTGGCGATTGAGGATGAATGTCATACCCTCCAGATCTGCTTCAAGATTTGCCCATATCCCAGAGAGGTATGTTCGACTACTAGTGCCCGGCGGGGCCGTTGCATCGATTATTGACTACGGCGTCGGTGGGTTTGTTGGGGTCATACCTCCGGGGAGGTTATGGATGCACGGACTGCGTTTGTGTCCTAATGGGGCGGTCTTGAACTGTCATATGCAATTGTGATACCGCCAAAGATGCTTATTACTGCTAAGGTTTTTCCCTCGAAAACCCTTCGGGGCAGGGTTTTTTAATCCTGTTAGTAATACGCTTGCTGCTCTCTTTTTGTTTGGGTCCCATAGGCCAGTTGGTCTCCGTGGACGCTAAAAACCTATTCTATTCTATTCTATTCTTATGAATGAGACAAAAAGCAATAATGGTAAAACTTCATTTTTCTCTTTCTTCCTTAGATATAAAGCATAGGATTGACGTCTTGAGCATTCACACATTCATATTTGACAAAACCATATGCTATCCTTATTATGGTGAAAACGCTTTTGCCAGTATGAATGCGGTATTTTCAAGCTTGATAGAAATAGAGCAGATGTAATGTATTTTAGAAAGCAAAATGAATAGGAAGAGATTGACTATCTTATGTTAGTAGGATTAAACTTTGTCAGAATGGCAACTTATTGTTGATATAGATTGTAAGGGGATTGTCCTACCCTTGACCTTTATATAAGGTCACTTGATTCGAGAAGAAATTTCAAAAATTGGATGCCCTAATACTAGCCATTCAAAAGGTCCATGATAGGCTTGTATTTAGGCGCTATAGTTCCTAGGTTACTTCTCAACCGAATGGTTGTACCACACCTATATCTTTCCCCTATTTTAAATTTCTTCAAACACGCTTGTCAATACCACACAATCTTAAATTGTTGGGCGTTGATGTCAATGTGTTATGTGTTGACCCTTTATAAACAAATGATATAAGTGGATGAGGTGCGATGATTGTTCCTTGCATTGTTGTGGAAAGGCGGATGGTTAGAACTTTGGGAGGGGGGGTTTGCCGAACTGGAATGCACCTTTAGTACTGTTGATCAGGACTTATAGGCAAGGAGCAAGAAAGAAGTTCCAAATGGATGCATCGATATAAGATAATTGAGTCAATGGTCTTGTGCTTCCCCTCTCCCAAAAATCCCCTTGTGAAGGAAGGATTCTCCCATTTTCCTCTTTTGTCTAGTCTGGGTGGCACGCTTACACAACTGGTATTGTAGCAATAGAAAAGCTGTAGTAAGAAAAATTTCAAGTGGGAATTCACGAGTGCTTATGATATACTAATTGACTTGAAGGAAACAACTAAGCTAATGAAGGAGGGCCCAGAAGAAAGATTTAAAATGTGCCTTTTTAGTGAAGAACAAGCTGGAAGATGGACGGCAGGGATGGAGGAAAAGTTGAAAATGGAGGGAGGAGGGCAGGACACGTGGAGATGGGGCCAAGTGTGGAAAGGAGGCTTGGAGAGAAAGGCAGGTCAAAAAATGCAGGCAAACAAAAAACCAAAATCTGTTATGATGCAGCCATGAGACGCGCCATAAATCTGCACTGTTTCTCAGACGTGCTGCAAGGACTGTGAGTGCTTCAAATTCTTCCCATCTTATACTTAGGCTGTAGGCGCTGTCTTGTGTCACATTATTCTCCTCAAATGCTATTTTAAGTTTCATCCTTCTGCCCAGCATGGCTGATGACGGTAGCCCGAAATCATCCCATGTCTGCTCCTCCTCTCATCCCATTTCAATGCAGGGCTTCTGCCTTGAGGAAGAAAGGCAGATCATTGTCTCTGCACTTAGCTATGTTATGAAGAAGGAAGATAGTTCTCCTCCTTCTTCTTCTTCTTCTGCTGGTGCATATTCTTCCATCTCTCCTAGTTTTTGCGCCAATGAACCTGGTGCCTTTCTGCTTGATCCCCCGCCGCTCGCATTCAATTCTTTGATCCTTGACCAAGACACTCATGAAGAATTTCAGATTCATCCTTCTCCCAGAGCTCAACATTGCATCACAACTGAAGAACATGTTTTGCCTTCTGGTAACAATCATTTCACATTTTGTGTTTTTTATTTATCAGCATATTATCTAACTTCCATATGTTAGATCCAATGTTGAAGTTGTGGCACATGTTTCCTTGCATATGTTTGATCCAATTTTAAAGTTGTGCAATATGTTGCTGCTATGATTATGCATTGTTCACATTTTTTTCTTTTATTGTCTCTTTATTTTTTTTGCAATATATGCAGCAGACATTTCTCCAAGAGTAGCAGGCACTTCACCAAGAGTAGCAGGCCAAGTTGAGGATCAAACACAACCTGCAGCGAGGTCGGCCCGGCCGCGGTATCGCGGGGTGCGGCAAAGGCCATGGGGAAAATGGGCTGCAGAAATTAGGGATCCAAAGAAGGCAGCAAGGGTATGGTTAGGAACATTCGACACGCCGGAAGGCGCAGCTAGGGCATATGATGCAGCAGCAATCAAATTCAGAGGAAATCGAGCCAGGCTAAATTTTCCAGCCCAACATACATCAAATGCAAATCCCATTGCCATAGCTACTTCATCAACTTCTGCATCTGCAACAAGGTCTACACAACATAGGTCTTCTAGTGAACAAACTGTGATATTATCAAGTCCAAATATTCAACCTACAAGAATCCCAGAAATTCCTTCTCAACCTTTATTTGATCCTAATGAATATCTACTAAAACCTGATCAGAGTACAGCAGGATTTCAGCATGAATCTGGCTCCAGTTTCAGCCAAAGTCCAGAAGAGAATGATTCAGAAGATCAAGCAATGCAGGAGGCTTTTTCTGAAGCTAAGATTTGGGGGGAGACTCTTTTGGGGGATCAGAACTGGGCAGAAGTTGGCGAGCAATTTACTAAGTCTGATAAATCAATAGATTGAATTGTTTACCTACTACTATTCTTGGCATGGAAGGAACCCGGAAGCTGGAGAGGCGCTCTTCATTATTAATGTCTTTGTTGCATGCTTAACACGAGGAGCCCACATTCTTTGAATGCTTTAGGTTCGTTAGATACGGTCGGTGTTTAATCTCCCCCTTTTTTTTTTCCCGGGTAATTTTAAGTTATCCATTTTTGTCTGTAAAGTTTTATTAAAATCCCATTTCGGGTAAAGAAAATAAAATTTAATGCAAAGCCTTACCAATTTCCCATTTGTATATCTGTTATTTAACGTAGATTCATTGATAAAATTCCAACCCAAAAAACTATGGCCAACATGGAACATAAATCATCACTCTTAAGACTTCGTAATGTATAGGGATTGCATAGCAAAAACCTATAATGGGCACGATTTGATGTAACTTACTGGGTTGGTGATATGCCAATGCCTTCACAATAAATGGACAATGGTTAATCTGATTGCACTTAATGCAAAGACATGCCTATAAAAATGCACTTACTGCCCTTGCTCTTGCACTTCCTCAATTTAAGATGTGTCTATCATGATGTGTCTGCACTTGACATCTGAGAGTAGTGCACTCATTATGATTCTTCCTTCATTAAGCTTCAAAACACCTACTCCTCAATTTACATCAACCCATGCAAACACTTTTATGAAAACGATAGGAATCGAATTGAATTGGTAAAGCTGCTAAGATTTTTTTTGTTAGATAAAAAGATATAGGGGTCATCTATGTAACTCCTTCTAAGCCATCCATGCAATTGCGAGTCAAATATATGGTGCTAGATATTATCAAATCCTTGCAAGCGTTTTAAATGTTCCTCAACTCTTATTCATTCCACCCATCCAATGAAAGATTTAAGTCATCCGACAAAGTACTACAGACTAGGATCTCACATGGATGCAATTCTGTTGATTTAGTAAACAGCTATTTGGATTCATGCTTCATACAATGCAACAATGTGATCATCTAGCAACTCTAGTTGTCATTTTCTTGTATTCATATATATTCCAGCACACCATAGCCATAGGACGGGTAGATGTACTTTTGCTTCTTATTAGGTACTTATCCACGTAGCTATCAAGTCTTACAAGAATCTTGTTAGCTTTTAGCCTAATACATTTTTTTTTTTGAATTTTCCATCGTATAATGTTGCCCTTTTTTTATATTCTTCTAGGACCAGATTCAACATCAGATGTACGTAAGTTCCCGTTGCTTATTCATCAAAATCTTTGCTAGAATATTTTTAAGCTTTTCGCAGGATTTTGTTCCTAGCTTTTTTCTTTGTCGCATTAGATGATGGCTATTTCTTTCATTTACCTCTAATTTGCTCTAAACTTCTACATCATGAACTCAATAAGTTTCCATTTTAAAATTGTCGTATACGATCCTGACAAATCCTTGGAAATATAGCTAAAAGTGTTGTATGAAAAAAAAAATAGAAAAATCTAGTAAGAACGACTTAGTGGGGCAACGACGTTTGAACAAACATAGTAATAGTAATGGTATTTGAAATGTTTCTTAGAGTTTCTCCTACTTTAACTATAGAAAATACATGTATCAAAGTAACCAAGACTAGCCTAGAATGTATATCATCCATACAATCTCTAGTCTACATACACTGACATGGACACTTCAAAAAGGGGGAAATTACCATCTTAACACCCAGTATTTTGATGTTAGCAAATGGGTTTTTTTCTCATGGGTCAACTTGGACCACTTAGATCACTTCAAATAAGGTGGTATAGCATTGTGGATTGCCCACCAATCTTCATGTGCGTGCTGATGGCATTGACTTTTGCAATTGATGATGTTTTCTTGCGCCCGGGCCTTTGGTCTAGTGGTAACAAACTAGTCCTAGAACATCTATATCTCAAGCTTCAGACCGTCCGAAATCGCACTATGTATAGTTTCGTCTGATGGCTTTATGTTGTCTTCGTGGACATGAAAACAATATCTATTTATCTTAATATCTAAGTTGAAATGCAAAAAAAAAAAAAAAAAAAAAAAAAAGGAGGGAAAAAAGAAAATAGCAATGTCTTGTAGAACACTGAAATCTGCAACTTATGCCCTAGCTCTAGGCCTATATTATTTCAAAAAGGTTTTGGAATAAGTTTCATTGTTGTGTCCACAATATATATGGCTGCTTGGTGCGTGATTAATAGGCCTATAATATTATAGATACTTCAATTGCGAGTTGAAGACATGGTCTAAAATGTCAATGATGCAGTTGCATTTGCATTTCTAATGCCCCTTTTGGAAAATCATGCGTCTGAAGAAAACCAAGACAGAAAGTTTCAATTCTTCTTGTTACTTATAGCTAATCTCATTATATAAGCTAAATCCATGGCCGAACTTATACCTCTATGACAGAATCTTCATCCACCCTTTTGGCACCATCTTGGAGCAAATGAAGCACGAAGAAGATGCAGAGCTCGGGTTCAAACTCCAATTTTCTCTATGGCAGACACATTCTGGCAGGTTCGGCTTTTGTTTTCTTGTTTTTGTCTTTCTTGTAGAGGAGCCAGAGATCTGGCACCAGGCCCTGCTCCTCTAGTCTTCAAAGATGTAAAATATTTGGCGACTATTTGTTAGAAGAGAATAGCAAATTTGGTGAATCTCTAGCAAATCTCAAAAGAATTTAAAGTATACAAGACAAATTTTAATCATATTGCAAGACTATTTTTTATGTAATACTTTCTATGGATTTATTCATAGGAAGAGACCATTTTCAACACCTTCATAGCACGATGAAGCTCTATCAAAGATGGAACTCTAGGTGTATATTCTAGTTCTTATATAAGCAGCAAATGGAAAACTAGCATATGTAGTTTATAACATAGTAAAAAAGAAGGAAAGAACAATTATTATAGGTGGATTTTAGAATTTCTAAGATTATGGAATTTCTTTTTGAATCAAAGAAAGAGTTTGGTGGAAAAATGTTGGTGTAACATCTCGTATTTGTGATGCTCCCCGAGTCCCATCGTATAAATACGGGAAATTCCCCTCACATGGCGATTCCATCACCACGGAAAGGCCCTCCGTCTAACTCGGACCACTTGTGATGGCCAAGTGTCCGGGTGAAGGACACGGAGGTGTCATTCGTCCCATGCCTTCCATGGGAATCCTATATAGCGGAAGCGTACATACAAGTTAGCACCTAACAACAATACGCATAATAATATACCGGTGGTCCATTCATCATCAATGCAATCCTCAATATATACCAATATAACATATGAAATGCATCACAAAAGAGGGCCCTACCCCAGGCTCAGACTCTGAGGGACAACTGACGGTCATGGCCACAAGATAGCAACAGACGGAATCGTGACAATGGCGTTGGCTGGCATAGAACAATGGCTAGGGTAGTCCACTCCATCTGCCCCTCCTGTGCACACTTTGTAGATAGTCTGAAACATGCTATGGTGTAGCCTTCCAGACACAATCTCATGGATTCACCCTATGAGACTACTTCGAGTTACATCTCCGCAGTCCGATGAGGCAGCTTAGAGAGGCGTCCCTTTCCCAGGCACAATGGTTTCCTAGGTGTGCTAGAGGATCATGCCATCGGCAGGTTAGGGAGGCGTCCCTTTCCCAGGCACAATGGTTTCCTAGGTGTGCTAGAGAATCATGCCACATCAACAGCCACGCATCCGTACCCGACTTAAACCCCTCAAAATCTATAGGTCGAATCACCGCATCTATCGAGCAGAGGCCGTCCTTTCAGGACCTGCCCTGCGACCCAAGAGGTGTCATCAGACGCATACCCGGCCCTCTTTTATTATATTGGTATTATGTTGAGGATTGCATTGATGATGGATGAATCAAGCCTCGAGATGGTATATTATTATGTGTATTGTTGCCAGATGCTAACTTGTGTGTACGTTTCTGCTATATATGGAAGGCATGGGACGAATGACACCTCCCTGTCCTTCACCCGGACACTCGGCCATCACAAGTGGACCGACTCAGACAGATGGCCTTTTCATCGTGTTGAAATTGCCATGGGAGGGGAATTTCTTGTATTTATACGATGGGAACATCGTATATGTTTGGGGTCTGGGTTCGGGAACTCCTGCAAGACAACCCTCACTGAGAACCCTTGGATCAAACAGGAGAATCCGGGAGCTATGTCACGCGGGATTTGCAAAAGAACAAAAGAAAGAGAAAACAAGAACACAACAGAAACACAATAGTGTGAAGAAAACTTCTTGATATCAATCAGAATACATGAGCTCTCAAAATTGAGAGAGAAAATGATGGGAGACAAGTACAAAAACTCATCTAGCCTTCGAATGCTAGCTCTACTCATATATATAGTACAATGGCCTCTGGCCCAATATAGATAGTCTGACAGATCTTGGTGCCGACTCCTGAAGGAGGCCTGATTTGCAGGAATGCTGGCGGTGCCTCTTGAAGTGCCTGGAATCACGCTGACGCTGACGCTGATGCTGATGCTGATGCTGACGGGACGTCATTTGTCTGTTTTCTGCCTCTTCTTTGACTGACTCTTGGGTGTGACCTTCTGCGTGGTCTTCTGCGGGGATCTTGATGACTGGCCTTGACCTGGATTTGGCGCCTTGTTCTTGGTCCGATCCGAGGTGTGCATGAATAGTCATGTACCGGGGACGCATAGACTAACACTTCCCCACCAAATGACACTCAGGGGTGAGAAAAGGGGGAACAGTCTCAGGCGGTGGAAATCCAGCAACTTCAAAGTCATCTTGGCGTGTATGAGGGTGGTCGCCAGAATGGTAGTTGGCAATGAGTTCTTGGCGTGCCATGAGAGCTTCAGGAGTGTTAAGACCGATTTCTGGATGAGCGTCAATGAGGAACCCAGAGTGCACCATATCTTCAAGGGCACGGTGTGCTTCAGCAGGGACAAACTGGCATTCCATGAGAAGGCAGGTCTGGAGGCCAAAGGCACTGACGCAGGCATTGGGGTTGCAATAATAGATAGAACCTTTCCTGGCAAAAGAACTTAGAAGTAGGCACCTTAAAGCAGCACAAAAACCCGCTTGTCTGTGAACAGAGGGATCCGGGGAGGTGGCAGCACGCTCCAAAAAGAGATCGAGACCTGAGACAGCGTGAGTAGGCGCCTGCCAACCTTGTTCATTAGGGATGAAGATCCAATTCCGTGTGTTCTCCAAAGTAGCACCGTCCTCCCAATTAGAGCGGCGAACAAATCGTGGATCCCATCGAAGATTTGTGGAGATATGAGCAGGGGTCCAGTCTGCGTGGCCTTCCAGGATCTTAGTCCAAAAGGGAAGATGCCAGTCTGAGGTGGGATATCTGGGGCGTGGAGGTGCACCCAGAGAAGCATACGGAGAATGAGCAGTGCTTGTTTCCGTGGGCTTCTGGGCCTGCTCCCTGAATTTGCGAACGAGATCGACATCAAGAGCACTGCAACACTGATCCCAATCAGAGCCGGATAGCATAGTGTACACTGGAGGTGAAATCCAACCCACGGGTATAGCCTGACTGTCCAGAAAGGCACGCAGCGTGTTGTAGCCACCCAGGTGTTGTAAATAAATTTGGGCAAAGGGGAGGTCCTCGGCGTCAGATAAATTCTTCCGCACCTGTTCGAGCATCTCGGCTTGCCATAGAGAGAGGTGATGAGCAAGCTCAGGCATGTACTTAGTGCTGAAAGTGTTTGCTTGAGCAGGATCCTGTAAATACTGATTGTTTTGTAATAACAGCCGTGAGCATCTGGGTTGCCTTAAAAAATTCGATGGGGCCCATATAAGAACTTATCCTGTGTATCAGCCAGATAAAAATCATGAAGAACATAAGCCATAGGCTGGACCACACGGAAGATGACAAAATCTGGATTCGCACAGTGGAGAAGACCATAGATTAACAGAGCACAGAGTAAGCCTTTGTCTTCAATGGAAAGGTCAGGCCAGATCTGAAGAAAATTCGTACTACCAAGGGGCCCATTAAGCTTGCCTTGTGCCGAATACCACTTCAGAAGAAAAAGATGGCGTCGAGCAACAACATAATCCAGATAGCTTGAAGGTGTGGAAAAGTCCCGTGGAATGAGGAGAGCAAGATTAATATACGTCTCATGTTGACTTTGAGCTTCTTCCGCAGATTGAACAGCTTGCTGGACTTGATGCTCCAAATGTCGGATCTTGTTATCTTTGTCAGCTAGGAGACGGGATTGATCACGGAATCTTCTGTGAGAAAGCGTGGCCTGTGAAGATGATGGCTCGTGAGTGGAGTGTTGAAGCCGAAGAGTGGCAATTTTTGTATCATCAATAATCTTCTGCTTCTGAGCTTCAGTGAGTTGAGCCTGGAGAGGCGTGACCTGACTTTGTAGCTTGGAAAGTTGGCCTTCTAGAGAAATGATGCGTTCATTGTGCCCATCGAGTTCTTTGAGCTGACTGTTGTAATTCTGGCACAGTTCCGTGTACATTGTTTGGAGGTCAGCAAGGAGGTGATCCTTGTGCTTAATCTGAGCCAATAACTCTTGAATAGTGGACTGTAATTGAACTTGCTGATCAGCATGGAAATTAGTCTTTTCTTGTTCAGCCTGAGAGTTTCACGGGCATGTAAAAGAGCCTCGTGCTTTTGTTGAAGACTGTCTTCAAGTGATTGAACTTTGACGGTGGCTGCCTGGAAATCCCTGTGAAGTGCCTCCGTGGTCTCCATGTAACTTTGAATGCCATTCATGAAGGTTTCTTGAGATTCTTGAAGCTTGAGCATAGATGCTTGGACATCATGTTGATATTGGTATAGGGCCTGTCTGGAGGGTGGGTGTAAAGGGCACGTTTGTCTTTGAGATTGGGATTCCTGGGAAACATTTTGAGAATGCACAGTTTCAGTGGAGGAAGATGAGACTGGTATGACAGGTTCTTGGTGTTGAGCACGATGAGGGGAAGGAGAAGGACGAGGTCGTGAAGTCTCATCATGAAGATCTTGGACAGGAGGAATGAGATTGGAGGGTTGTTTAGTGGAAGCTTGAGAGGCCGTGGCCAGGTGTGTGGGCGAACCCTGACTGGGGGCGGGGAGACTATGACGGATGATGGCCTGCAGGTGAGCACCCATGGCAGATTCAAGGCCCGAAGAGGGGGTTGCTCGGATACGATCAATTTCATGAAGAAGGCAGAGGAACAAAATTTGAGGCCAATCAATAGAATGGGTAGAGTGGATGGCCAAGATAGCAACGTGGAAAAACTGCTTATTGATGTGGGTGTTCTTGATGGAATACCATAGAAATTTGACAAAGAAATTTGGTTTGTGCCACAGAAATTTGACAAAGGTATCATGTGGTTTGGCAATGTTCGTGAGTCTATGAGTGTTGGCCTAATAAGGAAGTTGGCCATACTGAGTGACATCCTGTTCCTGTAAAGCAGCCCAAGATAAAGAAGGCTTGCGAATAGGTAACTGGAATACCTGAGAAAGAAGAACCGGAGTGAGCATAATATCTGTCTGATCGACTCTTGTGGCGTAACCAGCCGTGGTGTTGACCATGTGAGCGACAAATTGCCTGAGTTGGAGCGGATTTGGTGCCGGGAGGTCTTGCCTGGAGAATTCATACAGCCCTGTGCGTTCAGCAACTTCACGACTGGGACCTTCCAGGGTATCACAAAAGGTAGGAGTGGAGAAAATAACAGACTCAAAGAGAGTCGGATCCCTGGGAGTGGTAGCTTGAAGAGTGGGGAATTTTGGCGAAGCAGCCATGGCAAGAAGCAAAGGGAAAGAAACTGGAGAGCGGATTGAAAGAAGCCGAAGGGCGGAGAGCAGAAGATGAAAACGAAGTGAGGCGAAAAGG
Source organism: Isoetes taiwanensis (assembly GCA_021234155.1). Taxonomy (NCBI): domain Eukaryota; kingdom Viridiplantae; phylum Streptophyta; class Lycopodiopsida; order Isoetales; family Isoetaceae; genus Isoetes; species Isoetes taiwanensis. The sequence goes on along the minus strand of JAJEKV010000001.1, from coordinate 4,721,590 downwards.
TTTTAGGGCACACGACTGTGGCGAAGGGGTGGGATGAGAGGTAAAAGGGAACCGTTGATGGTGCCAGGTGGCAACAGATCGAAAGAAGACGATTGAGTGACTAAGTCCCCGAGTGGTGAAGGAAGAAAAGATGAACGGTGGAGATGAAAAAATGAACGGTAGGATGTGACACTTGTCAGAGGGTACAAATAATGATGACAGACGGGTGTAGAAAGAAGAAATGCAGGCAACTCGAAGTGGGATATCATAAAAAAGAAGTGTCAGAAGGTACCATGGCTAGATATGCGGCGGGAGAAAAAATTCTGGAATTGGAAACGGCCTTGCATTGCAACCACGTTAGCAATTGGATGATTGGTCCACGTCAGCAGAGCTTCAAGCGGTTGGGCTATATAAAGCGAGCAGTGGTCGAGGCTGAGACATCAGTTTGCAACGATGGAGGACGTGAATGTGAACGAGTGCACAATGCCGCACAGTTGCCAGGAGTGGATGACTGTCCGAATGAACGCGTTGGATCTTTGGAAGTGTCGTAACCGTGGCATTCCAAAGGACGGCTGGTGTAGCGGGATGGCTGAACATCCCGACCCCCTGACTAATGATATGGAGGTGGTGATCCATCTCCGCTGGGACCATGTTCGCTGCCTCTACCATGTGCTCCGCATAAGCTCTGCTCCAAACCCGGAGTAGTGGCACTTTTTAACTTAGGATTTTGTAAATAGGGCTCAGCTCGTAGCGGATGTATATGGGCAATGCCCACCTTTTGTTTTGCGTGATTAATATAATATAATTATGCTTCTAGTCACTTTGTTCGGAGTCTGAATTTTGTTGTTGATCTTCTGAATGAACTGTGCTATCATCTGTATGAAATTGTTTTAGGCGAAAACCATTAACTAACCAGTGTAGGTAATGGTGTCCCATCTAACTCAACAAGCTTAAAAACACTTGGTTGAACAACATGAAGAATTTGATAATGACCAAGCCACCGAAACTTCGATTTGCCCGGAAAATTTTTGTAGCGAGAGTCATAGAGCAAAACCAAATCACCTTCTGTAAATGTTTTGGCCTTAAGATGTTTGTCATGCAATGATTTTCGCAACTGTTGGCCATGAAGAACACGAATATAAGCATCTCGCCAGGGTATGAGAGCTTCTTGACCATAGACCAACTTGAAAGGAGTGTGGCCAGTAGCAATCTTGAGACATGTGTTGTAAGCCCAAAGAACAGTAGGCAATTTTTCTTGCCAATCCGTGCGAGAGACATCACAGATTTTCTTTAGAATAGTGATGAGAGTTTTGTTTGTGCTTTCAACCAAACCATTCCCTTGAGGATAGTAAGGTGTACTTTTTCTGTGATGGATATGCAGATAATCTGTCAGCTCCTTGATGGTATGATTGACAAAATGAACGCCTCAATCACTGACAAGTTCTGTGGGACAACCAAAACGCGTGATGATGTGCGTGTAGAGAACCTTGGCCGTACTGGCTGCAGTGTTGTCCAGAAGGGCAAAGTCCATTCCCCATTTGCTGAAGGGAAGTGGCGTGGTGACCGGCGTCAACGGGAGAGCGTCACGGGCCGTGGGCCGACCCACACGCTGACAGACATCACACGTGCGGGCGTGACCATGGGCATCCTTGAAGAGCCTGGGCCAGAAGTAGCCTGTGAGAAGAATTTTACGTGCCGTGGTGTCACCACTGAAATGACCACCACCAAGCCTTCATGGGCTTGTCGAACGATATCTGGCACCTCATGAGGGAGAAGACAGCGACGGAGGACCACGTCTTTGCCGCGTTTGTACAGATGGCCCACAACCATGGTATAGTCACGGACCTCATGGAGAAACTGACGGCGGCGTGAGTGAAGCTTTTCTGGAGAGAGCGTGGGACCTTCGGATGGAAGAGCTACAGTGAGGAGATACTGCTGAAAGTTGTGAAACCAATGGGGTGTAGCAGTGACGAGGAACAGTTGGGCGTCATGAAAGGCATCAGAAACACCCGTGGAGGGATCATCGGTGTGGATGCATGAGAGATAATCTGGCACAACATGAGATTTGCCTGCCTTATGAACGATTTCGAAGGGAGCGAATTCTTGCAGAAGGAGGACCCAACGAGCAATGCGACCCGTGGGTGTGGCCTTGTTGATCAAATAAAGAAGAGCCTGATGATCAATGAAGAACTTGATCTTGCTTCCTAACAAATAATGACGAAAACGTTGGACACAAAAAACTAAGCCCAAGGCTTCCCGCTCCGTGGCAGAGTAGTTGCGCTCAACAGGATTGAGTTTTCTGCTGGCATAGCGGATAGGTTTATTCGTGTGCTCGTCATATGCCTGAGAGAGAACAGCACCAATGGCAAAAGCTGAGACATCGACATGAACATGAAAAGGCTTGTCCCATTGAGGAGGAACAAGGACCGGGGCCTGAGTAAGTAACAGCTTCAACTTTTGGAAGGCAGCTTCCGCCTGGGGATTCCAAGTTCAAGTGGATTCATCACCCGTGAGTTTATGAATGGGATCAGCTATCACCGCAAGTCCAGGAATGAAGGTGGAATAGTAATTGACCTTACCCAGGAAGGAACGTGTCTCTTTAATATTAGATGGTGCTTAAGCCTTTAGCACACAACTGATTTTAGCAGGATCCGTGGTGATTCCTTCTTGACTAACCACATGACCCAAAAGGACACCGAAGATGACGCAAAAGGTGCATTTCTCGGGATTGAGACTGATGCCAGACTCATCATTTGTGAAAGACCAGCTCTAACTTCTCCAGGTGATCATCCATGGAGCTGTAGGCTCGTCTTGAAAATTTTGAAGAAAGGGTTTATCCTTCATATAATCATGGAAGACAGAGAGCATGATGCGCTGAAACGTGGACGGAGAGTTTGATAAACCAAAAGGAACCACCTTGTAGGCAAAAGTGCCCCACGGGGTGGTAAAAGTTGTTTTGAGTTGATCTTCTTCCTTGATAGAAATTTGATTATACCCTGAAAAGCCATCCATGAAAGAGTACATCTCATGTCCAGCAGAACCTGGTATGTGAAGGAAAGCGGGAAGTGATCACGCTCTGTGGCCTGCTTGAGTTTTCGATAGTCCACACAAACGCGGATCTTACCGTTGTGCTTGAGAGCAATTACAAAGGGGCTCACCCACTCTGAATGTTTGACCTCATAAATCAAGCCAGCAACTAAAAGTTTGTCAATTTTGGCCACGGTCACGGTAATTGGGGTTGAGCCGGTACTGTCGTTGCTAGATTGGGCGTGCGTCAGGTTTGGTAGGAATGGTGAGTTCCCCCAATTTTTTTTTTATACCTCGAAGGTCTTTATAGCTCCAGGCAAAAATATGTTTGAATTTTTTGAACAGCGTGACCGCGCGTGCTTTATAAGTGGACGGAAGATGGGCAGCTAGGCGGATGGGCTGATTGTTACCAATGTTCACAATTTCCACCTCTGAAGTTTGAATATGTGGAACAACCTCCGTGTCCTGAACAACATGAGCAAGAGGTTGTAGCATGACAGGAGGGGCAGCATTTGCAGTGGTAAAGAAAAGAGGCTGATGTGCGTCATCAAGCAGAGGTTGCTTCATGACGGCATGAACATCCACAGTCTCAGGAGGAAGTTCCGTGTCCGAAAAATGGTCAAGATGTTGAATTCGATTACAAGGAGCCAGGTAAGGGTCAAGCAGAGCTGCTACAGCCTGGTCCTGATCAAGAGTCATCTCACCCCAAGGATCAACATACTCAGGGTGGGATGAGAGAGGTAGACTCGCTGGTGGAGCCTGAACATGATAGATATTTTGTGCTTCTTCAGAATCCGTGTCTGAGATTGAGGGTTCATCATTTTCAACAGAGATTAACTTGCCAGTTTCTAAATCCATAGTAGCATTGAGATGACCATCAGTGATGACAAGCTGGTCCGTGGCCCAGTAATGAATACTTTTAGCTTGGCGGAGAAAAGGTCTGCCTACCAGCATTTCATAGTCACCCGGAGCTTCTCCAGCTTTCCAAACACCAAATTCCAAGGGGAATTTGAGATCACCAATGCTAATGTGAAGAAGATGTGTGATGCCTTGAGGTCGTGTGATATGGTCATTGGCTAGCTTGATGTCATAGGGGGCACGGTAAAGTTGCTTGATGCCCAATTGCTTCCGGAGCTTATCAGTAATAAGATTGACAGCACTGCCTCCGTCAATTTGAACATGATTGATGTGTTGATTGCCCACCGTGGCATGCACCATGGGTGTTGATGTAGCCACGGCTCCGACCAGAACAGTGGGAAGGGGCAACTGGTCTTTGAGTGTAGGGCATAGTTTCAAAATGGTAGCAAGGCTCAAGGAAATCTTGATTTTTGCAAGTTCTTCTTGAAGTTCCAAAGGAACATGAGAAAATAGATCAGCAGGATCCAAGGGAGCAGGAGTCTGAGGTAAGGAAGCAGAAACCTCTTTGAGAAGCTCCACCTCTGCAGCAATATTAGGATACGGCTGAGAGCGTGGGCCTATAGATGTCGACGGTGCCTCGTGACGCTGCTGAGCTCTGGTTGTTGCATGAACATTTGCAAGCGTGCGGTCTTCCACTTTAGTAATGGCAAATTTGCATTTGGAGAATTTAGCAAATAATTGATGGCGTCTCAATTTCTGCAATGCTAAGCGAAGATGATATTCATGGTCTTCCAAGTTCTTACTATAAATAAGTATGTCATCGAATGATGACAAACTAAACTCATCGAGATAGTCATGGAAGACATCGTTCATTAATCTCATAAATGTAGCAGGGGCATTGGTTAGCTTAAAGAGCATTACTGTGAATTCATAATGCCGTTAGCGGGTCTTAAAAACTGATTAATGAATATCTTCTTTCTTGATCCTTATTTGGTGATACCCAAATCGAAGATCAGTCTTGAAGAAGTATCTAGCTCCTTGCAATTGGTCCATAAGGTCACCGACCCGCAGTAAAGCATACTGATTCTTAATAGTATATTTATTTAATTGCCAATAATCAATGCATATGCGCAATGTGCCATCCTTTTTATTAACAAACAAAATAGGTGGCCTAAAAGGTGAGACGCTTGGGCAAACGAAGCCCAGCTGAAGAAGTTCCTGCAACTGTTTCTTGAGCTCGGTTAATTTATGAGTGCTCATACAGTAGGGAGCCTTACCGATAGGTTTAGTACCGGGTTGAAGTGCAATCTCACATTCCACACCCCTGAAGGGTAGCAATTTTTGAATCTCCTCCAAGAAGAGGTCTTGAAATTCCCAAGCCAATGGCTTTTGGCAAGCCTTTAATAGTTTCTTCTTGCTTACATGCAGCTTCTGCTGATGCAAGTCTAACAATGCAAGCAACTTTATCCCTTCTGATGGCTATATCCAACTAGCGCAATGAAATACATTGCATAATAGGAATTTTTGGATTACCTGCTATAGTGATACGGACCCCATTGTATGCTTTGAATGTGACCTCTCAATTCTCACAATCAATATTAAGTCGCATTTAATTAAAGTGGGTCACATGCCATTCCCACTTTTTCTTGGAACCCTCTTATTTTACACGAAAAGAATATGTGAAGCATTTTGGGGCTTATTTGTTGTTCAAATGTAAGGATTTGTACTTAAGGTGGGATGCATGCGACACTAAGGATCTTGCTGTGTTCGATGACAGGAATTTGTTGAACAAGGCTGCCCACTTTGTATTTTATCATGGGAATCGAAGGCTCACTACTAATTTAACTTACACTTTGTGCAGGATGATAAGGTCTGGGAAGTATACCTTATCCAATTTTTGGATCATACCCTCTAATACTGCTCATATTGATTCGTCCTAAATCCTCCAGGAGGAGACCATAATGTTGTTAATCTTACAACATTTGAAGCCATTGAGAAGCTAGCAGCATATAACAGCATATTTGCATATATTTGAGTGGCCTTTGCTATGCAATGCAAGAAATATTCATCCAGCCCTTGGTATACAGGCAAGGCAACTACAAGGCACACTTTGTAATAGAAGTGAGACTGTGGCAAACGCTCCAAACAGATGCATGTACATAGTGGTGTGGACATGTATGGCATGTATAGAAACATGCAGGAAGCGCATGAACCTCATAATGTATTTATTTCTATTCATGTTTTTATTACATGCAATATTGTACTTGGAACAAGGTTATTTTGCACCTGGAGATATATATATTTGGAATTTGCTGCTCCTCAAAATTTAACTACGTTCTCTTTTCTTAGGGCCCGAAGGGCCCAAAAATTTTTTATATGTATATAACATCCACCATTGGCAATAATTAACAAAACCATTATATCCTACATGTTAAAATTAAAATCCCCCTTGGACCCCCTTTGGTTTGGGTGCATATTCACACGGGGGGTCACTCCGGCCAACAAGAGCCCTCGGATGAGCATATATGCCTTATATTCCTTGATGTGGACCGTAGATAGCGATCCTCGTTTATGGGGTATTCTTGTACAAATTTTTATATACGGTATATGCAGGTGTGCGAAATACTATAAGATTTGAGTTAATATATTATATGGTGTCAATTTCATACGTGTGTAATATAATTTAAGGGCTCTCGCTGCCCTACGTGACCCCCCGTGTGAATATGCACCCAAACCAAAGGGGGTCCAAGGGGGATTTTAATTTTAACATGTAGGATATAATGGTTTTGTTAATTATTGCCAATGGTGGATGTTATATACATATAAAAAATTTTTGGGCCCTTCGGGCCCTAAGAAAAAGAGAACGTGAGTTAAATTTTGAGGAGCAAAGCAAATTCCAAATATATATATCTCCGTGTGCAAAATAACCATGTACCAAGTACAATATTGCATGTAATAAAAACATGAATAGAAATAAATACATTATGAGGTTCATGCGCTTCCTGCATGTTTCTATACATGCCATACATGTCCACACCACTATGTACATGCATCTGTTTGGAGCGTTTGCCACGCCTCACTTCTATTACAAAGTGTGCCTTGTAGTTGCCTTGCCCTCAGATACCAAGGGTCGGATGAATATTTCTTGCATTGCATAGCAAAGGCCACTCAAATATATGCAAATATGCTGTTATATGCTGCTAGCTTCTCAATGGCTTCAAATGTTGTAAGATTAACAACATTATGGTCTCCTCCTGGAGGATTTAGGACGAATTTGTGAGAACAAGCATGGCATTTCCAAATATAAAATCTCGGAAGGCTATGTGGTGTCCGCAAGAAACCATTGATAGCATAAAACCCTTAGAATATCTAGCAATGCGTGATATGGCAATGCTTGAGAAGTAGCATGGCAAGCGGGATCCCGGATGGCCATCTTTGTTCCATATCGTTCCCGGCTTTGCCTTCTCAACTACTCCTTTAGACACCTATAACAAAATATCAAGAAAAAGGATGCATGAGATGGATGACCTCGGAACAGGAAGCTGCATTTTCTTACATATTCTAACAGAGATGTTTCAGATATTTTACTGCTGTCTATATGGATACACTGATTCCAGAATCTCGCTGCTTCTCAGCATATAGTTTGCACCTCCAAAGATAAAAAACCCCATCCACAACTCATCGACCAAATAAGATGGGCCAAAGATAACTACTGAATTCATAAAGAGAATTTATTCTTCATCTGCTGTAATCAAGAGCATCACCTCTGCCACAAATCAACAGCAAGCAAATATCTTTCTGAACACACAATATTTTGATGGATAATAGAATAGAATGGAAAAGCCTCGATCATCTTCGTGGGTTACATGCCAAGAAATCCATAGAATCCTCAAGAACCAGGACCAGATAACCCAAAATGCCAATCTCCAAATCGTAGGAAAAATTGTAGACCCGATTAGCTCAAGGGCACAAAATTGTGCTTACCTCACACCCCAGGTTTTGAAAGCGGCCAGAGACCCCCGGGTGAGAATCAAAGAAGTGCCCAAAGCGAGACCTCCTCGGATCATAACTCAACGGCCTTGGGCATCCCGAGGCGGGGCATCTCGGGTTTGGCGTAAACATAAACCTTGCCGTGCTTTGCTTCCATTTCAAACAAAAAAAAAACCCTAACTACATAGGGCCTCGATGGCTGCATGCCCAATTCCAAACCTTTTTAAGAAAACTTAAGTGCTAAAAACATTACAAATTTAATCGTGACCGTACGATGCTGCTTCTCATAAAAAATGAATGGTCAAGATAAGCGGCACTCTAGAAATACTGTTCAGTACACCAAGATGAATACGGCAATGAAATCATAGAAAAACCTTTGTAAATATCGTACAAAAACACAAAAATGACCCCCTGTCATTATGCTAGATATTAAAGCTGCCTGAAGAGTTCTTTTAAATCCCAATCATTGTATGCCCTCTGACATTAGGACCATATTGTCTGGATTACTAGCAAGCTTTGTGCATGTGGAAAGGAACGAACCGGGTCGTAGACATTGTTGGGATGACTCTATTCCTTGTGACAAAGACATTAACTTCTAGGATATTTGAGACCTTTCCCTCGGCCCTTACGTTGTTATTCACGAGACTAGTGTGGATTATATTCCAGTCCACATGGGTGATCACAATTTGGCTATTGATTAAGTTTGTCTAGCTTTATTTTTGCTTGTACAGTTTGTGTTTCAGTTTTGTTCTTGTTCAGGGTACTTCTTGTTGGTAACTTCCTGTTACAGGGAGAGTGCACAAGGCGATGTTAGTCATTCAGTCTTGAGCTTGACGCCATCTCATATAAGCTTAAGGATTGATGCCTCCCACCCTGATTCACCTGTTTATCCTACTGAACCAGAGCAGGATTTGTTTCTAATGTGATATAGATTGGGATTGAGGCCCATAGAATAGGCTTCTCTCTTCATGTGTTGAGATGAAAGGCGTGTGTTGAGGGTATTATATAAGGCATGAGAGTTGTTTAGCATAGCATATGGTGTGACAATTGTTGAGAAAGAATGGAGTTTCCATCAGAAGCATCTAAAAGAGTTTGAGGAGGAGCTAGAAGAGCCTGTTGATGCCATTGTATACAATAATTTTTGTTAGATAATAGACTCTAGAGATGCATATGGGAGCAGTTTTTATAGTGTACTAGAGTTGGACCTGACATGATTGTGTGTCCAGTTACTGGATTGCCTTCCATGAGCATTAAGACCTTGTTTACGATGTTTTTGAGGTCTGATCAAGATTGGATTAGGAGGCCTTTGAAGAGATATCTGCAAAATTGTATAGGCAAGAAGGCAAAAAAAACTCATTACATCCTAGGTATCATGTTAAGCACTTACATGATATACAGTAAGACTTACCAAAATGCAGAGTCTTCTCCAAATGTGAAGGTTGATCAGATAGAATGTCCTGCCTCGCCAATAGAGGAGCACATAAATCTCGAGCAAGAGAAGCTCCTTCTAGAGAAGAAAGAGAATGAGAAGATATTAGAAGAAGAGGTCACTTAGAAGAAGATGTCTATTAGAAGAAGATGTCTATTAGGGTTTATCAGAAGCACATCCCATCCACATAGGTAGAAAATCATACTTATTGCTACCTGATATATCTCAACTGATGGGGATGAGAGAGGACGAAATACTAGGACAGATATATGCCTATGTTGTAGGTCTAGGAGGATTATTATAGACTTTCTATCAGATTTTCCAGACAAATGAAGGATTATGTTTTTTTTTATTGAAGGATGGTATTATATTTATGTTTGGAAAGGAGAACAAAATTGACTACTTATATGGGGAGTGTCCACCCGGGTTAGCCTTCATACTTGAAGGCTATAAAAAACTAGCTAAACCATTTCCAAGGCAGAAAATGCCATGTGGTAAATGGGCATGATTTGAAATGTTAAACTGTTGAAAATAGTGGTTCTAGAACTGAAAACCAGACTTTAAAAACTCTGTACATAGGTGACAGAGGTTAAGAAAATTTTGGATAACTCCATTGTCTTGTCGGATTTCCCAGAGGTCAATCAGAAGAGAAGCCAGCTTCGTCCAAGGGATCCGGTCCCCTTGTGATTATGGTCATTTTGCAGTAAAGACAAGGACAGATCCTTGATTTGGCGAAATTGTATTTCCCAGCTGCATCCGTGGCTTGACATGTAAATTCCCTTTTCAGATCAGGTTCAAGAGCGCACGAGCAAGTACAATCACAATCTTCTTCGAAGTGGTGCAAGGAGCAGCCTGTCAGAAAGTCAGCAGCCCATTTCTGGATGTCTTCATACTTTTTATTTGGAAAGGTGATCCGTCTGCTCATGAGAAAGAATTTTCCTGCAATATAGAAAAACTTATGAGTTGATTTTGTAAATCCAAGAGACATCATAGTTGGTTTGAGAGAGTATGGCTTGTGGCCATATTATTTCATTGCAGAACACCAGCTTGTTTCTGCCTTTCCATATTCTCCAAAGGAGAATGTAAAAACTCCAATGTCTGGGGGAGGCAGGTATAAAGAAATCGGCTTCTGAACTGTCCAAAGATAGATTGAGCTGAAGAGCTTCGGATGCAATCTCAATTGTCCATTGGGACCAGAAACATGATCTGAATAGATGGTCTTCATTTTCTGCATAAGAGAGGCACCTCGGACAAATGTTAGTAGTTGAGAAGTTGCAGTTAAAGCGCTTGCAGTTGGTGGCTAAACTTTTATGCCACAATTGCCAAATGAAGGCTTTGATTTTTGGATTAATTGGAGACTTCCAGAGGTGTATGAGATTGGATCTGCAACGTTCATAAGATAGTCCCCATTTAAGGTGGATACTCATTGTTTGATTTCTCAATAAGTACTTGTAGGCATCCTTGACTTTGAAGAGGAATCTCCCTTTAAACTGCCAAGTGATGTCACTGCTGTTCCAATCTGCATGAGCAATATAGCTAAGAATAGCATTATACAGAGATCTGTTGCTTTCATCTTCATATTTAATAATTGACAAATCAAAAGGAATAGGGCCATTATCATCAAACAGATCTGAGATTTTAATCAAACCTTTATCTTGCCATAATTTCGCTTGATCTGGAAAATTCCTGATAAGACAATGTATGCTGTTTTCTCCAAGGAGGTAGGGATTCCAAAAAATATATTGAGAGGGAGAGATACCTTTCTTCCAAGAAAACATGCCCTTTACCTGCTGCCAAGCCTTTAACCATTTTCGGATTAAAGGAGGAGTGTTGGTGGGGATCTTTAAATCAAAAAAGGCAGCATCAGGGAGCACCATTTTGATATTCCAGCCATATGGTTTGCATTTGAGGATATAGTGCTTGATTAGCACAGCAACCGGATGCTGAATTTTATCTGTGATGGCTTTGAAGAAATATTTGGCTGCCAGGGCTACAGCATGCTTCTCAATGTTGATCATGCCCAAACCACCTTCAGACTTGGATTTGCAGCATTCTTCCATAGAGACTGGAGTCCAGCATTTTCTATTGCTGCCGCAGGAGATAAACCTTCCAAGAATTCCTTGAAGTTTTCTGTAGACCTTCTTAGGAGCAAGGATGAAGGAAGATTGGTATACATGAGATAAGGCGATGACAGAATTTGCTAAAATTGCCCGCCTGCTTTTGAAAGGAATTCTGAATTGAGGGTGTCTACTTTATGGTAAAATTTCTCAATAATGCTGTTCCAAAGGTCTGCAGCATTGGAACGGATGGCAAAAGGAATGCCTAACAACTTGGAATGAACATTAGAGGGGCTGAAACTGCACTCAAGAATGGAGGCAGCTTGAGTGCCCAGATCAGGGTCATGGGAAGTAATCTTGGATTTGTTCGGGTTGATATTGCAGCCAGAAAGTTTGCCAAAGGCATGTAAAATCCCCTTGGTCTGATTGATTGATTGGAGGTCCATAGATAAAAGGATAAAGGTGTCATCTGCAAAATGCCCATTAAGGAATTGGTCAGCAATATCATTTGCAGGGAGATACAAACCTGTTATTATGCCCTCTTCTTTTGCTGCCTGTAAACTGCTATGAAGAGCTTCCATCACTATGATAAAAAGAAAAGGGGCTAAGGGACAGCCCTGCTTGACTCCTCTTTTGATATTGAAGAAGGGACTGCATTCTCCATTTATGAGTACTGAGGAGGAGGAGTTGTTGAGAATTGCTGAGAAAATACTGATTGAGCTGATATTGAATCCAAGTTTACTGCAGCACAGCTTAAGAAAATCCCAGTTGACCATATCAAAAGCTTTGGTGATGTCGAGCTTAAGGAGTGCAATCTCTTGCTTGGTATCCTTTGCCCACCTGATGCCAAGGGTGGCAGTAACAACGTTATCAAGAATGTTCCTTCCTTTCAAATATGCCGATTGGCTGTGACTTATAGTGTTGTCCAGAATCTTTTTCAGCCTTTGAGTAATAGCACCTGAAATAATCTTGTACATAACATTAGTAAGAGATATAGGTCTGTAATCCGAAAAGGATACAGGTTCGGGAATCTTGGGAATCAAAGTGATGAAGCTGGTGTTGATCCTGTTATCCATTTCCTTCCTTATAATAAACTCATTGGCAATATTTTGAATGTAGGGTCCCATAAAATCCCATGTGGCTTTGAAGAACTCAGCTGGAAGACCGTCTGGTCCTGGAGATTTGCCATTCTTCATATCGTGGACCACTTTGCCAAGCTCCTCCAAAGTGAACAGACTTGTTATAGCAATATTCTGATCATGAGTGACTTTTTCCTCCATTTTGATGAAGTTCTCACTATCTTCCTGATAGGAGACAGAGGTGGTGCCCATAATGTTAGTGAAGTGATTTGTGGCAGCAACTTTTAGGTTGCCATCTCCAGTAATCTTAGTGCCATTCACCATAATCTCATCGATTTGATTTCTTCTAGTTCTGCCCTTGGCCTTAACAAAGAAATATTTTGAATGAGCTCTTTCATCCTCCTTAAGCTCGGTAATCTTTGATTTGAGTCTCCAACCTGCTGCAATACTTAATTCTTCAGCCTCGATTTCTTGACTAATTCTGTTGTATTCTTCCCCTGCAGTATTCGGGAGAGTATTTCTAAGATTGTTCAAGTGAGCTGTCTTGACTAGGTGGATCTCCTTTCCCCAAATCTTGAGCTTATCTTTGATTAATTTGGCTGTATTACACCACCAAGACATCCAGCCATAGCTTCTGTAGGGTTTTTCTGTGGAGTCAATCAAATCCGAAATGATATCCCTGAAATCAGGATGATTAATCAGCTGGGTATTTAATTTGAAGTAGGAATTCCTTTTGGTGGTGACTCCAATGTTCCTATGAATGGAGATGAGCTGAGGAAAGTGGTCTGCAAGCGTGTATCCATTCAGGTTCGTGACTCTGCTGCTTGAGTTCCAGAGGTTTTCGCTCAAATAGAACCTATCATGAAGGCAGCAGATCGGATTGATTCTGCGATCAGACCAGCTAAAATCATTTGAGGAGGTTCTTGCTAAGGTAAGGTTGTTGATGGAGATCAAATCAGACCAGGAGTTGAATTCATCCGAGGAGAGGGGCCTGAAATTACTATTTTTCATGAAACTATGGGTGACCATGTTGAAATCACCTCCCATAATGATTTCATCCGCCTCGACATTGCTGAAGCTATTTCTGATTTTGTTCCAAAAGTCAGTCCTCTCAGCAGGATTGTTGTGAGCATAAATATTGATAATGGCAAATTTAAGATTGTCAAGCTTGAAAGTAAGAATTTGCCATCTGCCTGAGTCATCATTCATCATATACTGATCAGTTATGTTGAGACTTTTTTTCCAGCAAATTGCAATCCCACCCGAGCTGATATTGGCTGAAAGGGCCCAAGTTTCCATGCCAGGAGGGAGAGTTCTGGCAATTTTAGAGCTGTAATCAGCATCATGCAACTTATGCTCTTGAAGGAGAATTAAATCTCTACACTATGATCCTCTCATCTCATCCATGCTGTCTTACCCATCTAAGCATGAAAGATAAACACTTTTTTATGTTTTTATTTCTGGATTTTAATTTATATTGATGGACCAGTCTTAGGTACCATTTTCGGATCGAGCACCTCAACATAGATGTGCAACTCTTTGTGGAACCCCTACCTCTCTATGACCACACAAAATGTCATCGTGTTCATTTGACTTGGGAAAAAAAATTCTCTTTCTTAATACAATTACCAACTATTGCTTCAAATATTTCAAAATTAGTACTTTTGTTCTTTTACATAGTCATATAAACAAGTTTTAAAACATATATTGTAACAAATTATTACGTTTAAACTTCAACTATAAATTGGCTAATGTTTTTTGAAGAACGTGTTTTACTTCATATTATACACTCAAGATATTACAAAGTACTTCCAGAAGTAAGAAATATCCCTGAAGCATCAATCACTTTTAGATGATCACTCCATATTGGAAATTTAATACGATCAGGCCAATTGGAGATCTGAAAGCAATTATACAACTTCTTACGAATTTCTTGAAGTACCACCTGAGGAGAAATATGCTTATCATAAAAGACCTTTCTTCGCCTTCGCTTCCATACACTCCAATGTGAAATGCAATCCTTTTATTGGATAAATACCCAAAAGAAAGTGCTGACTATCCAAAGATACTCCAAAAAGAGAATGCAACCAGGACCTAAGACTACTCAGCTCTGCACACAAATATAAACAATGCTCCAATGTTTCAATGCACCGCTCACACATTGGGCAAAGTGGGCTTACTCCCGGCTTAAAGCGATGAACCATCTCATTAACTCTCAAAGAGCGATGAATCACCTGCCAAAGTAAAACATTTACCAAAACCACTTTGATTAATTAAACTATTTTTTTGTTTGTTAATCATAAATCGATAACATCCTACGAAATCTCTTTTCCAAGGCATACAAATCCGATTTATCTACGTACATGACATCTATCATAACCATATTATAAGCTTCCAATCATGTGATGACTTTTACCTTTTCTTCTTCAGCTAAATAGTTGTTAAATAGTTACTGAATCTACTTGATTCTGCCATAGCAAGTTCATATCTCAAATGAAGTTTTCCATGTATAGAAAAAGGGTAGATCCTTACGAGATTGGAAGTCCATCGGCTACCAGCTCTTTACATAGCTACCTTGTAGTGAAGCTTAAAGTCTACAAATGCCCATTTACTCATGACATCCTTACGACACTATCCTAAAGCCTACTAATGCAAAACCACACACTGCATTTGACAATTCACATTTGCTAAAAAAAGGCCGGGCACTATAATCCTCCAGTCGGCCACATCTGCTCTGGCTTTTTGGGTGTTATCAGTTTGTATATGTTTGTTCTTTCTTGGCTCTCTGATATCTTCCTGCCTGGAGGGACGGTTTGTTCCCTACCTGCATCCAGGATGTGCTGTTGGAGTCAATTGATGCTTTCCAGAGTCTAATCTGAGTCAATTCGTGCTAGCATGATCCCGATCCAGCTTGAGGCGATGATCTTTGCTGGGTTTGGCCAGTCACAGGTCGGCGACCAATTTGCTGCCCAGTTTGCAGGAAGCGGCAGAGCTCTGCGCCGCTCGACTCGACCTCTACATTTTTTGTTTAGGTAAGGGATACCAGGTCGTGGCATCTCTCTATTTGCTAATTCGGATTTCCTTGGTTTTTTATTCCTTGGTTTGTAACATGGTCTAGTTTTTGCATATGCCCATCATTGTTTCCTATAAATGTAGTTTCTGTCTAGTCTTATTTCGGCATAATAGGTCGGGGTCTTCTACTCTCGTTGTTTATCGGATTACTGACCTTATTCATTCCTTGCAATGTGGCATTTTATTTTTCAACGCAGTTGTCTAGCATGAGTGCATGTGCTTTGCAAGTTGATATAGGTGCATGGTAAATTTGATTAGAATAACGCATTTTTGGTTCCCTATTGCATACTTGAATCGGCTTTGGTGATTTGTGAGGTAGACGGAGGTGCCATGGGGGCAAGCTTTATGGTTTGTCCTAGGGTTGGTGGCATATCATTCAAATTTTTGTCAGGTTATCACTATTCTCATGCTTTTCTAGAGATTACTTACCGAGGATTGTATGAGATGTTTGGTTTAAAGCACTTTCATAAAATTCGTGTGGTCGTAGCTCTAATACTTGTGGGCCTAGTTCGTATGTTTGTAATTATTATGCTTTGATCTTTGCCCCTAGCCTTTATGTATTCAACGGGGTTTTCCTTGGGATATCTATAGCTTGGCTTGCACTGGGTTGCATAGTGGTTGGCAGACGTCATGCTTCGATATCAATTTCTTCTATGCCTTGCATTCCTCAAGGTGGTATTTAGTATAAATTGTATAATTGTTGGCATGATCTTATGCTAAAATTTGATGTGCGACCTTTCTTGTATCCTTATTTTCGAGCATTACTAGTCATACGGTTCGACTGTTTCTCTATGCTGGTTACGTCGATGGCTTTCCTCGTGACAAGAGTGCTTAAGTTTCATTCTTCATAGTTCTTTTTCTCTAGTTCCTTGCTTTCATGTGTGTTTATACGGTTTCCTTTTCTATAAATTTATTGCTCTATGTATGGATTATAGTACAGGCATGCCAATTGTCTCCATGGTTTTATTGTGCATGTTGACCAATCATTATTGTATGGAAGGAAAAAAATTTCTTGTTGATGGTTGGGACGCATATTTTTTGGTAGTAGATGTTTGAACCTTTGCAGATGACAGTTTTATGTGAGTTTGGTTCGAGTGCTTGTTCCTAGACATGTAGGTTTAGGCTCGTGTTGTTGCTATGCATGTTTTTTCTTATTGCTACAATCTACATATAATTTCTTAGTCCCTATGTTTTACTCATATTTCTATTTATATGGTTTACACATTTTTGTCCAAGCTACTCCTTTGGCATCTTATTCCTTAACCATGTTTGCTCCTATGATCGGGTTTTCTTCCTCATTGTACCTTTTGTCCCATGTTCTTATTTGGATGTCTTGCATTTTGTATGCTTTGATCCTCTTTTCGTGATCCCAAAAAAAAAAAAAAAATTGTCCAAATCATTACAGTTTCTTTCTTGTTTGTCTTTTTTCGTCCCAAATTTTTCCTTAACTCCTTTTGTCTCATTCAAGTTAGTTTTTTCTATTTGTCCTGTCTCCTTCGTTTGTTCATCTCATCTTTTAACTCGTCGTTGTTCTTTCTGCCCTGTTAGTATCTAGTTGCTTGGCCTTTTTGTTTGTCCCGGTTGCCGGGTTTCCCGCGGATTTCTTATTGCTACAGGATTACATATAAATTCTTAGCCCCTATGGTTATCTCATATTCCTATTTATATGGGTTACACAAGCTTTTCCTAGCCACTCCTATGGTCATCTTGCTCTTTTAACCCCGTTTGCTCCTGTGTTCAGGTTTCTTTCTTGCTTTACCTTTACTTCCATGTATCTCATTATTTACCTTTACTTCCATGTATCTCATTATGTCCCCTTCGCTCGTTTTCATTTTTATGTCTTCTATTTTTTATGCTTTCGGGTTTATCTTCCACATTTGTCTCTAGGCGTCACGTGCTCCTTTCGTTCGAATCGTCTTCTGCATCTTGTCTTTCTTATGAATATGCTATCTTGGTTTCTCACTTTTGTCATGCAATATTATGCACATCTCATGGTAGGTGCATGCTCCGTTTCATGGTTATTCTCGATAGTTCCAATAGATGAAGTTATTTAACAACGTTTGATGGTCTTACTGGCATGTTTTTAGTACTATAAAATGCTATCTCCTCGGATTTCTTTGTTATGTTGCGGTTTGCAATTGTCTCTATGGTTTACTAGTTCATGTTGACCTTTTGTTATGCGATGGAGGTTTGTCCTGTGGCATCATTTCGGTTTTCCGAGAGTCACGTCGTCCTTCGTTTTCCTCTTTAGGTTCATCTAGCTCATTTGTCT
The DNA here is from genome assembly GCA_021234155.1 of Isoetes taiwanensis. Taxonomy (NCBI): domain Eukaryota; kingdom Viridiplantae; phylum Streptophyta; class Lycopodiopsida; order Isoetales; family Isoetaceae; genus Isoetes; species Isoetes taiwanensis. Next base: position 4,703,827 of record JAJEKV010000001.1, on the reverse strand, counting down.
GTTTTACACAAATTATTTCTCGTGTTGTTTTTGCATTATTAGTATCCTTTTTATAGAGGTTGGTTTGGATACGGATGTTCTTTCTTTTGAATTCATATTGTCTTGAGGGTTTCCTTTCCTTTGAAAAGTGTTATCCTCTAGTATTCCGTGGATGCTTGCTCTATGTTTGCTTTAGGGTTTTTCTTGGTTCCTTGTAAATACTTTCTCTAGTTTTTCATATTCTATGGCCCTTCCAACGTTAATGTAGGTAGATTATATGCCCTTTTCGCTTGTGTGTTCTAGTGAAACGCTCCTAAGGCGTTTAACACTTGAAAATCAAACAGAGAAGTAATTGGAATAAAAATAATATATAACTTTCTTTTATTATGAGGTAACAATGGTCCTTGACACTCGAAATCCAAATTTCAAACTACTCATAGTCTTTAGAAAATCTATGCCTTCACATCTCGGCTATTATCCCACGCTTCCCACGGCGCAAAACTCATACTAACTCTTTCTGTAAGAAGGAAGAAAACAAAGGTGGGGTTAGTCCTAGGAAGGACTAAGTGGGTAAACCATTACCTTAACCTGAGGCGAATCGTTAGTCACACAGACAATAGGCACACAAATATTAGTCACGCATAGAACATCTTCTTATAACTTACTGTGATTCAGGGATGATCAATCCCTCACCCGGGTTCACACGTATATTGTTCCAGACACGACTATACGTCCATATACCAATCACCTGGTATGCACATTGCTTTACCACTCAACCCTTCGGCAACGACGAAGGGGCGGATTCTGTCATATAGGTTCATTCTTTAATGTTTTATTATATTTGCAAACACAAACACAAAAACAAAGAATCAATAACAAAATAAAACATGTAAGCTTTTCGACAAACTACTAAACAAAAGAAAAGATAACTCTAAACCAATAGAAACTCCAAAGATCCGGCTCCGGCTACCCACCAAAGGATCTTCCACGTGCAGTCTTATCTAACCCCTGTCCACCTTTTCTGCGATATCTCTCTAACCATAAGGAGTTATGAGAGATGCCACTCCAATTCTGAAACTAGACTCCGAGGGCTTTCCAGAATGCTTAAGATCGCTTCATTCTGATAAATTGTCACCAAATTATCATGTTTTAAATTTTGCCCTTCTTTTATACTATCTGTCTTATCTTATCTTATCTAAAATCAGAAAATATCCCCTCCTTTCCAATTATAGGAAATATCTTCCTATTTTTACAAATTCTTATCTAGTTTATCTCCTCTAATCATAGATCTGCTATTCTATCAGATATTACCTCTATTTTCCTCAGATATCTACCGTACCTTAATATAGACACATGTATTCAGTTTATTTCCAACCGTTGCAATTCTTTAAAAATATTCCTGACCTGAGGTTAAGAATAAAAATTATTTACTTATCCCTCAACCACCTAGGTGTGTTACATTTTTACTCATACTAAAAATTTACCCATGTCTGCATGGGGATAATCTGTAAATTCCTTGCAAAGTCATTAATTTCTATAGATGAACCAAGATATCCAAGGTACAAGACATATCTAAAACTATGTTCCACTCCATACACCCTTCGGGGTTGACTACACTTACCACTACAACATTTAAGATTAATTTGGATGACTACTAATGTTTGGGAACTTCACAGTTAGGTACTAGGTTTAGAATGTGAAAACTAAATTTTGAACTCTCCCTTTTCCCGTTGCTGGCCACGACTAGATGTCTCGGTGTGATGGATCTTGGCTTCAAAGATGCCACAAAGCGCATCAATCTACATCTTCCTCCTCAGCCTTCGGGATCCCTGATCCCCCCACGGTGTTGCAGTCTTGCTTGAAGACTTAGATTGATGTTTGCAATCAGATATTTGCCCAAGAACTTGCTTACAGCAGGTTTACAGCAGGCTGCCCACTTCAAGAGAAGATGGGTCTTATATACAGAGCCCCAAACTGGGATATGAAGGGCTCCCCCTGAAGCCCAAGGGCCTATTTGGCCTATTTGGCCAAATCGATCCCTCTCCTAGCTTCTAGATCCCTCTTGGGATCAAATCGACCTCTGAAAAGGGGATTCGTGAGGCTGCCCATGCCACAGCCCAGCCCCATGGCTGTTGGCTTGCCCACCCAATCGGGCCATGCCACCTCACCTCTCTAATGAGGAATTTGTTTGCATAGATAAGGATTTTTAATTTAGTTTACCTTTTGCCCCATGTATCTTAACATGTTCATAACATATCTCCCCCTTTCAAATCCTTGGTCCCCAAGGATTGTGGGAGTGTATTTCGAAACCCGTTCCCTGGGTTACCTCGTGACCATGGTTTCGTCATCTAGTCCCTTCAGAAACCCGTTCCCTGGGTCACCTCGTGACCATGGTTTCGTAGCTCATAGTTTGCGGACGTCCTTACTTGCCATCCCTGATGCAAGCCCATGATTTATTGTACTAGGTAACTAATCTCACAGCTAATCTTTCCGTAGCCTCCATGGATTTTGAGTTAAATGAGGGTTTTGCTGCACGTACTCTTCACTCTCCCATGTGGCCTTGGAGAGTGATTGACCTCGCCACAAGATCAAGTACTCTGCAATATCTCTATTGCGCAGCTTCCGAATGCGAGTGTCTAGAATCGCCTCAGGAGTTACCTCAGAGCTAAGGGCTAGGGGTATTGTCGCTGGAGCAATTACATTGTCCGTGGACAATATTGCTTTCTTGAGTTGGCTTACATGGAATACAGGATGCACTCCTATTCCATCTGGAAGCTCCAACTCATATGCTATCTCATTGATCCTTCTTAACACTTTGAAGGGTCCAGCATATCGGGGCGTCAATTTGGGAATCTTTCCCTTGACTAGTGGCTTCAAGGTCCCAACCTTGAGTGCCGAGGGGTAAACTATTCGTAAGAATGCATACTCACCTTCCTTGAAGGTTACCTCTCTACGATGTTTGTTGGCGTTTAGTCTGGATCGATCTTGAGCCTTCTTTAAGTTTGCCCTACACTGATATAATATGGCTTGCATATCTTCCAACATATGGATAGCTGCATCAGTTTTCAGGGCTTGGTTAGTTTCAGTATATGATCTTGGGTTTCTACCCATCATTGCCATAAAGGGGCTCATTTTGGTTCATGTATGGTATGCGTTGTTGTAAGCGAACTCCACAAAGGGCAAATATTCCTCCCACTTGGACTGTTTTTCAAACACAAAACTTCTTAACATATCCTCCAGGATCATGTTAATTCGTTCGGCTTGTCCATCAGTTTGGGGGTGGTTTCCACTACTCATACTGAGGCTTACTCCTAGCCCTTTCATGAAATCTTTCCAAAAGTGCCTTGTGAATTTAGAGTCTCGATCGCTTACAATTCTTCGTGGTAGACCAAACATAGGGTACACAACCCGTAGGTACTCTTTGGCCACATCATGTCCAGTAGCATCACCTCGTAATGCTAAGAACTTTGCATACTTTGTCAAACAATCGACCATCACTAGCACTTGGGTGTGTTGTCGATTGGAACGTGACAGTGCAACTATGAAATCCATACTTATACATTTCCACCTTTCCAAAGGTATGGGCAACGGTTGTAATAATCCTGTCATTTTGCCATGATCCGTTTTTACCGCCTGGCATACTGAGCACTGTGATACATAAGATTTTACATCTTGTTTCATACCAGGCTAAAAGAATTATCTTTTAATCAATTCGTATGTCTTCCACTCCCCCTGTGCCCTGCTTGTGGGGTATTATGGAACTCGTACAGAATCTCCTTCCTAAGATTCTCTACTAAGGGAACATAAATGCGTCCCTTATAGAACCATAAATCGTCATTTCATGCCCAGAGAGAACCTTCTCTTTTGGTTAGATCTTGATCGTTCTCATACAAATCTCTGATTTGTTGGAAGCGATCCCATTCTAGAGATGTCATTCCATTAATGTATTTTATTCTGGAAAGTGCATCTGCAACTGGGTTATCTTTCCCAGGGGTGTGTCGAATCTCAAAGTGAAATTCATGTAAGAAATCCAACCAGCGCGCTTGTCTGGGACTTATTTTTGCTTGACTTTGCAGAAATTTCAATGGTTTATGATCAGTGAACACAATAAAGTTCCATGGCTCTTTATTGGTCCCTGATCATAAGTAATGCCGCCAAGTTTTTAAGGCATGAACTATGGCCAACAACTCTTGTTCATATGTGGCATAGTTCTTTTCTGCCGGATTTAATTTACGACTCTCATAAGCCACGACATGCCCTTGTTGCATTAGAACTGCTCCCAGAGCTTGTCCACATGCATCAGTATAAACCTCAAAGGGCAAATTTAAATCCAGAATTTTTAGAATTGGTTCACTTGAAAGTAAATCCTTGATTCGTTCAAAGGATATCTTTTGTTTCTTTTCCCACACAAAGGGTTGCCCTTTCTTAAGTAGGCATGTAAGGGGGGTAGCCACCTTTGAAAACTTGGGAATGAATTTCCTACAATAAGTGGCTAAGCCTAGAAAACTCCTTACATCGGGAACATCTATAAGTTCTGGCCATTCCCTTATGGCTCGTACTTTGTTTGGATCTGGAGCCAAACCCTTTTCCGAGACTATGTGTCCCAGGTATGCTATAGAAATTCACATTTGGAAATTTTGGCATAAAGTTTGTGCTTTCGGAGCATCATCAATACCTTTTCCAAGTGTTCCAAATGCTCCTCTTTACTCCTTGAGTAAATCAGAATATCATCCAGGAATATTTGGATAAATTTGTCTAGATACCCTTGAAAAACAGTGTTCATCCGCCGCATAAACGTGGCTGGGGCATTTGTTCAAGGGCATGACCACAAATTCAAAATGCCGTTGGTTGGTTCGAAAGGCCGTTTTGGGTTCATCTCCTTCCCTAATGCTAATTTGATGATATCCACTTCTTAGGTCGATCTTGGAGAAATATTTTGCTCCCACCAATCGATCCATGATATCATCAATTCTAGGCATTGGGTAGCGATCTTTAATAGTGGCTTTATTGAAAGCCCTATAATCGATATACATGCGCATGTTCCCATCCTTTTTCTTTACAAGGATGACAGGCGCCCCAAATGGTGACTTACTAGGCCTTATAAAACCATTTTGGAGTAATTCTTGAATTTGTCTTTTGACCTCTTCTTGTTCCAGGGGGCTAAGTCTATATAGCGCCCTGGCCACTGTTTTATTTCGTGGCTCCAAGTCTATCTCGTGGGAGATTTCTCTCAATGGTACTCCTTCCGAGAGTTCTTCTGGAAACACATCCCTATATTTATTAAGCAAGCTCTCAAGCTTGTTATCCTTGTCCATAGCATTCATTTGCATTGAATCTATGGGGGAGTCAAGAACATAGACAAGATATTTTTCATTAATGTTAGAACGAAAACAACGTTTGGCTTGCATAGCCATTATTAACTTGGGGGAAACTACATAAGAAGTACCATGAAGGGTAATTTCCTTCCCTCCTTTAGAAATAACTAACAAGTGCTAAGTCAAAACCCATTATTTCCTCATAGTCCCCAATGGTCAAGTGCACACCAGCCACCCCGTGGCTCCAATGCTGAATCTGTTTCCCAACTCCAGTCTCAATTTCGTATGGTGCCACTTGAACCAATTCCATCTTTAGTTCTTGTGCTAAGTCTGCAGAAATGAAATTGTCAGTACTCCCCGAGTCAACAAGAACAATAACATTTCTATTATTTATTTTTCCAAGTAAACGGATGACTTGCCCGGCAAAGTTATCTTCCTTACTTACCGAACTGGGCTCTCCCCGAGCTATGGCGGAGAGTTGCTTGGTTCCCCCTTCAACTTGCTTGGTTGTAGCGGCCATCGCCTTCTTGTCCTTATGGGGTTTTGGGCAATCCCTGGCCATATGCCCCTTTGCACCGCAATTGTAGCAAGCAAATGGCTTAATGGACTTCTTCCCTGAAGAGGCATCCCCTTTGCCTTTATCATTGCTTGGAGGGTTAACTTGGGCTACTCTAGCCCTTTTATTCGACCCTCCTTGCTTATTTTCAAGTTTTCTTTGCTTCCATTCTTGGAAGCGACGAGCTTTCTTGCTCTCTTCCTCCCCTTCTTCTCTTGGGGAGCTTGCTAATGTGCGTACTAGAGACACTACAGACTCAAAATCCCCTGGATTTACCTGCCTAATGTGTGCCCTAAGGCTACAATCTTTAAGATCCTCAAAATAACTAACTTGCATCCGTGCTGGCATTTCCTGAACGGGCTATAAGGTGCCCGTTTGTCTGATGCTTTTAAGCTGGATCAGTGCATGATGTTCATCATGGTGAGAGGCATATTCTTGCTTAAAGAATTTGCAAAAGTCTGCCCAACTATTTATCTCTACTCCTCTACCCATGAGGATCCCCCACCAAGAAGCAGCAGCCCCTCGCAACTGAAGAGCAGCATGCAGCACCCTGGCTGCATCTCCCTTCTTGGTGGCTCGAAAATAGGTTTCTAACAAGTTAAGCCATTGAATGGCTTGTTCTGCTGACTCAGTGCCACAGAATTCAGGATGATCCCTTTTTTCTAGCCCCTTAACCTCCTTAAGGGATAAGTTTGCCAGGACTTCTACTCCCTCGGTGGGATTTGCATCCATCATCCTGGCCATAGTCCCTTGAGCTTGGCTAGTCTGGTTTGCAATAGCAGTTGGGTTTACATGAGGGGAGGTTGCTTGGGTTAAGACCTTTCCCCGGTCTCCCTGAGCCTGGTTAACTCGGGCTCCCTGAGCCTGGTTAGGTCCCCCATTGGCATTAGTGCCCCCTGGGCCCCTTGCCAATAATCGGGCGATGATATCAAATAACTTCTTCTCTCTTTCTGCTGCCTCATTAGCTTGCTTGGTTATTTGGAGTTGCAAGCTCTTGAGCAATTTATTAGTATGTGCTTGCTCAATCTTTGTTTCTGCAACCTGCCCCATCAATTCACGGATTCTTGCTTTGGAATAATCCAATTCCCCTTGAAAATTGAAGGGATCAGGATCCTCTAATCTTTCCGGTGTGAATGGGATTCCTGGACTGCAAATTCTTCTTCTTGATCATGCATTTGCTGATTATCTATTCCTTCCTGACGGAATTTGGAGACGAATTCATCTTCCTTCTTTCCTTCCCCTTTACCGCTGGCGCTAGCGCTGGCGCGCCACTGAAAACACCTTAAATCACGATGCCGGATGGCGTTGGAGCAGCGGCGGTGAAGGATGGCGACCTTTGTGTGCACGAGTGGATGTCGCTGCTTGGCGCATACCGGGGTCTTTGGCGCCTTTGGCGCAGGGCTGGAGGATAGGTGAGGAGGCACCTCCGATGGGCGACTTCCACTGGCGGTTTTTACGGCGCCGCCTTCCCTGCTTGGCGACAGGCGATTGGCGTTGGGGAGGCGTCGTTTTCCGGCACCCGGTTGTGAAGAGGTTACGGTTCGGAGCTGCTTGGTGAAGCCTTGTCTGCTGGAGGTATGAAGGTATGCTTGTTGCTTGTGCAACAGCATGGATTTTTGGATCGGTGAGCAGCCATAGTCATCCTGGCAACGGTTTTTTCCCAGGTGGTTTTTAATCCGGGTCAGGATGGTTGTATTCTAGCTCACGTTGTGCTTTGGTTTAAGGGCTTCGGCCCATGTTCTTGTTTGGACTTCGGTCCAGGACTTCGGTCCCTTATGTACTTGGTCCCATAACCCGATTGGGTTCCGTGGACGTTAAAATTTTTTCCTTCCTTCCTTCCTTCCTTACTTCTTCTTCCGTAGGAGCAAGATCATCAAGAAGGTCTTCTCCTTCTTCTGGGATAAGGGAAGCCAAGCCCATGAGGGGATCTTATGCCATGATTTCCCTCTCCATATCAGCCGCAAACTCAGGGTCTGATACCAATGTAATGGATCTTGGCTTCAAAGATGCCACAAAGCGCATCAATCTACACCTTCCTCTCCCTCGGGATCCCTGATCCCCCCATGGTGTTGCAGTCTTGCTTGAAGACTTAGATTGATGTTTGCAATCAGATATTTGCCCAAGAACTTGCTTACAGCAGGTTTACAGAAGGCTGCCCAGTTCAAGAGAAGATGGGTCTTATATACAGAGCCCCAAACTGGGATATGAAGGGCTTCCCCTGAAGCCCAAGGGCCTATTTGGCCAAATCGATCCCTCTCCTAGCTTCTATATCCCTCTTGGGATCAAATCGACCTCTGAAAGAGGGATTCGTGAGGCTGCCCATGCCACAGCCCAGCCCCATGGCTGTTGGCTTGCCCACCCAATCGGGACATGCCACCTCACCTCTTTAATGAGGGATTTGTTTGCATAGCTAAGGATTTTTAATTTAGTTTACCTTTTGCCCCATGTATCTTAACATGTTCATAACACTCAGCTGCATAACTTCCCGAAGGAGTTTCTTCCTTCTTGGTTTCCCATAATTTCAATATTGATGACTTCTAATTGTCTTTGGCCCAATAATCAACTATAGTTAATAATCGGAAACCTAGGCTCTGATACCAAATGAAACGCTCCTAAGGCATTTAACACTTGAAAATCAAACAGAGAAGTAATTTGGAACAAAAATAATATATAACTTTCTTTTATTATGAGGTAACAATGGTCCTTGACACTCGAAATCCAAATTTCAAACTACTCATAGTCTTTAGAAAATCTATGCCTTCACATCTCGGCTATTATCCCACGCTTCCCACGACGCAAAACTCACTTAGCTACTAACTCTGTCTATAAGAAGGAAGAAAAGAAAGGTGGGGTTAGTCCTAGGAAGGACTAAATGGGTAAACCATTGCCTTAACCTGAGGCAAATCATTAGTCACACAGACAATAGGCACACAAATGTTAGTCACGCATAGAACATCTTCTTATAACTTACTGTGATTCAAGGATGATCAATCCCTCACCCGGGTTCACACGTATATCGTTCCAGACACGACTATATGTCCACATACCAATCACTTGGTATACACTTTGCTTTACCGCCCAGCCCTTCGGCAACGACGAAGAGGCGGATTCTTTCATACAGGTTCATTCTTTAATGTTTTATTATATTTGCAAACACAAACACAAACACAAAGAATCAATAACAAAATAAAACATGTAAGCTTTTGGACAAACTACTAAACAAAAGAAAAGATAACTCTAAACCAACAGAAACTCCAAAGATCCGGCTCCGGCTACCCACCAAAGGATCTTCCATGTGCAGTCTTATCTGACCCCTGTCCACCTTTTCTGCGATATCTCTCTAACTGTAAGGAGTTATGAGAGGTGCCACCCCAATTCTGAAACTAGACTCCGAGGGCTTTCCAAAATGCTTAAGATCGCTTTATTCTGATAAACTTTCGCCGAGTTATCATTTTTAAAGTTTGCCCTTCTTTTATACTATCTGTCTTTTCTAAAATTAGAAAATATCCCCTCCTTTCCAATTATAGGAAATATCTTCCTATTCTTACAAATTCTTATCTAGTTTATCTCCTCTAATCATAGATCTGCTATTGTATCAAATATTACCTCTGTTTTCCTCAGATATCTACCATACCTTAATATAGACACATGTATTCAATTTGTTTCCAACCGTTGCAATTCTTTAAAAATATTCCTGACCTGAGATTACGAATAGAAATTATTTACTTATCCCTCAACCACCTAGGTGTGTTACATCTAGTGTTATAATCGGGCAAAGTTTGTCGTATGTATTCGCTAGATCAGTGCATGTTCCTTTCTATAATTTCTCAGTTGTTGCTCATGAAGGGCCTGTTCTTGCTCTTTCCTCAGGTTTTTCTCATGGTTGCCTTTGTGGGCTTGTTTGACATTGCATTATGCGACTTTCCATTATGGACCTTAATTATGTTGTCCCTATGTACTATGTTCCTCTGTTCATGATCCCTTTATTTTCCCGTTCTTTTCACCATTATATCTTGTCCGTCTATGCGTCCTGCATGTTGATCCTTTACCTCATGATCCACACTCCTTGTTCCTCCTTATTTCTTTCACTGACCATTTATGAGCATCGTTATGCTTACACAAAGGCTTTATTTCTCAGGATTTTGGCATCCTTACTCAGGTTTTTTGGCAAGCATGCTTTCTTTGATCTCATAACCACATCTTACAAACAGGTTTTACAACAGGTTTTTAGATATTTATTTCTTAATTTCTTTGCAAACATATTCTCTTTGATTTCATAGTCGATTCTTGCAAGCATATTAGAAGAACTTGTCAATTATATAGTTCAGCATCTAGTTCACACATGTGTATTGGCGCAATTATCTTTCTTTAAGTATCTTGTGTGTTTTGATTCGTATTTTCAATATTGTTCCTTCTGCTAACGTTGATTGTTTCTTTGAGTTTTGCTCATTCCATTTTCCTCATTACATCATGGTTTCACAATCATTGCTCGATTGTTTCTTACTTTTCATGTTTGAGGTGTTTGGCGTGGTAGGAGGCATGTTTAGGAGTTTCATTGTCTTCCTTTATTTCATGTTTTTTTTTTTAATTGATTCCTTTACTTCCTTTACTCCCCTTTTGTTTTTATTGCTCCATGTTGCCTTTTTTTTGTCACCTTATATGACATTCCTAGGATGGGTCCTATGATAGGCATATACTGGCCAAGTGAAGTGGTGTTCTCATTGAGCTTTGTAAAACATTGAGTACAACTGGATCCCTCACTAGGGGTAGACAAATTTGGAAATATGAACTTTAAATGCTCCAAAACTAGACAATCATCGAGAGCATGATGATACTAAAGAATACAACATAAAAGATGGTTTCATCTGCCACTTGTTCGATGCAAATGTGAGAAGACCTGGTGACTGCTTCTCATCGGGAAGAAGAACCATGCCTTCTCAAGTTTGTGAGAAAACCCAAGCAAATAGTTGAAGCACAACCCCACGCACTCTGGCAACCACAAGACCTTAAAAAATCCTGCAGAGTCAAGGCTAAAAGAAAAATAACCCGTCAATGAGTTAGATGCCATAGGCAAGAAGACTCGGAGGCTCCAGGGCCACGCCGAGAAAGAAACAACAGCCGACCAATCAGGAACCGTCCGCGGAAAATGACCCTCGCGGGAAAAAAACAACCGATTAGTGCCGCCTCGGAGGCTACGTTGCCACGCCGAGAGAAAATGAAAAAGAGTTATGCCTCAGAAGCTATAGTGTCATGCCGAGAAAGAGTCAACTAATAAGTATGCCTCAGAGGCTACAAAGCCACGCTGAGGAAATAAAGAATGCAAATTTAAAGGACATAGAAAAGAAAAGGAAAATAATGACCGCGATCAAATGCAAATAACCATCAAGGGAGGGAGGGTGAGGGAAACTGATAGGATAGAGAAGAAGGAGAAATCTAGCTCAAGAGAACGCCGATGATAGAATAATGAAGAGAGGCTGAATAAATAGGACTGACAAGGGGACGTCCCCATCCAAGGAATGTCGGTTCTATTGCTGTCGCAATAGAACCGTGGCATTCCTAGGATGGGTCCTATGATAGGCATATACTGGCCGATAGAAGAGGAACAAATTCAAAAACTACTCGGCATGGAGACTGAAAAGAAGAGAAGCTAAAGAGAAATATAGTATAAAGAAGAAACGAGTCTACAAGGGTCACTGGAAAAGAATGCACAGATAAGACTGACGGCAATCAAAATAAAACGAAGGAAGAGGAAACTAAGAAAAACGGAGGAAAAAGGGGATAAAGAGAAGACAGAGACAAAGGAACAATGAAGAAGCAGAAAGAGCAAGTAATGCCGGAATGCAAACAATGGAATGTATAAAAATGAAGGAGAACACGATGGAAGAATGCTATGAGAGATGGAAAAGGGAACATAAGAATGAAGGAGACAATGGAATAGTGCAGTAAGAGATGAGGGAAGGAACTTATGGGACAACAGCAGACAGAGCCACGAACATGATGCCATCATCAAAGCAACGATCTCAAACGACTAATGTATCAATAAATACTACACTAACAAAGATACTATAAAAGCAAACTATCCTAACTAGCAATATAAAAGGAGCAAGAAGACAAAGAAACCAAAGAAGGAACCAATGCAACTAATATAGTAATAATGTCACTAGAGTTAAACGGAACAATAAGCTAAAGAAAATAAATTAAGGAAACAATGCAAACACAACCAAATAGAGAAACGATATCAAATGGAGCTACCGAGATAATGAGGAGTGTATAGCAAATGGAGCGCACCAAACCCATAATGAAGCATGTAGAATCTAATAAAAGCGATTGAAAATGTGGTATAAAGAAAGGGAGGAACGAGTCTACAAAGGTCACTGCAACAAAATAGAATGCACAAACGAAGCTGAAGGGACACATGGAACAAGTGGAGTGAATTCACAAACAGAGACAACAAAGGATCAATGCGAAAGACATAGAAACAAACACCCGACCCAATATAAAACACCTAGAAACAAACAAATCGATTGATACACTGGAACAAATGGAGATAAAGGCACCAAGTACTTGGAAAAAAGGGAAAATATGGAAAAAAGATGAGCAAAGGAGGGAAAAAAGCACATTTAGATAATGAAGCAATGGCAACTGGATAGATTAGAACAGCAAAACATGTCCAGAGAATACAGAATAACTGGAATGATGATATCAAGAAAAGAAACAGAACCTAGAGCAAAAAGGACAACTATGATAAACCGGACTAAGCATAGAAAAATTTTAGCGCACTTGGCAAAGGTGTACAACTCGCAGATAGAAGCATAGAAAAGTTATGCAAAAGACCTGAGTGAAACAACTAAAACAACGACATAAAGGGAGCTAGAGGTACCAACCACGAGTAAATGGCACAAAGGGATCAATATCTATGTGAAGCAAAAGTTAATCTGAAGCAAAGGACTAAATGTCGCATGCAAAAGGATCAAAAGAACTTATGGAAGTATAAGGAAAAATGCCATAGGGACAATGGGTTAATGAAACAATGTCATGAACAAGAACTTACAAAGCAAAAGGACGAAACTAGAACCCATATGGCCAATTGGAATAGTTGCACAACCGGCACCGAGACGAGAAAGCTCCTGGTGAAATGCTAGAGGTATTATCAGATGTCCATACAAAGGTATGATGATTGGAACAACAAAACCACGAACAATATACATGATATCCAATGCATGGATCAAAAGATCAAATGAAACAAATGAGTTATAATGCTAAAAAGGATTAGAGAAGCAGAATGCATTAGCTAAACCAGATACGCACATGTACAAAGCCTAGTACAAGCATTATCTACCTAATGCATATGACCAAAATGTATTAAACTAACTGTGTTGAATGTTGAAGGCCAAAAGGACCTATATGAATGAAACTACAAAATAATTGACGAAGAGAAAATATGTAATGCCAATATCACCCACCAAATATACGATCATGAATCCACTAGGACGTCTGGAGCAAATAGGGCAACAAAGGGGCCAACAACGCAAGTAGGAGTAAAAAGGAATAGAACCATAGCAATGTGTACATGAAACCAGAAATACGGCAATAAAACTAAGAGCAACTGAGGCAAATAATGACAAAGGAAGGAAGGAAGGAAGGAAGGTACTTTTATCGTCCACGGAGACCAATCGGTCTATGGGACCCAATACAAAAACGCAGCAAGCGGACATCGCCCGGTTAAAACCCCCGCTCAAGGGTTTTCGAGGAAAAACCGCGGGCAAAGAATCACCGGCCGACAAACCGCGCTAATCATATAAAATGCGTAAACATCCCAATATATACGGCCATGCACCACCCCCAGAGTGCCTAGTCACGGACAAACCAAAGTGGGGGCAAAGGTGACCTCGCAGGTCCAAGACCTCCCGGATGTATGACCCTGTGGCACGATCGACGGTGTGTTCATCAAGCAAATGCAAGGGCACGTCCTACCGCATACTAAGGGAGCGATCTCGGCCCGGACCGGACCGGAAAGCCGGGCAACTCACGGAAAGTGTGAGACTCATCCTCAATGGCACCCGTTTGACAAAGACCGAGCTTTGTCTGGCGGGGCTCCCCAATCCACCGCCCGGTCTCGATCGCGAAGATGGTGGGCACAATGCGGCGAATGGAGGCAATGAGTCTGCTTTTGAGGGCGGTAGGAACGAGGAGGCCGTGGGCCCCGGGCTAACTGCGGGGTTGATGTGCTCCTTGTAATGGGCCATTTTGACTGCTCTAGAGCAATGGGGTCCCGAGCTTGCCAAGGAAACAAGCATCTAGGTACTCCTCGCAGTTTATCCACGATGTCGGCCATGCGTATTTACGCGATACTGGTGCTCTGCCGCGTTCCATCTGGCGAACCAGCGATCTCTCTTACCCTCCAACAAAGGCCCTAAGCGGGGCCGGACTCATGGCCACGGTGTAAGCAGTCGCGGGAGCCGAGCATCACCCATAGTAACCACTTTAGAAAATAGGCGATGTGTCTATCAAGGGCTGCCCGTGGCTTAAGAATCCGCCTCGCAGCGAGAATCCGATAGGGGATCAAGGTTTCACCCCAAGTGCCCGTGCCAAAAATGCCTTCTGCACCTGCTCCAAGTCATTCCAGGTCGCCAAAGAGACGACCGGGCCCCAAACCTCGACCCGCATTTAATGACGGGCTCGACCCGGCCCTAAGCAGATGTGACCGATGGCCCCAATCATATAGCTCGCCTGGGTGGATCATTGTTTACGCATGGCATAAAGCGCTTTCGGCTGTCACCACACCAAGCGGATAGACGCCTCCCAGCAGAGCGAGGAGGGGAACTCCACCCCTAGGTACTTGTAGGTGGGCGTGACGTCCACAGGCTGTCCCCGATATGTGACAAAATGCAAAAATCAGAAGATGGAGGCTAAAGAGACTAATGGACCAAATGGAGTAAAGAATGGACAACCATGACCGAAGGAACTGGTGGAATATCAAGAACAAAATGGGAGAAACGAAAACAAAATGGGGTCAACAAACCTACGGTGGAAAGGTTAAACTGTTGGAATGTGGATTGCACTAATGTGGCATGGGTAATGTAAAAACAAATTTGAATAAAACGAAGCAAAAAAGCAAAAGAATTAATGGAGAATTAAGAGAATAAAAATAAATAAATAAACAAAACAGAATAGGCAACATGACAAAAAACTAAAAACGTATACAAATGATCACAAAAATGAATGACTCCAACACGGAGCTAGGAAAGGACCCAAGTATATGTATTCAAAATGATGAAGTAAAGAAGGATAGCCACTTGCAAATGATGCCCAAATGTGGACGTGATCTTCATAGAATAATAAGACTCAACAACTAAGCGAGAAGCACTTGGAGAAGATTGCAACCATGTAACAAACCACAAATGACACGTTATCTAAACTTTACAACAATCACGCAATAAACGACCCATTAACTAACATACATCCACACAAAAGCACTAAAAAGAATGAACCAAAGAGACCATGTGAAAACTCGTTTGAAGCAAAGGTCAAATATGCCATCAAAATGTGCACATCTTGGTTATTGTATTTACCAAATGTGCACCTCAAATAAGGCAACCACAACTAGCATCCTATGGGAATTAAAAGGCAAAAGTTATGAAAGCCAAAGAAAAAACATGTTTAAGCCAAAATAAACCATCTAAGCCCCAAGGCCCTAACTAGAACCAAGGTCCCAACTAGGCAAACCAACCAAACTACACGTGAAAGTTGAGGAAAAACAAGTGGAAAGATAAGATAGAAGACAAGTGGTAAGAGCCATGAGATATAAAGAATATACCTGGTTATGAAGAATATACCTGGTTATGAAATGCCACGTAGGATCACGATGACTACCATATAGTTCCAAAAACCAAAAAAAAAGACACAAAGGACGATTGTTCGAAGAAACCCACATGCTTCATTGGGAAAAGTGAACCCATGATATACTATTGAAATGATGAGTTCAAGTACATAAGATGATAAGATACAAATGCTAAAAAAGTTCCATCCACGTCATCACTCAAAGATCAATCCATGGACCCCAAGCCCTTTTTAAAAACATGTACTAGGCCAACGACCATACGAGACTTGGAAAACAAGGTATCATGTCCCTAAGTGGCTTGGCTCAAAATGAATTTGCAACCACAAGTGCAGGCAAACAAATTACTAAGTCAAACAAATGCCAGATCTATTTTGCACCAGGAGGGAAGGCCATGTGATAAGTAAAGGACACAAGGCAAATGCAATATGAGATCAAGACTACAAGCCACCATAAAATCCTTCACAAGGATGTAAATGCCATAATATACTAAAGCAGGGATACCGGAGCCGGGTCCTCCCTTAATTGCAAACAAACAGAAACTAGCAAGGCGGTGGTCCATAGTCCTGGGACGGTACTTTATCAGACTATGCCATGTGGCAAACGAACAATAAAAACAAGAAAACGTGTTTGCATGGTGGTCCATAGTCCTGGGACGGTACTTTATCAGACTATGCCATGTGGCAAACGAACAATAAAAACAAGAAAACGTGTTTGCATTTGACGTAGTCTGCCTTATAACTAGAAGAGACATGCACCCACAAAGAAAACCGAGAAATAGCATACAGAGGTAACCTTGGATAACAAGAACGACATGGATTTAGAACAACATGGATAGATTTAAAACCTGCCGCGGGACCAAATCCATGGAAAACTGGTGAGGATATAATCATATAAAGAATACATCTGGATCTGGTGCATCAACCATCTTAGAGACAAATGTCGCTTATTGACATCACCCATACTCGTCACTTATCATACACGGACCTGTAATCTGTCTTTTGATACCCGCATCATGTGTTGTGTGACAGCATAACAAATAAATCCCTAAAAGTTAAACCTATACAATCATACAAGCTGGAAAACAGTTCGTTCTTTATCTGCAGAATGAATTTCATGGAAGATATATTCTTGGGAAGACTCTTCTAGCAAAATTATCAACACATATGGCCGAAGTGAAGTGGCTTTCTTATTGAGCGTTCAAAAAATCAAAGTACAATAGCATGGTAGTAAAAACGATTGGCTAAAAAGATAGAAAGCCAAATAAACCCCGGAAGTAGACAATTACCGAGGGTTTCAAAAAGAAAGGAGATAAGCCACAATGAATCTCAAAGTCAGAGATTTATCAACTGGAATAAAAACCCCGCCCTTTCGGGTTTTCGAGGAAAACCATGGAGATAAATAACAGACTAGGAGTCACACAAATGCATCATCCAACCATCATCGATAATCCTTGTGCATCTGCAGTCTTCTCATAACAATTGCAAACTCCAAATGGCCACGATAGCTTGACAGAGTGAGAAGCCGTTGAAAATTCATCCATACGCATAACAATTGCAAACTCCAAATGACCATGATAACTTGACAGAATGCGAAGCCGTTGAAAATTCTTCCATAGTTATTATGCCACGACTCCACTCGAATTCGGCTTGAAATAAATGTCCATAGTCATGAAGCCATGGCCAAATTCAAATGCAACTCGAATAGATCTAAAAGAACAAAAACTTGAAACTGAAACACGTTAAGGAACCATTAGTCATATCAAAGTCCATAAACCAGCATACAAAAGAATATTTCCAGTTCAATATGAAGCAAGAACTGAGCAAGCCACCCATATAAAATGCGCATAAGCGAAAGGACGAGGAAGAACATCCGCCTAGCCAGGAATGACATCTGCAAACTAGTGCGGGGAAGAACATTCGTCCAAACAAAACACAGAAAATGAAGTGGGGAAGAACATCTGCTTAGACGAAAGATATCAAATGCAATTAAGGCAGGGAAGAACATCCACCCATAAATTACAAATGAAGGAAATATAAACAAACCAGGTGAGGAAAAAAGACCACACATTCCAAGTATATTGCAAAAGGGGATGGGAGGGTGGGAAATTAGGAAGACAAAACACAAAAAGATGAAACGCTCAAGAGGAAGGCCGATGATGAAAACCTAGAACTGATGAGATATATAACCTGTAAAAAAGATCTTATGGAAAAAATAGACGTTCCAAAAAAGGCTCGTCTTCTCCAAGAATGATGGTTCTATGTTGCCATAGAACCATTGCATTCTTGGGAAGACTCTTCTAGCAAAATTATCAACACATATGGCCGAAAGAAGAGGAACACTCCACCTTATAAACCCTAGGTGCAATGGTAGATGGCAGAAGAAACTAGCGAGAAAAGAAAAAATGAGATGCAAAGGTGAGATGCAAGACAAGAGAGATGGAATAGAAGAAGTTAACAAACATCAAGAAAGAAAAAGAGAGGGAGAGGATGAAAAAATAATCATAGAATATAAATGGGATAAGTCCTCCAATGGGACCCCATTTGTAGCTACGAGGACAGATAGAGAAGGGCAAACACGAACGTTATGCAAGAAAGAATAGGTACTTAGTATTGACCAAACAACCAAAGTATTGCATTGCCAGGAAAAAAGCACCAAAGGATAATTGGATTGAAGAACACGTCACCTTAGATGTACACATAAGCACTGCTTTGGCCGTAGGCTATAAAGAATCTAATGTCAAATGGGTTAACAGAAGTTGGGGGAGGCTACCCTGAAAAGAAGGAACGATGGAATTCAGATGGAAAAAACCTCAAAGAGTGCTATTGGGAGCCACAAGCACTAACAAAGAAGAATCTCTGGGCCCTAATACGATAAAAAAGACTAGCTAGTTGAACCAAGAATTGTAGTTATGTAAGCAAAAGTCTATTCACATGGTAAATATGGGAAAAAAGAGGGACAAGCATAGAATATGAGTTTGAAGATATTTAAGAGTTAATACGACTTTTGAATAACCTTATAAGCAATGAAGTCAAAGTTGCCAAACCAAAATGCAACAATAAGACACTAAAGTGCAACCTCGGCCCCACGGTTTATAGACACCAATAGACATGGGAGATCGTATATAGATTCATAAATACTCAAGAAAAACTATAAGAAGAAATATCAATATCCCACTCAATCCAATGGTAAAAAGATGAAATATACGAGCTATAGAAGTGTACATGGGAGAATCTACAAGGATCAAGGTGGGCGAGGAAGCTTGCAAAGGACTAAAAACAAAACTATGGTCTTGGAGCAAAGGTCTTCGAGTGAGAATGTTCTGAGTTGAGGAACATAAACTACAATTTTACCTAGTCTAGAATAAAACTAGGGCACACAGGCAACTTCGAACTAGAATAAAAACCGTAGTTAAGGGAAAATGTTTTGAGTTCAGGAACATCAACTTTGAACTAGAAATAAACCATAGTTTATGGTTCAGGAACATAAGCCACCGTTTTACATCAAGTCTAGAATAAATAATGGGCATAGGGCAACTTCGAAATAGAATAAATCTATAGCATAAAGGGCAAATTCAAACCTGGGTCAATGGGGCAACAACCTTAAGGGACGTTTGTTAATTTAATAACAAAATTAATTAGTATCTACTTTTGACACAGCGTATAGCAAAAAATGGTCGACCATCATTCACGATATCAAGAACATATCAGGGCAGGCAAGGCGATTGGCGCAGAGGGCATTCCGGATCACAGAAAGAGAAGCCGTTGACCAAAATAGATGGCGGAGCACTAGAAGGTAGCCAGCATTGGAAGATTCGACCAGGGCCGACCAGCAGAGATCAGAGACAGGCCGACCAGAACTGATAGCGGAGCATGCGAAGGCATAGACGGATCATAGGAAGCGGTCTTCCAGATCAGTCGAGAGGTAAGGCAACCGAGGTCAGTGGATTCAGGGAAGATTCAGGCAGATCTGACCCATTCTGGACGAGAGCAGGCCGTTGGGCATTCCGTGCAGTAGAAGAGTAGGAATATCCATGGGAAGAAGCAAAAAGCTAAGAACCCTAAAAACGAATCCATGCTATTTGTGGTTCAAGCGACTCTAGCATAAATTAGGATCTGTGCTATTCTCTGCGCTAAAAATCAAGAAAATGCTTGGATCTGTACTATTCTCTGTGCTAAAAATCATAAAAAGATTAAACAAAAACAGAAAGCCAAATTTAGCATGCCCTCTCTAGCAAATCATCTCATGCTGGAAACCATTCCATTTAGAAAATCGTTAACCTGAAAGAGAAAAAAGGTTTTCCCATCATGGCTCAAGCCGAACAGACCCGAAACCACAAAGCTAGCAAGATTAAAGCCCATGGCAATCAACAGGCTCTAATAAGGAAGAAAAACAAGTTTAAGGGAAAGAGATTGAAACACGGAAGGAAGGCAGGAGAAGAAACAATGCAAAAAGTTGGAAAGAGAAATAATGCTGGCCCCTATCAGCTTATAGCAAAACGAAATCAAATGATGAGTTCATTCAAGGAGCCCATGCCCAAAATTGCAAATAACCAGGTGAACACGCCTGAAATTATCCTAAACTCTGGAATTAGGACAACATGTCTGATTCAAGAATAACCATGAAGCAGAGTGCCCGAAAAACATACAGCTCGACTCACGTACAGACAGATATCCACTATTACAAGCAATCTACCGCATAAAAGAATGTTTATTGGGTGAAAGCATGCTACGGTGTACCACTTTTGGAACCCTCAAAAGTACCTACACTGGGTACTTTTAAAACTGGTACTTTTTGTTTTTTCTTACCATTAAAATCAATCCAAAAATTTTGAATTGAAGGTCAACAACATGTCAATCTATAGTACTAGAGGATAACAATACTCTTAGAGACTAAAATGAATGAACCAACTCTCAAACTTATTGTTTATTGAGGCATTTATGCAAGTTCTTAGTACCCAGTGCTGGGTACTTTTTTGGGTAGTTTTGCACTCCCTAAAAAGAACTTTAGATGGTACACCCTAGCATGCTTTCACCCTATTCCATACTACGTATACTACCAAAATTGTAACGAAAAAACCCAAAAGAAATTTAATCAGACAAAGCTAATCTACACATCCGTTACAAAGATAGACAAGCTAAGACGTAAATAATCCACACATATGTAACATAACTGACAAGCTAATATGTTAGGTACAAAAAGTATGAAATTAGGAAGACAAAACACAAAAAGATGAAACGCTCAAGAGGAAGGCCGATGATGAAAACCTAGAACTGATGAGATATATAACCTGTAAAAAAGATCTTATGGAAAAAATAGACGTTCCAAAAAAGGCTCGTCTTCTCCAAGAATGATGGTTCTTTGTTGCCATAGAACCATTGCATACATGTTATAACCAAAAAAGACCAGAATAGACTGCAAACCTGCAGCATAATCATGTAGCTAGCAAAAGGACATGTGATAAGTAAAGGACACCGGGCAAATGCATATGAGATCAAGACATAAAATCCACAAAAGGATGTAAATGCCATAATATACTAAAGCAGGGATACCGGAGCCGTGTCTTCCCTTGATTACAAACAAACAGAAACTAGCAAGGCGGTGGTCCATGGTCCTGGGACAGTACTTTATCAGACTATGTCATGTGGCAAACAAAAAATAAAAACAAGAAAAGGTGTTAGAATTTGACATAATAGTCTGCCTTATAACTAGAAGAGACATGTGCACAAAGAAATCCAAGAAATAGCATACAGAGGTAACCATGGATAACAAGAACGACATGGATTTAGACAACATGGATTTATCTAAAAACTGCCGTGGGACCAAACCCATGGAAAACTGGTGAGGATCTAATCATATAAAGAAAATACGCGCTCTTAATCTGGTGCATCAACTATCTTAGAGACAAATGTCGCTTATTGACATCACCCATACTCGGTCACTTACCATACACAATCCTGTAACTTGTCTTTTGATACCAGCATCATGCGTTGTGTGACAGTCCATGCATAACAAATAAATCCCTAAAAATTGAACCTATACAATCATACAAGCTGGAAAACAGTACCTTCTTTATCTGCAGAATGAATTTCATGGAAGATATGTACATGTTATAACAAAAAAGACCAGAATAGACTGCTAACCTGTAGCATAATCATGTAGATGCATGCTGCCTAACACATCTATCAAATTGTACAGCCTACTGCCCATGACAATCACTAGCTTTAAATCAACGAAGACCTATGCTACAGGCGCCATTACCGTAGCAAACTGCCCTGATTATAGAAGCTTCCATCACGAGCACTCATCCTTGTTCATTGGTTTCTGCAGGCATTCATCGCTCCATCCATAGCTCTTTGAGAGGAAAAATCGGCTACTCGGCTACTCTGGGTTTCGCTACTGCATCATAAACGCTTGTCACAAGTAAAACTCTTTTGGCACTACTCAAACTGCAGAAAAGGTCAGTTTCCAGGCAAATCTCGGTGTCCATGACGTCCAAGGCCCCGAGTACAATCACATATAAAACTGGAAGTGCATAAGCCTCTGTTAGAATCCCTGATTAGCTGATGGAAAATAGAAGCTAGAAGCGAGGAGGCCTGCTGCAATGAAATGGTTCACCAAAGGAAGCTACCATAAGGTCGGAACCCAGTTATTCTGAAACCATTTGATGCATGCATCCTTAAGCGGCATAGGCTCTGATCTGAAGACAGCCACAGACAAAAAATAAAAGATGAAATCAACCCAAACCAAAGAAGGCCTACCGCAAATCAGTTGCTTTGCAAGAAACGGGGTGTATAGAACAAGGGTTTATCTGTCAATCGTTTCAAACCATTCTAAATCAGTGGGTAGGCGGTCTGGCAGGAAAGGATTAGGCAAAAAAGGGGCTTCAGGCGGCAACGGAATGGCCACAGCCAAGAAAAAATGAAGAAAGAAGAAACCAAAGCCCCAAATCGTTTGAAAAATCCATGCCACAAAAAAGACATAGAAGAGAATAGCAACTTATCTAGAAAAAATCGCTCCATATTGTTGAAGAACAGTCGCCTGTCGAATCTTGGCAAACAAAATCAGACGAGTTTCTCTGCAAACTACAGTCCATAGTCGGCCAGCACCACCGACCCAAAGCCAAATCCAAAAAGAGTGAGAACTACCCAGGTACTCAATATGCGTGAATGCCTACTTCTTAATCTGCCTAGGCCGCCTAACACACGGCTTGCAACAACAGATTAGATGCTCAACAGAATCGAGAGACACGATAGGGAGAAGTTGAGACGAACAGAATAGAATAGGAATAGGGTAGGGAAACTGATAGGATAGAGAAAAGGAGAAATCTAGCTCAAGAAAACGCCGATGATAGAATAATGAAGAGAGGCTGAATAAATAGGACTGACAAGGGGACGTCCCCATCCAAGGAATGTCGGTTCTATTGCTGTCGCAATAGAACCGTGGCATTCTCTTCTTATTCCTCCATCACACTTTTTGCTCTTCAATCTTGTTAGTTATCCGAGCCCTGGTGCTTCACTTACCCTTTTTGCCACTGTTACAGTTCTTTTATTTTCTCCTTTGGTCCTTTGGTTTCTGGATTTATCTCATTCATGAATTGCCATTACATGCTCCCACATTTGTCTATAGGCATCACATGCTCCTTTTTGTTCTAGCCATCTTCTGCATCTTGTCTTTCTTATGAATATGTGATTTCTCACTCTTGTTCTGAATTATTATGCATGTCTCATGGTAGATGCACGCTCCTTTCGATGGTTTTTTTTTTTTTTTTTTGAAGAACTGTGTCATCAATATTTTAAAAGAATGGTAATGTTACAAAGCAAGTGAGGAGGAAGGAGAACTGCCCCAAAGAGACAGCGATACCTCGACACTCCACAACAAACTCACAGAAAACCTGCAACTCTACTGCTGTACAAACCGACCATCACCATCTACAACACCCAAGAAGTCCCGCCAAATGGCAAACTTCCGCTCTACTAATTCCGGGAACACCAGTTGCTTTGAAATAGCTTGTACCTGAGTCGAGGAATCGAGAGGGCTTGCAGTCTTGAATCCCCCGAAAGATCCACAACAACCGCCGCCCAAATCAGCCACACCAACCAAGCCCGCGACGGATGCAAGGCTTCTTTGCCGCAAGAGCGGCCAAGCACCGGGATACACATGAAGCAGCAAGCTGGCGGCTAGTCAATCTCACCAAAGCGAGCCCCGACCCAATCCCGGGCAGCCTACAAGTGAGGGCATAAAACCGAACAATGCTCCACGGTCTCACGATGAAGGCCACAACAAAGGGGCGAGAGGGCTCACACCCGCCTAAAGCCCGACTCATAAGGGCATTCACCACGATACGGTGGTGCACCACCGCCACGAAGCACCCTAACCCGGTGGGGAAAGTGAGCTCCATGTCCACGTCCAAACCGAGCGCCATCGAGAACCCGGAAGCTGCAGAGACCACTTGCCTGAAGGGGGTAGAGTGTCATGAATAGCCATCACCCAGTAACAAGACCGCACAAAACAAGAAGACACAACATCTGGATGAACCTTCCAAACCTGCACCACCACATCATCCTGAGGGACTATAGGTATGTGTAGCGGAATACTCCCTGCCACTTGCTCCCGTGATAGCGGTCCCACACGCCCAGCGAAAAGCGAGCTCGAAAGAATTCCCACGAAGCTAGCTGACCATCCCAATACCAATCCTCCAAGGTGAGCACAGCAGCTCGCCTCCAACGGGCCTGCGTCCGAGCATGCACAGTGGCAGTCAAGGGCAAGTGTGCAGGGGGTAGAGGAACCCACAAGAAAGGAGAAGAGTGGTGATAAACTGAGGCATAATCTAGCTGGAAGAGCACATGCACATGATCCCAAGCCCGCAACACCCCCAGTGAGAAAAGGGAATGCATGTGGGAAAGGCCGGAGACCATACAACAGTGCCCAGGGCAACTCCACATGCACAGACGGCTTCCCAAATGCCACACAATGGCGAAGAGCTTGCAACAACAGCGCCGCACCAGGAGAAGATGCTCCATTCTGCAGAGTGCTCCAAAAACAAACTTGGAGACCAACACCTTACTATGCAGCGCCAAATCCAGAATGGCCAAGCCCCCATCCTCCCGGGGGCGGAGACACTTCCACCAAGCCACTTTAACAACCGCCCCTTCATCATCCCTGCCCCACACAAAATTTCGAACAATCTTATCCAAAGCCTATATCTTACCCTCAGGAGCTAACATCGCAGATGCTGTATACACATGAGTGCTACAAAGTACTGACTTGGCAATAGTAATCCTACCTGCCATGGACAATTTGCTACCCTTCCACCAATTGAGGTGTTTCTGCAACCCCTGCAAAATCTCATCCCACATCCTCCCCATAGAAACATCCCCTCCAAAGGGAATACCCAACAGCTTAGTACACACATTACCTGGAAGCACCTTCCAAGGGAATAGAGCCAAACAAGGGGGAGGCGGAGTCAGCTGGGCCCATAATGCGGAACATTTACCCCAATTCAGAAGAATGCCCGAGGCCAAGGAGAAAGTATCCAGCAAACCCTTCACGTTCCACAGATTCCTCTCTTCTGCCACCATGAAGAGGAAAGTGTCATCGGCGAACTGGTTAATAATCTGCTGGCTGTTAGTCCTGTGCCTCCCGGTACAGGACTATTCATGCATATGACGAATCAAGTCAAGGCCAAGGATCCACAACCAGGCGCGGGTCAGTCGTCAAAGGCTCAGCAGAAGACCAAGCAGACAAAGACCACGCCTGGCGTCAACAAGAGGCGGAGCTCAGACAAGTGACGGCCCGTCACCGCCCGCGTCAGCGTCAGCGTGATTTCAGGCTTTTCAAGAGGCACCGCCAGCATTCCTGCAAATCAGTCCTACTTCCAGGAGTCGGCACCGAAATCAGTCAGAGTGTCTATATTGGGCCAAAGGCCATTGTACTATATATATGAGTAGAGCTAGCACATGAGTTTTTTAGATGAGTTTTGAGTCTTGTCTCATTTCAGTTTTCTCTCGATTTCGAGAGCTCATGTATCTTCATTGACATCAAGGAAGCTTATTATTGTGATCTCATTGTTCTCTTTTGTTTTCTTTTCTCTTTCCTTTGTTTTTCTTGCAAATCCCGCGTGACATAGCTCCCGGATTCTCCTGTTAGATCCCAGGGTCCTCACAGAGGGCTGTCTTGCAGGAGTTCCCGAACCCAGACCCCAAACACTGTCGCCGCTGCCGGGTCTGATTTTTCTTTTCCTTCCATCATGTCGGCTCGAGGTTTCACTCCTGAAGAACTTCTTTGCCAAACGGCGGCTCGACTGGAGCGACATCAACGAAGAGAGGCTGTTAGGGATATGTATGACACTGCTTATGACATTGAGGGAGGTCGTATCCGCTCACGAGCTCAGTCGGCACCTCCTACCCCTCGTGCTCATTCTCGACCAAGGTCTCCCCCTGTGTGTCGTCATTGTTCACAACCACAGTCTCCACAACATACCCCTGTTCAGCCCACGCCTCACTATTTCCAAACTCCTGATAGCACCTATATCAATATTCCTTCAGGCCACACACCTCTCCCGTCACAACCATCTTCTCCTCCTGCTGGAATGGGCTACCATCATGTCACCTTTGGCCCTTCCTATGTTCATGGCATTCCAACTTCTCCATCTTTTCAGCACGCTCTTCCTGTTTATCAAACCACGGATCTCAAGCCCAATGAGGATGGCTCTCAAGGCCCTTCCCCACCAGATGCTACTTTTTATGGACCACCGGGTTTTTCAGCCCCACCACCTTGCACTCAGTCTCAGGCAGTTCCACCTCTCTATGCTAATGCATATCCTCAACCAAATCCACCTGTCTATGCTCAAGTTCCGCCTTCATCCCCCACTCATAATTTGAAGCTGACTTATCCCACTTTTGGCAACACTAAAGGCAAACCTCTGGATCAAAGTGCTTCGGCACACATGGAGGAATTTGAAGCCTTGGCCATTCTAAACGGTCATGCGCAACCACAACTCAAATTTCATATCTTTTCGACCACGCTCAGAGGCGCCCCTCATCAGTGGTTAATGGCCAATAAGAGTCACTGGAAACAAAGTTGGCAAGAAATAAAAACTGACTTTCTGTCTCATTACGGCACCACGGACGATGATCAATTACTCCTCAAGCAACTCAATGACCTTCAACAAGAGCCCACGGAGTCAGCCAGGGATTTTGCGAACCGTCTTCACATTCTTGTCAGTAAACTCCAGGAGTACCCCACACAAAGCCAGATCCTCAAATGCGGTTTTCAGGAGGCCTTCCTCCTGCCATTCGACTCATGACAGAATACCTGCGTCCCAAGTCTTTGGAGCAGGCTATTGAACTGGTCAATCACTCGGTCAATGTCTCTTCTAGGGGTGTTGCTCTGCAAGAACTCCCTTTCATGCCCCCCGTCATGGTTCCTCAGAACTCTGTTCAACCTCAGCAAGCAAATCCACAACGCGGTCACATCTGGCAAATGAATGCAACGCCTCCAATGGACCTCCTCATTGTAAACGATGTAATATGTGCAATCATGCCACGGAAGAATGCACGCGATCTCATCCTACACCTTTTCGTAATAAAATTGTCTTTCAAGTCCAGACCACCCCTCAACAACAGCCGTCATATCAGCCTCAGCAATATCCAACTCAACCCACGGCCCGCGGTATCAACAACAAAGACAATCTCGGCGACCACGGGGACAAGGCAACTGTCCTCCCTTTGATCCTTCAAAAGCTCAATGTTATCATTGTCATGAATGGGGTCACACCACCACGCGGCGTGTCCTCAAGCGCCTCAAGTTCAAGTTCAACTTCGAGGGTTCCAATCAAGCGGGCTTCACGTCCGTCTCACGGCTTATCAACTCGGGTGGCCAGCGGAAGCGGGACCCTCGTCTGTTTTGAAAAGCCTCCTCGGACGCCTCAACAACGGCCCTCGGCAAAAGGCTGCGTCTACTTCAATCCTATAAATCAACAAGCTCGGGGAGGAGATTTATCGGGCTCTCAACCCCTCGTCCAGCGGTCCAATTGGGTTGGTCTTGTCTCAGCGTCACACACGGGCTTCACGCCCTTTGACCATCATTCCTCACGACATGCAACTTTTTTTCTTTGTCGAACCATCCCTCATGGCGATGATAAAAAGTTCATTTCGCACCTGATCTTGACAAACTTATGCCTCACGTCATGCCTAAAGTGAGACAAAGTATTCTGAAACTCATGCAGGCTGCAGAAGGTCGCACCTTGGCAAATGTTCATGCCACAACTCGCGCTCAGCAGCGTTAGGCCGTGCCGTCATCATCCACCAGCGCACGCTCTCAGCCATATCCAAATATTGCTGCTGAGGTCGAGCTTCTCAAAGAAGTTTCTGCCTCTTTACCACAGTCCCCAGCTCCATTGGACCCTGCGGACCCCTTTTCACATGTTCCTTGGAACTTCAGGGAAGAACTTGCCAAGATCAAGATTCCTTTAAGCCTGGCCACTATTTTGAAACTCTGTCCGGCTCTCAAAGATCAGTTACCTCTTCCCACGGTTCTGGTTGGAGCTGTTGCGAATTCAACACCCACGGTGCATGCCACGGTGGGCAATCAACATATCAATCATGTCCAAATTGATGGTGGTAGTGCCGTCAATCTCATTACTGATAAACTCAGGAAGCAATTGGGCATTAAACAATTATATCGTGCCCCTTATGACATCAAATTGGCAAATGGCCATATCACGCGCCCTCAAGGCATCACTCCTCTTCTCCACATCAGCATTGGTGATCTCAAATTCCCCTTGGAATTTGGTGTTTGGAAAGCAGGAGAAGATCCTGGTGATTATGAAATGCTGGTTGGACGACCTTTTCTCCGCCAGGCTAAGAGTATTCATTACTGGGCCACGGACCAACTTGTTATCACCGATGGCCATCTCAATGCCACAATGGATCTGGAAACTAGCCAATTGATCTCTGTCGAGAATGCTGAACCTTCCATCTCCGACACTGACTCTGAAGAAGCCCAAAATATTTATCATGTTCAAGCTCCTCCAGCGGGTCTACCTCTCTCCTCTTACCCTGAGTATGCTGATCCCTGGGGTGACATGACGCTCGATCAGGACCAGGCTGTGGCGGCTCTCTTGGACCCTTACCTGGCTTCCTGCAATCGCATTCAACGTCTTGATCATTTTTCTGATCCACTTCCTTCCTCAGAGACAGTTGATGTTCATGCTGTCATGACGCAACCCTTGCTTGATGACGCTCAACAACCTCTTTTCTTCACGACACAAAACGCTGCTCCTCCCGTCATGCTTCAGCCTCCTGCTCATCACGTTCAGGACACGGAGGTTGTTCCTCGCATTCAAACTCCCGAAGTAGAAATCGTGGACATTGGAAACAATCAACCAGTCCGCTTAGCTGCTAAACTTCCACCGACCTATAAAACACGCGCTGTGACGCTGTTCAAGAAATTCAAACATATTTTTGCTTGGAGCTACAAAGACCTTCGAGGTATCAAAAAAGAATTGGGGGAACTCACCATTCCTACCAAATCAGATGCACGCCCAATCTAGCAACGACAGTACAGGCTCAACCCAAATTACCGTGACCGCGTCAAGGCTGAAATTGACAAACTCTTGGCTGCTGGCCTAATTTATGAGGTCAAACATTCCGAATGGGTGAGCCCCATCGTCATTGCTCTCAAACACAATGGTAAGATCCGTGTTTGTGTGGATTACAGAAAACTCAATCAAGCCACGGAGCGTGATCACTTTCCGCTTCCTTTCACTGACCAGGTTCTTGAAGAAGTTGCTGGTCATGAGATGTACTCTTTCATGGATGGTTTCTCGGGGTACAATCAGATTTCTATCAAGCAAGAGGATCAACTCAAAACTACCTTCACCACCCCGTGGGGCACTTTTGCCTACAAGGTGGTCCCTTTTGGCTTGTCAAACTCTCCTTCAACTTTTCAGCCATCATGCTCTCAGTCTTTCAAGACTTTATGAAGGATCAACCTTTTCTTCAGATTTTTCAAGATGATTTTTCTGCCTACAGCTCCATGGATGATCACTTGGACAAATTGGAGCTTGTTTTTCAAAAATGTGATGAATCTGGCATTAGTCTCAATCCTGAGAAGTGCACCTTCTGCGTCACCTCAGGAGTTCTGTTGGGTCATGTGGTCAGTAAAGAAGGCATCACCACGGATCCCGCTAAAATCAGTTGCGTACTGAAAGCTCAAGCATCGTCTAATATCAAAGAGACACGCTCTTTCCTGGGTAAGGTAAATTACTATTCCACCTTCATTCCTGGACTTGCAGCTATAGCTGACCCCATTCATAAACTCACGGGTGATGAATCCACTTGGGCTTGGAATTCCCAAGTGGAAGCTGCTTTTCAGAAGTTGAAGCTGTTACTTACTCGGGCCCCGGTCCTTGTTCCTCCTCAATGGGACCAGCCTTTCCATGTTCATGTTGATGTCTCTGCCTTTGCCATTGGTGCTGTTCTCTCTCAGGCCTATGATGAAACCACGGATAAACCGATCCGCTATGCCAGCCGGAAACTCAATCCTGCTGAGCGCAACTACTCTGCCACAAAACGCGAAGCTTTGGGCTTAGTTTTCTGTGTCCAACGTTTCAGACATTATTTGTTGGGTAGCCAGATTAAGTTCTTTGTTGACCATCAAGCTCTTCTTTATTTGATCAACAAAGCCACGCCCACGGGTAGAATTGCTCGTTGGGTCCTTCTTCTGCAAGAATTCGCTCCCTTCGAAATTGTTCATAAGGCAGGCAAGTCTCATGTGGTGCCTGGTTATCTTTCATGCCTCCACACGGATGATCCGTCCACGGGTGTTTCTGACGCCTTTCCAGACGCTCAATTGTTCCTGGTCATGGCCACGCCCCATTGGTTTCACAACTTTCAGCAATATCTTCTCACTGGTGCTCTTCCTCCTGCCGATCCGACGCTCTCTCCAGAAAAGCTTCGCTCCCGCCACCGTCAGTTTCTTAGAGAGGTTCGTGACTATACCATGGTTGCAGGCCATTTGTACAAACGAGGCAAAGACATGGTCCTCCGTCGTTGTGTCCTCCCTCACGAGGTACGATGGGCTTGGTGGTGGTCATTTTAGTGGTGATGCCACGGCACGCAAAATTCTTTTGGCAGGATACTTCTGGCCCACGCTCTTCAAAGATGCCCACGCTTATGCTCGCACGTGTGACGTCTGTCAGCGTGTGGGAAAACCCACGGCCCGTGACGCTCTTCCATTGACGCCGGTCGCCACGCCACATCCCTTCAGCAAATGGGGTATGGATTTTGTGGGGCCCATGGACCCACCGGCGCGGCACACCCGTGCCCGCTATATTCTGGTCATCACGGATTATGCTACCAAATGGGCGGAAGCTTGTGCACTTCCTGACAACACTGCTGCCAGCACAGCCAAGGTTCTCTACACGCACATCATCACGCATTTTGGTTGTCCCACGGAACTTGTTAGTGATCGTGGCGTGCATTTTGTCAACCATACCATTAAGGAGTTGACGGATTATCTTCACATCCAACACCGGAAGAGTACACCCTATTATCCTCAAGGAAATGGCTTGGCTGAAAGTACCAACAAAACACTCATCACAGTTCTCAAGAAAATTTGTGACGCTTCACGCACAGATTGGCAGGAAAAGTTGCCTACTGTTCTTTGGGCTTACAACACTAGTTTCAAAATAGCTACTGGTCACACTCCTTTCAAACTGATTTATGGTCAAGAAGCTCTCATGCCTTTTGAATACATTCTTCCAACTCTCCGTTTTCAACTTGCTACAAGCGATAATCCATCTGCTGCACTCAAGGAAAGGGTTTATCAATTGGAACAGTTGGATGAACTTCGGCGTGATGCTTACATTCGTGTTCTTCATGGCCAACAGTTGCAGAAATCATTGCATGACAAACGACTTAAGACAAAAACATTCAAAGAAGGAGATTTGGTTCTTCTTTATGATTCCCGTTACAAAAATTTTCCGGGCAAGTTAAAGTTTCGATGGCTTGGTCCTTATCAAATTGTTCAAGTAGTGCAACCCAGCGTTTTCAAGCTGGCCGAATTAGATGGCACCCCATTACCTACACTAGTTAATGGCTTTCGCCTCAAACAATTTCATACAACAGAAAGTGACAATCATCCACCAGATGCTGTTCCAGACACAGACACAACAGATAGTGACTAACAAGCGGCATATTTATATTATAGAGGTGAAATTTTTATAAAATGTGAGCAGAGCCCATCTATTTCCGCTATGGGCAGAGCCTTATTTACAAAAACGGGCTGAGAGCCCTCTCTACTAAGTCCTAAGGAGAAAAACCCTCTACTCCGGGTTCGGAGCAGAGGTGATATGCAGGATATGGTACCAATTGTGCTCAGGCTCCCAGCGAAGGTGAATCACCACCTCCATCCCGTTAGTAAGGGGATCGGGATGCTCAGCCATCCCGGCACACCACCCGTCCATTGCGATACGATTGTGGCACCGCCAGAGGTCCAAGCAATCCATCTTGCAGGTAATCCACTCAAGGCAGTTTGAAGGCATAGTGCATTTGTCGTGCAGTCCAGCAGCAGACATACTTAGCGCCATCGGGTGTCTCAGCTTCACCCACTGTTCGTCTTATATAGCCACCCAAGACCCTCCCTGTCGACGTGGACCAATCAGACAATTCGCCAACGTGTTTGCAATGCAAGGCTGTTTCTAAATGGGGAATCTTTTCTCCCGCCGTATATCTAGCCATGGTACCTTCTGACACCTTCGTTTTAATGATATCCCACTTCGAGTTGCCAGCATTAAATGACATTCTTTCTTTTCACGCCCGTCAAACATTAATGTGCGTCCTTTCACCAGCTGTCACATCCAATCATTCTCTCACGTCTCATCTCCACCGTTCCTTGCTTCTCCCTTTACTGTTTGGGGACTTAGCCAAAATTTTGCCTTTCAATCGCCTCCTTCGCATTTGTTGCCACCTGGCATCATCAACGGTTGCCGGTTCGCCCTCATCATGCCCCTTCGCCTACACTTGCGTGCCCTAAAATCTTTTCGTCTATCTGCGCCTTCGTCTTCTGTTCTCTGCTCTCCGCCTTCTCCAGACAGTTCCTTCTGTTCCGACGCTCTCCGCCATGGCTGCACCAAAATTTCCTACACTTCAAGTTTCTGCTCCAAGGGATGCGACTATTTTCGAGTCTGTGTCTTTCTCGACGCCCACCTTTCGCGAGGCCCTTGTTGGTCCGAGTCGGGAAGTAGCGGAACACCAGAAGCTTTACGAATTCTCGCAAATGGAGCTCCTGGCCCCAAATCCGGAGCAATTGAAGCAGTTCATCGCTCACCTCGTCAACAGCCCGGAAGGACTTGCTACGGTAGTTGATGGCACCACAATTTTACTTACTCAGCCCTTGATTTCTGAGGTATTCCATATTCCTTTGCAAAAACCTTCTGTATCTTGGGCTGCTTTACAGGACATGGGCGTCACTCAGTTCGGTGCTCCTGCTTATCAAGCCAACCAGCATCGCCTCACAAATATTGCCAAGTCACATGACACTTGCAAATTGCTTGGGTATTCCATTAAGAACACCCATATCAATAAGTCGTTCTATAATACACACTCACCCCGGTTTTTGGTCCACTGTTGAAAACATCAGTTTTGGTAGGTCTACATGTCCTGTTTTCAAAGAATCCTACATGTGGATTTGTGAAGGTATGGTTTTGTTCGATAATGGTGTTCTTTTTTCAGTGGACTAAAACATCCACTGTTGTTTTGTAGTTTCTTCTATTGTGACATGTCATTTTATAATACAATCCACTGTAGGAAAGAGTACTTGAATTTCTACATGTCTAATAATTCTATTGTCACATGTCTTTATAGATGTAGGAAAGAATATTTGATTCTCTACATGTCCTATACTTCCATTCACATGTCTTTATAGTAGTAGGACAGAGTACTTTATTTGCTAAGGCATTGTAGGAAAGAATACATGAATTACGACATGTGTAATACTTCTATTGTCACATGTCTTTATAGAAGTCGGAAAGAATACTTGATTCTCTACATGTCATATGCTTCCATGTCACATGTCTTTATAGTAGTAGGACCAGTACTTTATTTGCTAAGGCATTGTAGGAAAGAATACATGAATTACGACATGTGTAATACTTCTATTCTCACATGTCTTTATAGAAGTAGGAAAGAGTACTTGATTCTCTACATGTCCTATCCTTCCATATCCGCGGGTCTTTATAGTGGTAGGGCAGAGTACTTGATTTGCTACATGTGATGCGTGCGATCACATGTTCTTATACTAGTATTCCATGTAACACAAGTTACTTCAACTACTTCAATTACTTAACACCTATTTTTTGCATAGCGTGGGCATCAACATGCCAAGGTGGCTCTAACATGCCACCTAGGCTCAAACATGCCAAGGTGGCTCCAACATGCCACCTAGGCTCCAACATGCCAAAATGGCTCAAACATGCCACCTAGGCTCCAAGCGTGCTCAAACATGCCACCTTGGAGACTCCAACATGCCACCTATGCTCCAACTTGCCAAGGTGGCTCAAATATGCTGCGTGGGCTCCAACATGCCACCTAGGCTCCAACATTCCTAGGTGGCTCAAACATGCCACATAGGCTCAAACATGCCATCTCTTGGGGCTCACTTATGCTCAAACATGCCAAGGTGGCTCCAACATGCCACCTAGGCTCAAAAATGCCAAGGTGGCTCAAACATGCCACCTAGGCTCCCAACATGCCACCTAGGCTCAAACATGCCAGGTGGCTCAAACATGACAAGGTGGGCTCAAACATGCCACCTAGGCTCCAACATGCCACCTAGGCTCAAACATGCCAAGGTGGCTCAAACATGCCACGTTGGCTCCACCATGCCACCTAGCCTCCAACATGCCAAGGTGGCTCACAACATGCCAAGGTGGCTCACAACATGCCACCTAGGCTTAAATATGCCAAGTTGGCTCAAACATGCCACCTAGGCTCCAACATGCCAGGTGGCTCTAACACGCCACCTAGGCTCAAACATGCCACGTGGGCTCCAACATGCCCACGTGCCAAGGTGGCTCCAACATGCCACCTAGGCTCCAACATGCTCAAACATGCCCGCTGGGATCTAACATGCCACCTATGCTCCAACTTGCCAAGGTGGCTCAAATATGCCGTGGGCTCCAACATGCCAAGGTGGCTCAAGCATGCCACCACAGGGCTCCAACATGCCACCTAGGCTCTAACATGGCAAGGTGGCTCAAACATGCTGCGTGGTCTCCAACATGCCACCTAGGCTCCAACATGCCAAGGTGGCTCAAACATGCCACCTAGGCTCCAGCGTGCTCAAACATGCCAAGGTGGCTCAAACATGCCACGTGGGCTCCAACATGCCAAGGTGGCTCAAACATGCCACCTAGGCTCAAACATGCCAAGGTGGTTCCCACATGCCAAGGTGGCTCCAACATGCCACCTAGGCTCAAACATGCCAAGGTGGCTCAAACATGCCACCTAGGGTCGCAACATGACAAAATGGCTCAAACATGCCACCTAGGCTCCAACGCG
The DNA here is from genome assembly GCA_021234155.1 of Isoetes taiwanensis. Lineage (NCBI taxonomy): Eukaryota > Viridiplantae > Streptophyta > Lycopodiopsida > Isoetales > Isoetaceae > Isoetes > Isoetes taiwanensis. Next base: position 4,668,574 of record JAJEKV010000001.1, on the reverse strand, counting down.
TGCTCAAACATGCCACGCGCGGGCTCCAACATACCACCTATGCTCCAACTTGCCAAGGTGGCTCAAATATGCCACGTGGGCTCCAACATGCCACCTAGGCTCCAACATTCCTAGGTGGCTCAAACATGCCATCTAGGCTCCAACATGCCACCCAGGGCTCAAACATGCGGTGGCTCAAACATCCAAGGTGGGCTCAAACATGCCACCTAGGCTCCAACATGCCAAGGTGGCTCAAACATGCCACGTGGACTCCATAATGCCACGTGGGCTCCAACATGCCAAGGTGGCTCCAACATGCCATGGGGGGCTCCAACATGCCAAGGTGGCTCGGGCATGCCACCTAGTCTCAAGCATGCCACCTAGGCACCCCAAGTGGTGACATGGCATGCCAAGTAAGCAAGGTCAAGTTTTGACTAGGCCAAAAACCAAAGATGTCCATCTTTGGTCTTTTCGATGGGTGATGTTGGCAAATTTTAGGTGACATGGCTAGATGATGGTGACATGGACCTTGGATGTCCGCAAAAACAAGGCGGGGCACCTCGACGGTGGCCCCTTTCTTGTGAAGGGGAGTCTCCGAAAGGTATATATGCTGGTGCATTTTTTTCTCTTGCGTATCTGGCGTCATCTTTGCACATCCGCCAAGATTTCACCTTTTTTGAGACCGGATTTTTATCGTGCTTTTCTTTGTGTTTATGCTCAGGAAATTCATAATTAATGCATGGGGGGGGAAAAATCCTGGTTTTCAGCCAGCTGGCTTGGCAAGTGGCCCCGAGAGTATAGGAAAAACCCGGTATTTCGGATGAGTTTTAGACCCTCGATTTTTTATTGGGATGGCAGATGGTTGGCCCAGGAGAAGGTTTAGACCCCGTTTTCGATTTTGGGGCATGGAGGAGGCCGGATTGGCGATCCGACCTGCGCCGGGCGTCGTCGGGAGCGGCGAAATTACCCTAGGGGACAAGTTCCACGGCGAGTTTTCCCGGGGGATCAATCACTTACCCCTCACTAGGAGGTATTGACATCCACCTCCATGCCAATTGACTACAAGTGTGTAGTAAACAACCTACTTTGGCGTTTATTGGAGAGGGGGTGGTCTTACGCCTACGAAACTTGGTCCCCTAGGTAATGGGGATGTTAGGGTCCATTGGCGAGCCGGTTTTCGATTCCGAGTGGGGGTCCGGCCCGCCCTCGACCCCGGCTTGGACTAGCTGCGAGAACAAGATACTTGGGGTTCACCACGAGGCCTGGTAGAAGATTGAAGTGAGAATAGCGGCACTAGGACTGCTAGGTGGTATACATGTGACCACGGAGAAGCAAAGCTAGCTCCACTACCTAGTAGGGCGTTACAGGCCGGTGGTCTCGGGAAGGGGTTGGCTCGGGCTTCGTCTCATGCCTACGCTTGTGCTTCTATTGCGGTGCATTTTTCTCTTGCGTGTGCGGCGTCATCTTTGCACATCCTGCCAAATTTCACCTTTTTGAGACCGAATTTTTATCGTGCTTTTCTTTGTGTTTATGCTCAGGAAATTCATAATTAATGCATGGGGCGGGGAAAAATCCTGGTTTTCAGCCATCGGCTTGCCAAGTGGCCCAGAGTATAGGAAAATCCCGGTATTTCGGATGAGTTTTAGACCCTCGATTTTTATTGGGATGGCCACCGTTGGCCTTGGCGGGGTTTAGACCACGTTTTCGATTTTGGGGCATGGAGGAGGCCGGATTGGCGATCCGACCCGGCTTTTGCGTCGTCCGGAGCGGCGAAATTACCCTAGGGGACAAGTTCAGGCGAGTTTTCCCGGGGGATCAATCACTTACCCCTCACTAGGAGGTATTGACATCCACCTCCATGCCAATTGACTACAAGTGTGTAGTAAGCGACCTACTTTGGCGTTTCTTGGAGGGGTGGTCTTACGCCCGCGAAACTTGGTCCCCTAGGTAATGGGGATGTTAGGGTCCATTGGCGAGGAGCAGTTCGGCCGGGAGTGGGGGGTCCCGGCCAGATCCTCGGTCCCGGCTTGGATTAGCTGCAAGAACAAGATACTTGGGTTTCACCACGAGGCCACAGTAGAAGATTGAAGTGACAATAGGAGCACTAGGGACTGCTAGGTGGTATACATGTGACCACGGAGAAGAAAAAGCTAGCTCCTTTGCTTTCGGTGGGGCGTTACAGGCCGGTGGCCTCCAGAAAGGGGTTGGCTCGGGCTTCGTCTCATGCCTACGCTTGTGCTTCTATTGTCGGTGCATTTTCTCTTGCGTGTGCAGCGTCATGTTGCATATCTGCCAAGATTTCACCTTTTTCGAGACCGGGATTTTTATACGTGTTGTTTTTGTGTTTATGCTCAGGAAATTCATAATTAATGCATGGGGCGGGGAAAATCCTGATTTTCAGCCAGCTGGCTTGCCAAGTAGCATGGCGTCTGGGGAAAATCCCGGTATTTTCGAGGTGAGCTTTAGACCCTCGATTTTTTATTGGGATGGCCCCAGTTGGCCCGACAGGGGTTTAGACCACGTTTTTCGATTTTGGGGCATGGAGGAGGCCCGGATTGGCGATCCGACCTCTCCACATCGTCTGGAACGCCAGAAATTACCCTAGGGGGGACAAGTTCCCGGCCCTCTTGATCGGAGGAGCATCCCAGGAATGTAAATCCTACCAAACCCTAGGGTTTGGTAGGGTTTACATCTCAGCGTCAAGGCGAGGAGACTAACACATCCAAAACTTTGCATGGAGTTCTCTCATTGGTATGCTCACGGGGACCATGCCGGAGATGGGGTCAAATCCCCTAGCGCGACATGCTTTTTCGAACTCCCTTCCTTTGGAAAGGGGCTTGTGAAGGGAGTCTCAAAAAGGTATCTTTGCCCAGGAAATTTGGCTCTGTCTCCCGATTGCCATGAGGGTAATCCGGCCGCGGGTATTCCATGTCGGATCCACGGGCCCCACGGGTCGCTGAGACATCGGAATGTAAACCCTATCAAACCCTAGGGTTTGCTAGGGTTTACATCTCGAGCGTCAAGACGGAGACTCACACATCCAGAAACTTTGCATGGAGTTCTCTGTGTATGCTCTGGGGACCATGCCCGGAGATGGGGTCGAATCCCCCTGCAGCATGCTTTTCCAGACTCCCCTTCACTGGAAAGGGGCTTGTGAAGGGGAGTCTCCGAAAGGTATGCTGCACCGGGAAATTTGGCTCTGTCTCCCAGTGCCATGAGGGTAATCCAGCACGGGTATTCCACGTCAGATCCTGGGCCCTCTGGGTCATCGGAGCATCCCCAGAATGTAAACCCTATCAAACCCTAGGGTTTGCTAGGGTTTACATCTCGAGCGTCAAGACGGAGACTCACACATCCGAAACTTTGCATGGAGTTCTCTGTGTATGCTCTGGGGACCATGCCCGGAGATGGGGTCGAATCCCCCTGCGCAACATGCTGATCCAGACTCCCCTTCACTGGAAAGGGGCTTGTGAGTTCTCCAAGATCCTTCTATTCTATCCCTTGCCAAACTCCTCTACAAAAATTTCAAAGGTTATCATATTTCTTGCATAAAGTCCTAGTCACGTCACCACCATCTAGCCATGTCACCCAAAATTTGCCAACATCACCCAATGAAAAGACCAAAGATGGACATCTTTTCATTTTTGGCCTAGTCAAAACTTGGCCTTGCTTACTTGACATGCCATGTCACCACTTGGAGTGCCTAGGTGGTATGCTTGAGCCTAGGTGGCATGCCTGAGCCACCTTTGCATGTTGGAACCTAGGTGGCATGTTGGAGCCTACGTGGCATATGGAGCCACATTGACATGTTTGAGCCTAGGTGGCATGTTTGAGCTTAGGTGGCATGGCATGTTAGAGCCCACGTGGCATGTTAGAGCCCACGTGGCATGTTGGAGTCCACATGGCATGTTTGAGCCACCTTGGCATGTTGGAACCTAGGTGGCATGTTGGAGCCCCGTGGGATGTTGGAGCCACCTTGTCATGTCTGAGCCTAGGTGGCATGTCTGAGCCACCTTGGCATGCCTGAGCCACCTTGGCATGTTGGAGCCCACATAGCATGTTTGAGCCAACTTGGCATGTTGGAGCCCGCGTTGCATGTTTGAGCCACCTTGGCATGTTTGAGCCACCGTGGCATGTTTGAGCCTAGGTGGCATGTTGGTGCCTAGGTGGCATGTTCGAGCCACCTTGGCATGTTGGAGCCTAGGTTGCATGTTGGAGCCTGCGTGGCATGTTTGAGCGACCTTGGCATGTTTGGGCCGAGTGGCATCATGGCATGTTGGAGCCTAAGTGGCATGTTGGGAGCCCACGTGGCATGTTTGAGCCACGGCATGTTGGAGCCTAGGTGGCATGTTGGAGCCCACATGGCATGTCGATAACTCCAAACCCCATTCCATTAGTTCCTATTGCTTCATGTTCTCAAATATGCCACGTGGGCTCCAACATGCCACCTAGGCTCCAACATTCCTAGGTTGCTCAAACATGCCACCTAGGCTCAAACATGCCATGCAGGCTCACTTAGGCTCCAACATGCCAAGGGCTCCAACATGCCACCTAGGCTCAAACATGCCAAGGTGGCTCAAACATGCCACCTAGGCTCCAACATGCCACCTAGGCTCCTCATGCATGTTTAGAAATGGTCCACCTAGTTATCAAAGAAGTCGACCACGTTTTGGCCTCCAAAACGTAAACCCTGTGCGTTGCTAGGTTATTGTAGGGTTTACGTTATGGAGGTTGAGTTTTATTCAGTTGCACTTGAGACGTGGTCGGTGAAGCTACTGATTGAAAACAAGCAATAAACCGACGAAATCGGGTTTGGATTTACCGAGGCGGAGCTTTCCTATCGGTGCTCCTCGGGAGGGCAAATGCCGTGCCTCCCTTCCGGGCCGGGTTTCCCTATCCGGCCGTTGAATTCTCCATTCAAGTAACTTGCTTCGAAAGCGGGGCTCAAAAAAATTCAAGATAAAGGAGAACATATCAAACCATAAAAGTGTCCTGCGTCGGCCAGGTGTAGAAACCCAAGTGTTTTGTCGTCGGGGGCGATTACAAAGGCTCGGAATGGAGATTTGACTTCGTCATGTCGTTAAAACAATGAAATTACCCTAGAGACCAAGTTACACGTTTTGCAGCAAAAGAAGCACGAACCCTCTACATGGCAGTATTCTGCACCCTCCGCTAAGGCCAATTCACTACGAACATGTTGGACATGAGCTACTTTGGCACTTCCTGGAGCATGGGTGGTCTTCTGCCCACGAAACTTGGTCTCCAGGGTAATGTCGATGTTTCGAGTCCGTTGGCAGAGTCAGATCACAGTTCCGGGGTGGGAGAGTTGCCCGTTGGTATGGCCAAGGACCTTCCAGAGAGGACATTTTGGGTCAAACTGCTTCTGGAATGTATTAGGGCTCCGACTTCTGGCATCAATGCCCTCCCACTACCTCATGACATTGTGCAAGATCCTGGTCCAATCTGGCTAGGGTATGGCCTCCAAAACGTAAACCCTGTGCCTTGCCAGGTTATTGTAGGGTTTACGTTATGGAGGTCGGGCTTTGGTCCGTTGCACTTGGGACATGGTCGAGCAGCTGCGTTTGAAAACAGGCAATGATGAAAGCGCGGAATGGGGTTTGGATTTAATCTCCTCCTAGTTTTGCAATTAAAAGTCTAGAGCGCCTTATGCAGTAGCAAAATTGTTTGGGATCACTCGGGTTGGCCAATAGATCGAAACTCTGTTATTTCAGTTCTCATGGCTCGGCATGCATGTTTAGAAATGGTCCACCTAGTTATCAAAGAAGTCGACCACGTTTTGGCCTCCAAAACGTAAACCCTGTGTGTTGTTAGGTTATTGTAGGGTTTACGTTATGGAGGTCGAGTTTTATTCAGTTGCACTTGAGACATGGTGAAGTCGTAGTTGAAAACAAGCAATAGAAGCCGGCGAAATGGGGTTTGGATTTACCCTCCTCCCAGTGTCGCAATTAGAAGTCAAGAACACATTTTGTAGTAGCAAAAATTTTTGGAATGATTCGGGATCGCCAATAGATCCAAACTCTGTTATTTCAGTTGCCATGGCTCCGCATGCATGTTTGAAAAAGGTACACCAGGTCCCAAGTCTGGCCGACCACGTTTTGGCCTCCATAACGTAAACCCTACAATAACCTGGCAAGGCACAGGGTTTACATTTTGGAGGCCATACCCTAGCCAGATTGGACCAGGATCTTGCAAAATATCATGAGGTAGTGGGAGGGCATTGATGCCAGAAGCCGGAGCCCTAATACCTTCCAGAAGCAGTTCGACCCAAAATGTCCTCTCCGGAAGGTCCACGGTCGCGGGACGGGCAACTCTCCCACCCCGGAACTGTGATCTGACTCTGCCAGCGGACTTAAAACATCGACATTACCCTGGAGACCAAGTTTCGTGGGCAGAAGACCCCCCTGCTCCAGGAAGCGCCAAAGTAGCTCATGTCCAACACGTTCGTAGTGAATTGGCCTTAGCGGAGGGTGCAGAATACTGTCATGTAGAGGGTTTGTGCTTCTTTTGCTGCAAAAAATGATCGTGTAACTTGGTCTCTAGGGTAATTTATTTGTTTGGGACGACATGGCAAAGTCAAATCTCCATTAGAACCTTTGTACTTGCCCGACGACAAAACACTTGGGTTTCTCTGCGATTCATTGCGGGACACTGCGGTTTGATATGTTCTCCAGGCGGATCTTGAATTTGTTTGAACCTTTCGAAGCAAGTTACTTGAATGGAGAATTCAGCGGTCGGGATACCGGGCTCGGGAAGGGAGGCATTGGCATTTGCCCTCACGGAGGGCACTGTTTGGGAAAGCTTTGCCTCGGTAACCTTTGTGATGTGCCTCGGGTCTCACGGGGTGCGGCCTCTCCAACATGCCGCGTGAGCTCCAACACCACATAGGCTCCAACATGCCTCGTGAGCTCTAGCATGCCACCTAGGCTCCAGCGTGCCACTCGGGGCTCCAACATGCCACCTAGGCTCCAACATGCCAAGGTGGCTCCAACATGCCACCTAGGCTCAAACATGACAAGGTGGCTCAAACATGCCCGCATAAAGATGTAACATGCCAAGTTGGCTCAAACATGCCAAGATGGCTCAAACATGCCACCTAGGCTCCAACATGCCACGTGGGCATTAACAGGCCACCTAGGCTCAAACATGCCAAGGTGGCTCAAACATGCCACCTAGGCTCCAACATGACAAGGTGGCATGTTGGAGCCCCTTGGCATGTTGAAGCCTAAATGGCATGTTGGTGCCTAGGTGGCATCACCTTGGCATGTTGGAGCCTGGGTGGCATGTTGGAGCCCCGCATGGCATGTTTGAGCCTAGGTGGCATGTTGGAGCCCACGTGGCATGTTTGCACCACCTTGGCATGTTAAAGCCTGCATGGCATGTTAGAACCCCGTGGCATGCTTGAGCCACCTTGGCATGTTGGAGCTTAGGTGGCATGTTGGAGCCCACATGGCATGTTGGAGCCCGCATGGCATGTTTGAGCCTAGGTGGCATGTTGGAGCCCACGTGGCATGTTTGCACCACCTTGGCATGTTAAAGCCTGCATGGCATGTTAGAACCTGCGTGGCATGCTTGAGCCGCCTTGGCATGTTGAAGCCATCTTAGTGGTATGTTTGAGCCACCTTGGCATGTTTGAGCCTAGGTGGCATGTTTGAGCCACCTTGGCATGTTGGGAGCCACGTGGCATGTTTGAGCCACCTTAGCATGTTGGAGCCTAGGTGGCATGTTGGAGCCCACGTGGCATGTTTGAGCCACCTTGGCATGTTGGTGCCTAGGTGGCATCCGTCAAAATTCGTTGGTGCCTAGGTGGCTATTGGGTTAAAATTCTGCCATTTTGTTTGTATAACAAGATTCTGCTTTCATTTGGCTGGAGTTCGAAACTTGGAACCTTACTACATTGAGAGGGATAAAGCACCACCAGGCCCAACTTGCTTCTTCATGTATTCATCTGAAAGGGGCATTTTCATGACGATTCTCTGTTCTTCTGCCAATGAGCATCCAACCTTATGTAGATCCTCAATTGTTTGTTAAAGAATGCAAAGAAGTCCATAAATAAATAATCTTATCTAGTAATTTTTCTAAAATAATCCCATCGGTATGTCTTATGTTGTATTTCTGTTTCTGCTGTTAAAAAATTAAAATACACGAGGTACAATTCAAAGTATTCAATACGGACAAAAGAGTTGGACATACATTTGGTGCAATGAACTCTGACAAATTTCCGTCTATACTTTTTTTCAAAAGCTTTTCACCCATGACTTCAGCATCACCTATAGATTCTTAAATTTGAGTTAATGCACTTATGAGCCTAATGACTGTGAGATCCTACAGGGAATGTTTTGCTTTGTAGAAATATATTTGTTGGGAGATTTTTCCAATTTCAACGAGTTGTCCTTAAAAATTTTCGGGCACTCATTGAGAATAAAAAATAAGGACTTCTTGAGCTTATACAACCAGGAAGGTGGTAGCGACACGTCCAGCCATTTTGGAAGGTGTAATTTGTGTGAGCAAGAAATTTAGGGTTGAAATTTCCTGCTCCACAAATTCAACGAAAAAAAAAACGAGAACACGAAATTTTGTAATTTTCTTACTTTTTACGGCATTTCTCGGCGGGAATCTTGGTGGCGCCGGTTAGAAGGGGGGCGGGGGCGATGGAGTTTGAATCATTTGTGTGCGGGGTTTGAATCATTGTGTTTTTATTTGAAAAAACACAACATTTTATACAGTAATTTCGAGGTCTCGTTTTTTAGGCTATGGCCATATGGCTTGAGCGTAGTAGAACCCATAAGGAAAAATCCCATCCCATCCCAAAAAAAAAAAAAGGGTAGTGGAACATTTATCATAAGTTGAAGATAAATTATATGGATGAAAAAATGCCATCAAAAGATCAAAGGTTAAGAACAACGGTCCGGTTGGCAAATATAAGCGGCGGGATGGTGATCCGGGTACTTTGCTCCTATTAAATGCGCTACTTTCCGCCCTACTCTATCGTCCCAATCGGAAAAAATTAGAAAGGGGAGAGCTGCCCGCCTTGCTTCCGCGGCTATGGCTCCCCACCTTCCCACCGCCCTCATATAGGCGATGCCGCCACCTTCACGGTCTTCCCTACGGTGATGCATACGCTTCCGCGGCTATGGCGCTTCCACCTTCCGCGACCTCCCTACGGTGATGCCACCACGCCCGGATTCGGATCATCCGCGAGCAAAGCAAGCAAAGGCGAAGAAATCAACTTTGCTCGGTTGATCGGGAGAGCTATCAAAGGCGTCGGTTTAGTGCCCGCTGGCTGAAAATTTTTAAATTCTTTGGGAGAGGCGGTTATAGCGGATCTTATTCCTCGACTATGGTGGCTAGATGCGCGCGGATTTAAGAAAAGGTTGGGGTCGGTGTGCCTTGTCTCTATTTGATGGCCGATTTCTGCTTCCCAGCATAGCCTAATAGGCCTGCGTCCTTTCTGTACTTAAGGCTGGAAGAGGAGCGGCCGATCAGCTCAGATGAAGGCTGTGCCATTCAATATTATCGGCATCATTTGGATATGCGAATCTAGCGATTCCCCGGCTACCATGTTGTTCCTGCAAATCGAGGAACTTGTGTTCTTTATCGGTTCTACAGGATTAGATCACGTGACCTTTGAGACTTGTCCAAATCAGGTAAGTCCAGTCTGTTTGTTTTTCATTGCTTAGCTTTTTCTAAAATCCTTTTTCTAAATTGTTTGTTTTGATCCAGACACAGATGTCTTCAATAGGGCAGGCTTACTTACAAGAAAAGGGGTTTCTTTCAAACTTGTGGCGGATGGCAAAAGCAGTCGGGTTTCTTTCAAACTTGTGGCGGATGGCAAAGCAGTGCGCTCTAGGTGTTGGAGCTCAAATAGCGGTGTTTTCAAATTATATTAATCATCTCATGTTTTGATAAATTTAATTATTCGAACCTTTTACCATTAATCAATTATGAGTTTTCTTGATTTATCAAATGGAGAAACTTGTGATAGTTGCCTTGTGTCCCAAATTGTCTATACCTTCTTATTACCCATTTATTACCATTGAATGTTTCAATGTAATGTTTAGATTACAATCTAATAATATTTGTCTTAATTTTTGGGTTTGATTCTTAAAGCCTTCGGTGATATTCATTTTGTTTTTGTTTGTGTTTGTATTCAAATGTTGTGGTGCTCTATATTTTGCAGATTGAAATTAGATTGAAATTATCACTAGGCATAAAAAAAAAATAAAAATTTGTTTTTTTTTAAAGAATTGGTGCCACGTGTGAAGGTTTGATTAGTTGAAAAGATATCCATGTAAAAGAATGAGTGCCCGTGTCAAAATTTGATTGCTTAAAAAAGATGTCTCGATGGAACCAAACATGTTGTTTTTGTAAACTTAAAAAAAGTCCACGGATATTCTATTTTAATTTTCTTGCAAAAACAACACTTGGAAACAACTGATTTAAAAAATAACGTGTCTACTTTTTAATAGCTACATATAATATTGAGGAAAACAACGTTTGAAAATAGCAACTATTTTTAGATGCTACATGTGAATTTCTTTAAAAACTATGTATCTTTCTCTAAGAAAACAATGACAACTTTTAAAAACTACAAGTAGAAAGAAAAAATAAAACGTATAGAAAAAGAAAAAAAGATTTGTCTTTTTTACTTCTTCATGTGTAGTAATACGTAAATCTATGCATGTACTTTTCAAAAAAACAACGCATGACTTCTCAAAAAAATAACAGTGACAAAAAAAGAACCACACGTAGAAAACACTGATAAAAATAACAGTGAAAAAAAAGGACACGTTGACAAAAAATCACAAAAACTATGTCAATTTTTCCTACGCGTGGATTTTTCTGCCAAAAAACCACTGTCTCTTTGTGCAAATCCGGATAAACGGGCCATGTGGACTTTTAGGGCCATTTTGGTGTTGTTTTTGACATAAAACAACACTTCTGTCCAACTAAAAAACAACTGTGGACCAAAAATCGGGGTCAGTGTGATATGGTTATCACTGCCATCCGCTCCAATCTCCATATTGATTGGCCACAGATGTTGTTCTACCGCCTCCTTCATGAAGTCGACCGCATTCGGGCTGCCCCCTCCTCTGTCTTTGAAGCCTCAGTGGGTGGCCATCTTCAGGCACTCATCCGTCATTATCTTCCTGTTCCTGAGAGCCCTTCCACTTCTCATGCCTCCACTCAGCAGTCTCTGCATTCCCAGCATCAAAACCAACAGGCTGTACCTTCACGCCAGACTTTCCCTGGTCATGTTCAAAACCAGACCACGCATGTCACTGTCTCCTCTTCCTCCACTGAAGCCACGCCTTCTACTTCCCGTCATGTATCCCAACAATCTCAGACAAGGCAGCAACAGGGCCCGGCACCTCCACATCCTCGTCAGCTTCTATACCAATTCCAGCAGGATGTTCAAGCTGCCGCCCTGCAGTTACAAGCATCATAGGACGCTCTCATGAATGGTGTACAGGCATCCCTAGAGGCTTCGGATGCAGTTCACCGAGACCTTCAAGCTGCCACTGCACAAATTCAAAATCTGGAGGCCAACCTTCAAGAAAAGCACGCGGCTCTATTACAGGCCCGTGTAGATCCCAAAAATGCTCAGGATCAGACCAGCCTACTTGAAGATCAACAGGCTCAGCTTCAAACCACAATTCAGGACTTGTTGAAGCAAAACAAGACAAAAGACACCCTCCTGGGTGACAAGGAGAAAGACATTGCTAAGCTAGACACCTTGTACACGGAGCTTTCTCACAATTACCGCACTCAAGTTCATGACCTTACTGAGCGTGACGCTCGACTCACCTCCCTTGAAGCTCAGATTTCCACGCTGACCAATCAGTTAACGTCCCTCCAGGCTCAGCTTTCGGAGGCTCAGAAACAGAAGGTCATCGATGACGCCGAGATTGCCACGCTTCGTCTCAATACTCCAGGGCAATCCTCTTCACATGCCACACTTCCTATTAAATGGGTCTGTGATCAGTCCCGTCTTTTGTTAGAAAAGGAGAATCGGATCCGTGACCTTGAACATCAGCTCCAGCAAGCAGTTCAATCTGCTGAAGAAGCCCAAAACAAACAGGAGGGATATATCGACATTGCTACCAACATCCCTACTCCTTCCAGCTATCTTGACTATGTGGTGGCCCGACGGCACCCTTTCCTTTTGAAGTGGTACGCGGCCAATGGCAATGTTCATCAAGAGCCACTCAAAAGTGCGGATTTCCTTCGGATCTGGCCAGATCTTTCTGTAGAAGACAAGGGTTTATTTTGTGCACTCTTAGTCTTTGATCAGCTCAATTCTGAAGACCCCGACTTGGTCATTTTCCGTGTTGTTCAGCCAATGGCTTATGTTTTTCATGACTTCTACCTGGCGGATCTCCATGATAAATTCCGAGATGAGGCCCATTGTGTTTTTCGAGGCAACTCCAATGCTGCTTGGTTGTTATCACAAACCAACCCATATTTCAAGGATCTGCTTTCGATCTCGGACTTTTGAATAGGAGTACATGCACGAACTTGCTCAGCACTTACCTCTGTGGCAGGCTGAAACATTGGAACAGGTAAACAAAAATTTGGCGCATCCTGACGATCTTGAGTTCGCCCAAATTTATATGCAGCACTTGGGAGGCTACATCTCTACTTCAGAGTGGAACCATTGGTGTCGTGCTCTTGATCGGACTCTTGTTAGATCCGGGGACATGGCTCGCAGCCCCGCACACGGGCATGCTTCCCTCTCCATATGCTTCCTTAGGAGTCCCTCCATGCCCGCGGTTCCTCTCTTACATTTGGCGTCTTCCCTTTTGGACAAAAGGTCATGGATGGCCATCTTTGGAGTCGACTCCGCTCTCGGATCTCGGCGGATCTCGGTGGGATCGATTTGTCGAGGCAGCTCCAATTGGGAGGATAATGCCACCTTGGACACTCTCTTGAGAATTGGATCTATATAAGCTAATGGCGTGGTTGGTGACTGCTTGCGATGCTCTGCATGACCTTGATACCTTCTTGCGAGGAATGCCGCCACCTCACGGACTCTTCGATTACCGTCAAGCTGGTTTTACGTCTTTGCTGCTCTCAAATGCATCTGGTCAGCTCTTTAAATCGGCGTCCAATCTTTTATTGCAATCCGAATGCGGCGTCGGTGCCGCCGGTCTCGAACCCCTTCTCATGGGTGCGGTTTATTCCTTCGGAAGCACATCTTTGCCACGGAGGACATGGTGCGCTCTCACTTCCTCATTGATGCGATCCACGCCCTTGGGCTCAACACTCTGGCGCACTTCACACTGCGCGCGGGACCTCATTACTCATTACCATAATGGCAGTCCTCATTCCGTGAGGATCACTTCCGGAACTTACGGTTTCCGCCCTCGGAAGCACTTCCTCCTTTTCTTCAGGCCGGAGTGCGTTTGGTGGGGAGAGTATTAGTCCTGTGCCTCACAGTACGGGACTATTCATGCATCTGACGAACCAAGTCAGGCCAAGGATCCACAACCCGGCCGGGTCGGTCGTCAAAGGCTGTGAGAAGACCAAGCGGACCATGCGGACAAAGACCCCTTTGGCGTCAACAGAAGCGGAGCTCGGACAAGTGGCGGCCCGTCACCGCCAGCGTCGGCGTCAGCGTGATTTCGGGGCTTTTCAAGAGGCACCGCCGGCATTCCCATAAATCAGGCCTACTTCCGAGAATTCGGCACCGAAATCGGTGAGTGTCTATATTGGGCCAAAGGCCATTGTACTATATATATGAGTAGAGCTAGCACATGAGTTTTTAGATGATTTTTGAGTCTTGTCTCATTTCAGTTTTCTCTCGATTTCGAGAGCTCATGTATCTTCATTGACATCAAGGAAGCTTATTATTGTGATCTCATTGTTCTCTTTTGTTTTCTTTTTCCTTTCCTTTGTTTTTCTTGCAAATCCGTGACATAGCTCCCGGGATTCTCTGTTAGATCGGGGGTCCTCCACGGAGGGTTGTCTGCCCGGGAGTTCCGAACCCGGACCCCAAACCGACTGGCCACCATCCCGCATCGAAGCCCATCCACCACCCCCCCCTCCTCCCTTTGCAGCCAAAACAAGCTGAGACAACAACACCCCGGCGCACCCCTCTGCCTAAGGAGAAAAAAGACGAAGGGTTCACCACCGCACACCACCGTAGTAGCGTCTTGCGACCTATGCAGCTTCATGACTGTCTCTGTAAAGCGTGGACCACAGCTTAATGCTAACATCATGGAAGACAAGAACTCCCAACGAACACTATTGTAAGCTTTGGCAAAGTCAAGCTTAAGATAGGCAATGCCTTGACCTATTCTGCTGGCCCAATAAAGGCCCTCATAAGCTGCAACAACATTAGTCAAAATGTTCCTCCCAGGAACAAACCCAGACTGCACCTTACTAATGGAAGAAGTCAACACCGGCTTCAACTTCTTTGCCAGGGTTTTCGCAATAATCTTGTACACAGAGGACAACAAGGAGATAGGCCTCCAATCATTAATGGTAGAAGGTTGCTTAACCTTAGGAATCAAGAAAATGCATGCGGTATTCAAGATCCTATCCATTTGAGAAGACTGCAACAACTCAAGATACACCTGGTACACAGACTCACCAGCCCACTCCCAATAAGCCTGAAAGAACTCCACAGGGATGCCATCTATCCCAGGACATTTATCCTTGGCCACGCACATACATGCCTTCGCTAAATCCTCTTTTGCTAGTTCCAAGAGTTGAAGTTACTTTACAACTTTCTATGGTTTTACTGGTAGTTTTAGTTTTAGAACGTTATTTTCTCGGATTTCTTTGATATGTTGCGGTTCGCAATTGTCACTATGGTTTACTGGTGCATGTTGACCTTTTGGGGTTTGTCCCCTAACATCATTTCTTTTTTCTAAGAGTCACATCCTTCTTCATTTTCCACCTTAGTTTCTTCTGGCTCGTTTTGTCTGTTTTTACGCAAATTGTTTCCCCTGTTGTTTTTGCGTTATTAGTATCTCTTTTTACAGGGATTGATTTGGACATGGATGTTCTTTCCTTTTCATATCATTTTGAGTTTTTCCTTTCCCTTGAAAAGTGTTATCCTCTAATATTCTGTGGTTGCTTGTTCTACGTCTGTTTTAGTTTTTTTACTAGTGTTTTGCGATGACTTTCACTAGTATTTCATATTCTAGGGCCGTTGTTTCCAAGATTTGGTAGGTTAGATGCTCTTTTCATTCGTATGTTCTAATGTTACGATTGCGTGAATTATTTCTTCTGTTTCGTGACGTTAAAATACTATCTATCTATCTATATATTTGCTAGATCTATGCATGCTTCTTCCCATAATTTTTTCATTTATTTCTCATGGAGGTCTTTGAGGGCCTATTCTTGCTCTTTCCTCTGTTTTTCTCATGGTTGTCTTTGTGGCCTTGTTAGACATTGTATTATGTGATCTTAACTATGTTGTCCTTATGTACTTTGTTCCTTTGTTCACAATCCCTTTATTTTTCCATTCTTTTCATCATTATATTTGGTTCGTCTCTTTTGTCCTTCACTCGTAATTCCTTCTTATTTCTTTCACTTGCCCTCTTGAGACGTCTTGGTCCTTCTTCAAGCATTTGCTCTCCTTCGTTTGTTCGCCTCACCTTATGGCTCGACGTAGTTCTTTGCCTTCTTGGTGCCTTTTTATCATGCTCTTTGTTCTGATCCACCTTGCCTAGCCTTTTTATCCTTGTGGTCCCAATTGCATGTTCAATTCTGGTCATCCTTCTTTGTCCATGCCTCACTTTGGCTGCCTTGCCCTTTTTCCTAGTTATCTTCCTTTGTCTAGTCCATTTTGAGATAGATTCCTCTTCTATCGGCAAACTTGTTTGTCTCATAGGACCCATCCTAGGAATGCCACGGTTCTATTGCGACAGCAATAGATCTGACATTCCTTGGATGGAGACGCCCTTCTTCACATCTCCTATTTATTCAACCTCTTGTCTCATTTCTAGTCATCGACATTCTCTTGAGCTCCTTTTTTTATTTTCTCTTCTTTGGCTCCTTGTTGAGGTGGTCACCACTCACCGCACTCGTCACCACACATCACCACTCACCACATTGGTCACTACTTACCACTCACCACACTCACCATTATTGAGGTGGTATAGGAGATTGTATACCGTATATGGAGGGAGATACGCACATGCACGCGTGCAGGATATTTGCACGTATGCATTGTGGAGCCATCATGAGCATTGTATTATCTGAGTAGAGAGAGAAGAACAGAGGGACGGTGTATGGGGAGAGAGTATTTTTTCTTGATTGAGCTATGGAGATGAGGATTCTTTGTGTTGTGCATTGCCTTGATCTGATAGATTGAGCTTGGATTGTTGGGTTTTTCATCCTTCTTGCAAGGTTAGAGTTCATGCTCTAACAATTTGGCGACCAGGTGCTCGACAGACCATTGATCGGCAAGAATTTCCATTGAAAAAGGAGTTGTTACCATTGGTATTGGTGATCGTCGGTAAAGAACGACACCATTGAGAAGTGACGTTTTCCTTCGTTTCAACGATTAGAAGGAAAACGCGCTTCTGGAAATACGGAGACAGTTAGTTGGTTAGGTATTTTCCCCTTTCCTATTTATCCGCTTTCTGGGCTTTTCTCTCTTGGCTCTCTTGGGCGTTTCCTTTCCTCTTCTTCCCACTCCCCTACGGTTTGGCCCACCCCCCCCCTTCTCTGTTTTTATGACTTGTTGCAAGCTAATATTTTGTTGGAGGCCTTGTGCCTGGTTGGACCCTTAGTGCACGGTGTGACGTCCCCTACTAAGTGTCACGGTGCTTCACCCGTGATACAAACAGGGAGTTCTTCCCCACACCCGACTCCATGTCGTATGGGGGGCCCTCCGCATATCCTTTGCGCAGTGGCGAAGTCCGGTGGGAGAGTGAAGGTGTCATTCTACCCCGTCTCCCTCGGGGCCTACCCTGGCTCAATGAGGCGTAAACATACATGTCGGTTAGCACATACATCAACATCCCGTGACCATCTCAAGGATGGTCCCTCATATCTCCTCTGCATAGACAAAGATCAGCACATCACATAGGGGATCCTACCCAAGGCTCAGACTCAATGGATGGTGGCGGCTTGGGTCTCGGAGTTCGTGCGGGTAATTCATGGCAATGGATTTGGTCGGGCATAAGAACATGGCATAGGGTTGTCCACTCCATCCGCCCCTCCCCGTAGTACACTTTGCGAGTAGGCTGAAAAGTGTTGGGACTACATTTGTAGCCCGCCGGATGCATAGCCCGAAGGGGCTATTCTAGGTCTCATCCTCCCGGTTCAGATGGGGCGGGTAGGGATCACTCCCCTCGGGAGATGCATGCTAACTCAAGGTGACTAGAGGGCCCTTTGCCTGTGATTCGAATGAACCCACTGGAAAGTGTACACCACTTCACTGGTGATGAGCCCATGCCTTACCCGCACTTCGGTGGTAAGCCATTAGACCTAGTCACAATGTGATCCCCTGGAGGCTTTACACACCGGGGATCGTTCAAGAGTCGGGACATGAACCTCCTTTTTAGCCGCCGGCCTGGCCTTCACCCACAACCCGGTGTGGCTCTTGTACGAGGCGAATCACGGTGTGCTAGAGAGGCTACTCTAGGAGCATCAACTACAAGCTTTAGGGCCTCTACCCCCTTCCCAATACAAGGAGTTCACAGAAATACATCATCCAAATATATCCACGTAAGAACTAAAGAACTAGATCCAATCATAGAGTTAGGTTCTTTAGTTAGTGTCCTAGATCTAAGATCTAGATAACTACTATGGGCAATTTAATAGTCTAAACCTACTGATTCTATGACTAGAAGGCGGTTTAAGCTATTAAATTGACCAAATCTGATCCTTGAGTGGCTCCTCGACACGAGTTCAACCATCTGCTTGAGCTGATCGAATTGGGGAAACCGATGGCGCAATTAAGCAGCTGTCACGGGAGGCGGTTTTGGCTCTGGGGCAGCCAAAGCGAGCTCTAAAACCCTAAGGACGAAAACTAGCAAGCTAGGGGTTTCCTACCCTAAATAGACATGGGGTTTAGGCTGGGGTTTCCAATTACCCAATTTGGCATGTGGGATAATTGGAAAGGCCCCACTTGCCTTTAGTGGCTAGGTGGCAAAATATGCCAACATGGAAGGTGTGCCCTCATTAATGTGCACATGTGCACATTAATAATATATGAACACTCCTAGTAAGTTGCCCCTAGGGCTACTTTACTGGCTATCCGTTATGCATACACGTCAACGGGTGGCGGTACGCGTGACGTGGCAGTACAATGTACGCCCGGGAGCGATTATCGGGCTGGAACGCCACATTCTCCCACCTTGAAATGATCTTTGTCCGGCAGATCGTGGGAGCCCCACCTTGGGATCTTCCTAACACGCAACTGCAATCAACGTGATGCCTACAATATAATCTTTATACATTTATCACGATTACTCTAAGGTAATTATTTTTAGAACATTATTACGCCATTATATTATGAAATACTTATCAATTCATAACACCATTAACAAGTTATTCACTATGTTAAGTTAGACAAAATTTCAGCATTTCATATCTATAATTCTTGTCAGAGGTACTCTTCATTCCTTGCAACACATTCCAACAAAACTTGTGTTGCAAGTCTTACAGCTTCGACCTCCTTGCCTCCGGGAGCGCATCGTGGCACAGCAGTCGACACCACGTTAGTACCGTTTTAATTGTTTAATAAATTTTGGCTATATGGTGACCACCCACCTATCTACATGAATGCATGGCTAATCTCCGCGTAGGGAAGAGGATGAATCTTCCATAATGGCCGCGGGAGACAGCCTACCTATGCCTATATGCCACTCATGCCTACACCTCTAGTTGCCGAAATGGAGGATATCCTTCACCGGCGTGAAGTGAAGGATGGATTCCTCTATCAAAGCATATATATGGGGCTAAAGGTGCTTTCCCTATCAATGCATTCCTTAATGACCTCTTTTCTCGAGGCCGTCTCCTTCCGTGGGGCAGAAGTAGACTTTCTAATCTACCTTCCACTTTCGCCCAAAGCGGAACGCGGTCATGCCTACATTGACATTACACCACGCCCTAGAGATCACCGTAGTGGTCTCATCATCGATGCCGCATGCGACCCATACCAAGCATAGGTTGCATCGAGATTAATCTATACAAGAATTAACCTCACGCGAAATCGACATGCCTGAGCCGATTTCTTCGGAGATGACCTTGCCGTCCCATTGCTCCATAAACTGTGGGTACTGCTTTACTAAATCTTTCTTAAGTACCCACGTGGCGTCTTCCACTGGTAAGTGTTTCCACTTGACCAAATACTGGAGGAATTCGGACCTCCTTGTCTTCTTAAAAGCTCTATCAAGAATCATTTCTGGAACTATTTCCAGCTGCTCCTCCGTCATTTCCAACAACGTTGGAGTGTCCAAACTTCGATGCGATTTGGAGTATGCTTCTTCAACAAACTCACGTGGAAGACCTTATGAATCTTTAGGTGTGCTGGCAATTCTAACTTGTAGGATTGATTACCTACTCTCTTGATTATTCTGAAGGGTCCAGCCCACCTTGGAGCAAGCTTCTTGCAATTGCCAATCCTGAGCTTCGCCTGCTTCACCTTTATCTTGAGCCATACATCATCTCCAACTTTGAACTCTCTTTACGGATTCGGGATGCTTTCGGGCGATGCTCTTTTTGTCGACTTCTTTACGCTAGCGATACCCTCGAACCTCTTCCACGAGCTGCGCTGCATATCGGCCAACATCTGCTGCGAAACTTCTACTTTTGACACGGGTTGTGCCAATTGTCGGAGTTAGGCAATCGATAGCCATAATTGATCATAAATGGCGACATTTGGGGACGATTCCCGCTTGGTGCTATTGTATGCAAACTCCACCAAGTGAATAAATTCTTCCCACATACTTTGCTTATTCCTGCATATAGTTTCAGTAGCATGTCTTCTAAGATCTGTTGGTCCGCTCCCGTCGGCCATCCGTCGAGGATGATACCGGGTGCTCATGGATAGCTTGGTGCGAATTGTCGCGAAAGAGGTCTTGCCAAAAGGCACTCATGAACGGATCTCTGGCCGGAGATAATCTCCCTTTGGCATGCCATGAAGCCTGAAGATCTCTTTGGTGAAGAGCTTTGCTCGTATCCATAGTCAGTATCACGTGGTCCCGCAAGGCACAAAATGTGCCATCTTTGACAACTTGTCGACCACTACCATCAAGGCATCCTTGCCTCGGGCTGTTCTTGGGAGTCCCGCGGATGAAATCCATGCCGATTACTCCTCCCACTTAGCATTTGGCTTTGCTAATGGCTCTAATGCCCCCGAATTGAAGTTGCTCGCTTCGTCTGCCGGGCATAATGACATTCCTTGATGTAGCGAGCTATTTGCTTCTTCATTCTGGCCAATAATAGCTGCGCACTTTGAAATATGTTTTCATGAATCCCGCGATGGTAGCTATTGGGCTGTTGTGCGTGTCATGGAGGATCAACTTCCTTACACCGATGATTCGGGCACGCACAACTTGTTCTTATGGTATAACTGTGTTGCCTTCCTTCTTATAATGCTTGAAGGCCTCCTGCGCTTTTTATCTGTTCTAGCCTCCTTAGAGAGGCTTGCCCATATTTCCCTGAAATCCACATCCGTTGGCAAGGACTCTTCAATCCTCTTACCAAAGTCGCCGGAGGCGTGAAATTGCGTTGCAATGCACTCTAGTTGTCGTGGGATGCCTTGAAAGCGCATCTGCTACCACATTGAGTTTCCTGGCTTGTAGACTATATCAAAGTCGTATTCCTCGAGGAACTCCATCCATCTCCGCTGCCTTACCAGTTGAGGTGTGTGTTGCGTGTGAATACATATTGAGGCCTCGATGGTCGGTATCCAATTGGAACTTCCTTCCCAAGAGGTAGTGCCTCCATATTCTTAACATACGACAACTGCAAGCAATTCTGATGTCGTGTGTTGGGCGCCACCGCCATTGCGTTCATCTTCACGGAATCATACGCCTACCACACTCTTCTTGCATAAGCCTTGCGACTGTAGCTATCTTACTCGCGATCCGTTGTTAAAAGCTTATCTTTCTCTAAGGTCCGGGGTTAAGGCTGGGGCTGTTGTTAAAGCTTCCTTCAACAATTCAAATCCTTTTGGGCTTTCTTGTGCCAATGCTCTACCCAATCTTTCACCTTTCTGCCCTCGTCGGTCTGTTAACGGGGCTGCTATCTTAGCAAAGTTCTTCACGAACTTCCTGTAGTACCCTGCTAGACCGAGAAAACTTCTGACCTCGTGCACATTCTTGAACCGCCACTGAATCACTGCTTCAATCTTGGCGGGTCCGCCGAGATGCCTTCTGCCGAGATCACATGACCAAGGTATTCCACCTTCTCTTCCAAGGCGGCGGCACTGCGACAACTTGGCGCATAACCGGTGCCTCCTCAACTTCTCTAGCACCCTTTCCAAGTGTTGCATCGTGCTCTTTCAAGGGATCGCTATACACCAAAATGTCATCAAAGAAAACAATCACAAAGGTGTCCAGAACTCCTCAAGATATCGTTCATGAGCCTCTATGAACGTTCGCGGGGGCATTTGATGTCGTAAAGGCATCACTGGAACTCATAATGCCCATACCAAGGCCCTGAAGGCGGTCTTGTGGATATCCTCCTCCTTTTATCCGTATCCGATGATAACCCGACCTTAAGTCGATTTTGAGAAGATCTTTGCTCCTTGAAGCTGATCCATCAAGTCGCCTGATCTTGGAAGCGATACTTGTTCTTAATGGTGTGCTTATTCAACTGTTTTCTATAGTCTATGCACATTCTCAAAGATCCATCCTTCTTCTTGACAAAAAGAATGGGCCCAAAACATGGAGACACCAGGTCTAATGAAACCTAGGTCGGTAGCAGCCTCCTAACTGCTTCTTTTAGTCAGACAACTCCTGCGTTGTCATTCTATATGGAGCCTTGCTTGGTTTGTTCCCGGTTCGAGGTGTTATCTCAAGACTCGACTTCTATAAGGAGGGAGCTGCTTGATCTCATCTCGAAAGAGATCGTGGAACTCCGTGGATCAACTTAGCTATTTGCCTCGGCAACTTGGCGAAAGCATCTTGTCTTCTTTTGCTTCCTTCAATTCCCGCTCACTAATCTCAAGCTTGAAGATGTATGCTACCTCGCTCACTCTTGATGCACTTGGAAACCGTTTAGAAGACATATAATCGCATGATGGGGACAACTTCTTTTCGTTATCTCAATGATCTTGCCGCCGGTGTTGGGAAGGTCACCTTCCTTTCCACAATCAATAATGGCCCTGCTGGTCCAAGGTACTCCATACCTATTATCAAGTCATATTTGCCGATGCTCATTACCTCCCCATCATCGGATCTTAATCCGACGAAGCAAGTCGATGTCAAAGTTGATTCTTTTACTGCCCCGCCTTTACTGCTCCACTTTGCTAAGACAACGGCCTTTTGGCTTTGACTTTAATGGTTTCAACTTCAACATTTGAACCATTCGGGAGATGCAAAGTTATGGCTACTTCCCGAATCTATTAGGACTATAAATGACTTGGCCTTGGCCTTTCCTAATCGTGGAAATTACTTTATATCGCTCTCTCGCTTTGCTCAGTATCTATTGCGGCAAAGATATGACACTCACCAATCAATGTAGTCAGCGGGCCTCCTCGGGCCGTTGTCGCTGACAGAGGTCCCAATCTCCCTAACTCTGCTAGAAGGCCGTACTCATGACATATGGGCGGCTTATTGTCCTATGGCCCGGCTGGAAACACCAAGCAAAGCCGCTTTTCTATGCACTCCCTCTCTTTTCCTTTGGGCATGGCTCGCAGAAGGGATCGCGACCGCTTTGGGAGTAGTTTGACCCTTCCCCGTTTGTCTTTGAAGGACACCCGCTTCTTCTCCTCTGTTTCCCTTGATTGCCACTATATGGGGCTCTAGCTGGTCCTGGTCGGGTTGTTCTCGGCTAAAACCGGCCATTTGCCTTGCCTTTTATCTTGGTAAGGTTGCCTACGCCTATTAGGGTCCGAGGTCCTGTCCAAGCTTATTGCCTTGACTCCGCCTTCCGATACCGTTCTAGGGTTTATTGCCCTTACAAGTGGATCTCCTCATTCGGGACCTTCAATGTAGCTTTTCAACGTGATGCTTCACCTAACTTTGGTACATACAAACTTTAGCCTCATAAATTCCTCTCGTGTATTTAGATGCGACTTGTTGCCTTGCTGCGAACCGTGAGAACTGGCCGCATCATCTTGGACTTGTGCTCTTTGGAACTAATGGCGCTTTGAAGGCTTTAGCAAACTTCTTGAACTCGCAAGCATCCTCGCTTAAGCCATGAGCCTTGGCATAGCCCTTCCACCAAATCGTACGCCCTTCGCCGTGTTATTTGTTGCCACCCCCGCCTTTATCCTTATCCTTCATACCATAGGCATTGCCAGATTCGGCCATCTCGTCAAGCCGACCTCTGCTTCCATGCCTCCTATGTTTCCGCCCGAGAATTGCTCTCGAGCTTCCTGGCCTTCCAAACATTTCCCAATGCAGAGTCTACTTTCTTATGGTAGTCGAGAGGTTCTTGTGTCCCTTTTGTCGTCCCCTCAGGTGGTTCCCTCCTCCTTTAAATGCCTTTCGGACTTGGTTACGCTCTTCTTCTTCCTCGGAATCGGAGTCCGGATCGAGCTTGAGTCGGAGGGAGTCCAGCCGGGACCTTCCTCTTTGCTCCTCTTCTGTCTCTACACTGTTCTCCGAGCTGATGCTTGCGGCGGTTGAGCGTTACCAAGAACTCCGCTTCCCAGGCAGGCTAGCAAGGCCTTTTTATCTGTGGAGGTCTGTCCTCATTTATGTATATTTCTTCTTCCTCGAGTCATTTGTCCAAACTCTTCAAGCGGGTTCCTTGCGGGTGGCACGCTCGGGCTCACATTCCCTCTCAGAAAGTTCCATGGGTTGTCGCTCTTCTCCAGGCCGGGCCTCTAGGCGCATACACAAGTGGTTCATATCTACATGGTTAGTTTTCCTTTGCTTTCTTGCATTATTTATGTTTGTTGGCATGGTTGAGGGGACACAAAATGTATCAACAAAACATTTATAGTGCAAGAGAATGTTATATTTTATATTTTATATTACACTAATACAAGAACTTGCAACTACCGCTAATCATTTCGTTGATTTTAAGATGGATTATCCTCCAAGAACTTTTCACTTGGGCTGTTCCCCACCGAATGGCCCAAGTTCCTAAGGACATTGGCTGGAGATCCACCTGTAATGCTCTTGCTAAATCTTCTATTCTCATTGGGAGGTATAAGGCCGCCACCTCATAAACAGCCTTGCGGGCCTTTGTAAGGTATGGCTAAGTCGAAGACGCCGAAAGTGCTACCGCTCTTTTCACGATTGCATGCTTTCGGTGTTAAGGGGTAACCCGTGCATGCCTGCGAATCTCGAAGTGCAATCAGCGTGATACTCCTTCCTACGCCTACGGGGGTGAATTGCGGTGGATAACCGCTATTCTTCCATCCATCGGCAATGGCAGGTAATAGCGTAATGACCTGTCGCGAGATGGGTCCTCGGCTTTTCGGTATCCAGATTAATGCCCCGCTCAAATCATCAACCTCCCACCGTGGTGAGCTCCTCGTAGTCATTGATCGCTGTGAAGCCCTCCCGAGGTCGAATTAACTGTCCTATCCCGGGAGGTCTGCTGCGGACGGAGCTTGCCGTTAGGATGTTTGAAATGCATAACGGATCCCCATGCGTTCACCGGAGAGCAAGGGAACTCTTCCTCCGTCGGTAGCTTGTTCTCGCAAATTTTGTGCAGCTTCCATGATGGGCCTCGATGTTCAGCGTAGGGCTTGGATGTGGGAGGTAAACTCTCCGGTGTAAGTGTCGGCTTCCTTACTTGGAGGGGGAAGTCGGAGGACGGACGATGAAGTCGCCCAAGTCTGTTCTTCGGAGTTGGTGCGGCAACTCTTCGGTCCCACTCCCTTTCCACGCTCTCGGGGAGGTTTTGAATGTCGCTTAGAGGAAACTCCTCACAACCGGCGATAATGGGAGCCGGGGCTTGTGATGCCTAACCGAGGGGTGGCGACTCACGAGACCGCCGGCTTCTTCGAAGTCTTGCCACTCCCGCCTCGCTTTGTCGCTTGCTCCTCTCACGGGTCGAGCTCAACATCGTCTTCCTCCTCCTCAGTTCTGCTCATCCGAAGTCTTCTTCCTTCCCTTCCTCTCCCCGTTCATACCGGTGTGAGGAGCCGTTGTTCTGCTACGGCTAATGGATCCACGCCCATGGGGGAATAGAGTTTCCCCACAATGTTCTCAAGACGGTGGGTGAGAAAGATTGCCGTATGCTGTTGAAAGAGAAGTACTTGGTCCTCAAGTGACAGCTTAGGACCATTGGCTCGTGTGCGGTGCTTTGTTTGTGAGGTATTTGGCGCATGTTCGACATCGCCTAATGCCGCCTAGTGGACCGCCTAGGAACAAAATATCCTATACAAGGAGGGAGTTGCACTAGCGGTTCTACCCTAGCTTGAAACTCGGGCCAAGACTCTACTATAAGCTGGGGTCGCTGCAAAGGTTGCTTGACGCCTACCTCCTTCCCCGAAGATCCGAAGATTTGGTCGATTTGTCGCCTCAAGAAGCATGAGCGCCGGGCGCTGCACCATCTCTCGAAATCAGAAGTTGCCATTGATTAATTGCGTAAGAGGGTAACAAACGGTTGCAAGAGCCTCGGGGAGTTAGGAAATCGGCTAGAAGGGCAGGAGCAGATTTGGGTGGTGCTATGTGAGAAGTGACTGCCCATTTATAGAAAGGGGAAACCCTAATTTTGGATGACTTGAAATTTCCTAGGATTGGGTAATTTAACTTATCCGAGGTCAAAATAGGAGTTTGAGGACTATAGGAGATGCTTGAACAAGGCTAGGTTACCTAAAAGATGCTATGCAGGGTTGAAGGTGATTTAACAAGGAATTGGAAGAAGGTGACTTTGACAAGTCCCAGTCCCATTTCATTTAAAGGTGAAGTAAATTGGTGTAAGGAGGTCTCGCGTAATCGCCCCCTTATTTTCAATTTGAGCTGTTTGTTTCAAGTTTAAGCAGGTATGAGCCACAGCTTTCAATCCTAACTTTTGTTTTATGACGACTGAAATGTGAGACATCATGTCTCTACTCCCAAAATGTCCTATTTCACTAAATAAAAGCTAAAACTTATTAATTTGCTCTAATTACTCAAGTTTATGTCATCAAGGTACACAAAATTGCTCTATATTACAAAATTTTTAATTATTTACAACAAAAGTTTGGTATGATGTTCTCCCCACGCGGGTCGCAAGACTCATGTCTTGTCGCATTAAGGTTACCCGCCATGGATAGTGCGTGCTGTTGAATCTTCAAAATGTTGCACTATCTTTGCCTCAACGCCCTTTGCATTGCCAGCAAATACGGCTCGTGACTCTAAAGTCTCGTTCTATAGGCCTGCATAACTTCACGCGACCTAACCGTGAAGGGGGCACGGGGATTAGGAGACCGGAAGCTACTGGAAGTGTCTAATCTCCCTTTAACGCTTCTCTCCACCTCCTTCCTATCCGCTTTCTTCTCGGGTGGCGGCTTGGGAACCCGGCTTCGTGGTGGCGGCTTTAGGTTTTCTTTGCCGCTGGTCGCCTCCCTCGATGAACTTAACCCTGTTTTCCTCATAATATTTGTTATAGGCCTCCCATTTCTTCATGTAGGCCTCTGCGGCTCTCTCATCTTCCTCTCATAAATCTTCACCCTATCTTCTGTGGCGTAGGCTTCCCGAATGGTCGTGGTTGCTTCTTTCTATCCCATGCCTGCATTCGGGGGCTCTACGCACTTGGTCTTGGTGGGGTTGCTTTCAGTGCCGGTACATGGGGTACTTCTGCTTTCGTCGCACGGGTGCTTGGAAAGAGCTTCCACTGCGCCCGTTAGGGGTTGAAGTCTTCATCTAAGAGTCGTCCCGGAAGGGTTTGGGGGTTCGTCAGGGTTGCGCTCCCTTAATGATAATATTTTGGGTTTGGGCTCTTCCTACGGGTCAACCGTTCTCCTTATGCGACCCGAACTTCCCTTTCTTTTTCTTCTTTTCTTCTCACGCCTTTTGTTCCTCTTCCTCCCTTTTCCCTCTTTTTGTCTTCCTTCTCTTAACCGCAGCATTTCGTACTTCGATGAATCTTCTAAGATTACGCTTTACCTCCGGCGGCTCGGACATCACTGCTCATCTGCTTTCGAGGGATTTCCCGTGGAATAGCGTCCCCGAATAGTCACACTTGTTCCTTTCTTTGGATCTCCGCTCTATTTCTAACCCATTACACCTCCCTCGTCTCTTAGATCCATGGGTTGGTGATGTGGCCTCGTCCTCCTCCCACGGTTGAAGACATCGATCAAATCGGAGGTGTCTTCCTCCAGGCCCGACCCCCTCTTAGAGCCTCTCACAGAAGCATCTTAGAATGATCTACGCCTTTTCGGTGGTATTTGGTGGTTTCGCTGGCTGACGCTTCCTTGCGGTCTGTTTGGTTCGGGCCATGTTTCACGGATCGATCAATGATCGGATAAAAGCGTAGAAAGATCGCCCTAAGTTGGGAGAAGCGGATTTCTAGGGCTTGGACTTAAAAAAAATGAGGGGGTTCTATATCTATTTATAGCTTGGGGAATTTTAGGTCAAAACTCAAGTTGCTCATTTTTTAACTAGGCAACCAATTTATCTAAAACTTATACTTATTTGGGACTTTTCTATTGGTCTTAAACTTGCCTCGTTCCAATACTAATGTTTAGTTTTTTGCACTGTGCGAAATGCGGAGATCTCATACATTTCTAGGGTTTTAGGTAATTAAAACATGCTATTCTAACTAATTCCTACCTTAGAATTAGCCTTACCACATTATTTATCTCAAATTCATCATGTTTTTGGTGTTCTTGGCTCGATGTCTCATAGCTTTACTTCGCTTCAAAACAAAAAGTTAGTTTTGCGACGAGCTTTCGATTTCGTGAGACCACCTCACTTGGAAAATTTTGGCTCGATTCTTTTTAATCTTGTTAAATTCCAATTCACTCTAATTGTTACTAGCTTAGCATAACTACAAAGGTGAGAAAAATTTTTCCCACTTTTCGAAAAAGCTTGGGATCCTATCAGTTAGTACTTCATCGGGAACATGGTCGATTAGGTTTTGCTCTTGGTCCCCAAGAACATTGCTCGATACCAGCGTGATCCCCTACTTTTCAGATATCTGATTGCCCACCGTGATACAAACAAGAGTTCTTCCCCACACCCAGACTCCATGCCGATATTGGGCCTCCCACATATCAACGCACTGGTGAACGAAGTCTCATTGGGGGAGAGTGAAGGTGTCATTCTACCCCTCCCTCGGGCCTAGCCAATGCGGGCGTAAACATACATGTCAAGAAAGCACATACACAACATCCACGTGACTATCTCAAGGATGGTCCCCTCATATCTGCATAGACAAAGATCAAAGACATCACCGCGGGGATCCCTCCAAGGCCTGCACTCAATGGATGACTCGACGGCTTGGGTCTCCGTGAGTTCGCGGGCCATGTAATTCATGGCAATGGATTTTGGGGGTATTAAGAACATGGCATAGGGTTGTCCACTCCATCCGCCCCTCACCTGCACACTTTGCGAGTAGGTGAAAAGTGTTGGGACTGATGTAGGGCCCGGATGCATAGCGAAGGGGGCTATTCTCGGGTCTCATCCTCCGGGCCGATGGGGCGGTGTAGGGATCACTCCCTCAGGAGACCGCATGCTAACTCAAGGTGACTAGAGGGCCTTTGCCTCAGACTGACCCGAACCCAACGGGAAGTGTGTACACCACTTCACACGGTGTCGAGCCCATGCCTTACCCGCACTCGGTGGTAAGCCATTGAACCCTAGTCACAATGATCCCTGTGAGGGCTTTACACACTGGGGGATCGCGTTCAAGAGTCGGGACATGAACCTCCCCTTTTTAGATGTCGCCCTTCACCCACAACCCGGTGTGGCTCTTGTACACAGGCGAATCACGATTAGAGAGGCTACTCTAGGAGCATCAACTACAAGCTTTAGGGCCTCTACCCCCTTCCCAATACAAAGGAGTTCCGCAAATACATCATCCAAATATATCAGAAGAACTAAAGAACTAGATCCAATCATAGAGTTAGGTTCTTTAGTTAGTGTCCAGAGATCTAAGATCTAGATAACTACTATGGGCAATTTAATAGTCTAAACCCACTGATTCTATGACTAGAAGGCGGTTTAAGCTATTAAATTGACCAAATACCTGATCCTTGAGTGGCTCCTCCTGACACGAAGTTCAACCATCCCAACTGAAACGATCAATCAGGGGAAACCGATGGCTTAATTCGGCTTGGGCGGGAGTTCGGGGCGGTTTTGGCTCAGGGGCAGCCAAAACCGAGCTCTAAAACCCTAAGGGGCAAAACTAGCAAGCTAGGGTTTCCTACCCTAAATAGACATGGGGGTTTAGGCTAGGGTTTTCCAATTACCCAATTTGGCATGTGGGATAATTGGAAAGGCCCCACTTGCCTTTAGTGGCTAGGTGGCAAAATATGCCAACATGGAAGGTGTGCCCTCATTAATGTGCACATGTGCACATTAATAATATATGAACACTCCTAGTAGTTGCCCCTAGGCTACTTACACAACTATCCGCTACGCATTAACGCCAATCGGGGTGGCGTGTAATGGCGACGCGGCGCATACAATGTACGCCCCGAGCGTATCTTTCCGTGGCCGGAACGCCACACCCGGGTTGGGGCCCGTGTGCGGGTTGAGGCGGTGTGCCCGGTTGAGTATGCTTTTGTCCTCGGTTGGAGGCCTTTGGGCCTGAATGGCCTTGGTGGCCTTTGGTTTGTCTTTTGGTGTATGCGCGGTTTTAGCGTGGCATTTGGGGTGAGATTTGGACCGGAGCACAAGATGAAGATCAATAGAGAAGACAATTCAAACATGTTTCCGTCTTTGGCAACCTTCATTGTCAGAAAGTGTATTTTCACCCGATAAGGCTAGTCAAAGATGAGGGTACAAGAGTTTTTATGTTTGGACCTAGCATTGGTTAGTGATCCCATTATTGTCGTGGTTTTTCCTCAAAACCCGAAAGGGCTTTGTGGTTTTTAATCCCGCCATAATGGTTTCAACCGCATTGTTACCATGTTGTGGTTTTTAGTGGAGATGCCCGATGTGGCTTTCTTCAAGATTGTTACCATGTTGTGGTTTTTAGTGGAGATGCCCGGATGTGGCTCAAAGATTGTTACCATGTTGTGGTTTAACTTTTTAAGGAGCGAGTTTTCGAAGGAAGGTTCCTCTTATTTAATCGTTATTTTCTCGGAATAGTTAAGCTTGTTTCTTATTGTCTCTGTTTCGATTGCTTTAAGGAGCGAGTTTCGGGAAGAAAGCTCCTCTTATTAATACATTATTAAACGGAATAGTTGCTTTTGTCTGACAATCTTGATTCACCGGCTGCATGTGTAGTTTCTTGTTGCTCTGCATAAGTCTGTTTCCTGTTGTCTGTTTTCTTTCTTATCTGATCCATTCTTAACTGACCTATCTCATGGAGTTCCCCCGCGGCAGATTTCGACTTTAATTGCTTTGAAACATGCATTTCTTAGGTGTCCCCGGACGAAGTTCCTCTCTCTTTGGTGTCTCGTTTTCTTAGGTGTCTGTTGTCTTGCTTCACCTTCTCGCCATGTATGTAGCTCTTAGATTTTGCCGCCTTGCAGCTCGGATATGGCCGCCTTGCTCTGCCGCCATCTGTAAATGCAACGATGCTTTTTGTTGGAGGTTATTTTAGCTTTTCTTGACCCTTATCGGAAACTGCCAGGATTGGTCAAGATTAACCCTTAACTATTCAATGAGTTATTTTTGTTGTATTTAAGCATATTTTTTTGTTGTGGTTGTTGACACTTTTGTTGCATGTGGTTGTCTTGGTTAACTTCGATTGCTCACTAAGAACCCTTATGAATAACTTGAGAAGAAATAGATCTGTGGTAGGAGGCTGGGCTTACAAAGGGTAAGGCAGAATATGAGATTTTTAGTAAGAGTCCATGAATGTAACTTAAGACTTTCATCTAAATTACTTTGCTAACGAAATGAATCTTTTGAAGCATTACATCTATATTATTTTCAAGTGAGAACTTCTGGCTCCTTGGGATGAGGTAGCAATGATGAAGTTATAGTGCATGGGTTCAACGTGGAAACAACCTTTCGTCGCTAAGGTTCTAGCCCACAACTAAGGTGTTGCTATTAGATTTATTATTCTATTCGATGCTTTTATAACTAAGATTTTTTATTTCTTAACCCATAACTTTTAAGCCCTCCTTATACTCATAGAGGTTTTCTTAGTTGCTAGTTGAAGCAATAGTTGCGTGCCACCTTAGTTTTGGGGTCGCTTTGACCATTGTCTGGCGCTTTAATAAAGATTTGTATGCCCTTGCTTATTGCGCTCGTTTTCCTTTTCCCCATGGTTGGTGCACCATAGAAATTGTTTCAGATTTGAAACGTTGATTATTAGGTGATCTTACAAAGATGATGTTCTATCACTCACCGCTAGGCTTCTTACATTTTAGGTGTGCATCTACCGCCGATTTACTTGCCGCTTTTATTGATTTTATTTCTTCCTCCTCGTTCAAAGATTCTTGTCCATGTCTGCCCGTAGTATTTCTAGAAAGGAGCAATTTCTTGGGTGAAGGGGATTTTGCCGTAATTGATTTGTGGGGTACAATTTGACAAAGGGAGCATAGTTTTATGCCCAAGA
Source organism: Isoetes taiwanensis (assembly GCA_021234155.1). NCBI lineage: Eukaryota > Viridiplantae > Streptophyta > Lycopodiopsida > Isoetales > Isoetaceae > Isoetes > Isoetes taiwanensis. The sequence continues at coordinate 4,636,822 of JAJEKV010000001.1, read as the reverse complement.
GAAGTAAGAAGGATATCCCATTAAGCTCCATCGTAACAAGAAGGGGACCGGTGAGTCAATCTTTGGGCTCAAAATTGCATCAAGATTCAATTTCGTTTTCAGATTTGGGAGCATATCTGGGATCTAATTCTCAGATCCAGGAGGTTTTGATTCCATTTACCGATCTAGAAGGTAATCCAATTTCGTTTTTAAAATTGAAGGGAGATTCAATTTCATTTTTCCAATTTCAAGAAACCCAAGAAGAGGTAGAGATGGTTGTATTACCACCTATGGTATGGGGTTTTCAGACAATGGAGATTCCAAAGTTTGATGATCTGGTGGATCGGGATCCTTTGAAGCATATTGTGAAGTTTGAGAGGTATTGCCAGCAATGTAAGCTACCGGTTGGTGATTATTTGCTTTGGTTTCATAGTTCTTTGCAAGATTCAGTGGAGGAATGGGCACAAACTCAGCCAGATACCATGACATATCAGGAATTAAAGGAAGCTTTCATTGCTAATTATCAAGAAGTTCATGGTAAGGATAAGACTATGGAAAGGTGGACCAATTTCACACAAAAGGAAGATGAATCAATTAGATAGTATAATCAGAGGTATATTGCGGTTCTCAAAGCCGTAGTTCATTGGAAGATTGCAAGGAATGATGAAATGGATATCCAATGGTATGTGAAGGGGCTGAAACGAGCTATTGCTCATAAGGTAAAGGCAAAACAGCCTACAACATTATTAGAGGCACAAAAGTATGCTCTCAAGGCTGAAGATAAGTTAGGATACATTCATGAAGTTGCTGCTCCAGAGCATAAAACAGAGGATATTGCAGCCAAGATTTCTAAGCTTACAATTGGTGAGAAGCTAAGGGAGGTGCAGTTTATTACTTGTGAGTATTGTGGGTCTATTGGGCATTCTGATACTACATGTAGATTGCTGAAATTTTGCTCACGATGCCAAATAAAGGGCCATAATGATCAAGAATGTAGGGAGAAGAGATTCTTTGAGAGGGCCAATCCGGTATTTGCTGTTGTGCAACAAGCACCATCTATTCCTATTCAACCAATGCAAGCAGCACCTATCATACCACAAGTTCCAATGATGCCACAAGCTCCAATTGCCCAACAAGTTCCAATGGGTTCCACACCAATGGTGCAGCCAAAACAGGGATGGTATCCAAGTAAGGCTCATTTATATTGCAAGTTATGTGATAAATTCAAGCATGATGAGACTAGTTGTTGGAAAATCCATGGGAAACCAGAATGGGCAACCAACAAGTATCCACCAAAGCAGCAAGTGTTTGAATCAGTACCTCTTCCTAATAATGATATTCGCATTCAAGATGCAAAGTACATTGATAATCCTCAAGTTAAGGCTCTTATTGAGGAGCTTAAGAAGCAAGGGAAGGCAAAATCAGTAGTAAATTGTGGATTTGTTGAGGTGGAGCATGACCCATTTCAACAAGAAGAAGAGATTGGAGAAGTAAATACAGTTACAAGATCACAAAAGGTGGTTCAAGAACCAAGAGTAGTGTCAATTGCGGAGAAGACTAAGACCTCTTTTCCAAAGGCTTTGAAGGAACAAGCTTTGAAGGTGTCAGCACCTAAGAAGGTGCAATTCAATGTGCTGCCCACAGAACAGTTTCAGTCTATAGAAGAAAATCAGCCCATAGTGATGCCTCCTATGGTGGATGAGGAAATTCAAAATGAAGATGATGTGATCAGCCAAGTTTTGGCCACTAAAGTTACACTTACTCTTGAGCAATTGATGCATTATTCTCCAAATTTGTTGCAAGAGTTAGGGGGAAGAACAAAATCAGAAATTTCAGTCCAACAAATCATATCAAATGATATCGACAAGAGGAGAATGGAGCCACCAGCCCGGCAATCCAAGGATCCTGGGCCATTTCTTTGTGATGTGAGTATTAATGGATATCTAATCAAAGAGGCCAACATAGATACCGGTAGTGGAGTGAATGTAATGCCTTACCACATAATGCTTCAAATTGGATTGAAAATGATGGAATCGACAACTATGATGCTCAAAGCATTCAATCAAATGAAGGTGCAGCCTATGGGAGTCATAAGAAATGTTTTATGCAAGGGTTATGAGGTGGAAGCAATCTTGGATTTCATGGTTTTGAAATTTCCAGAGAGTGTGCATGCTGAAACTTATACTTTGTTGCTGAGTCGTACATGGTTAGATGCCGTACAAGCTGAGACTTCATGTTGGAAGCGCGAAATGAACATCTTTCAAGGAGAACACAAGGTTACTATAGATCATCCTCTAAAATCAGCAAAAGGTACCTTTCTTTGCGATCCTTCTTTGAGCAGCCCGCAGTTAGAAGTCAACAAAGAAGATGTTATGGTGTCAGGGCAGCAAGGTCTTAGTTGTTTTCATGTTTTGGAAGTGGGTGACAAGGAAGATAAGACTTTGTACAAGTGGTTAAAAGGTACCCAAATTTCAGAAATATGTCATTTACAGCAGCAAGTTGCCGATAAGTATATCCAAAGACTTGAAAGTATTGGTGAAGATGAGTTACAAGAGACTCTTGTGAACATGCAGGAAGAGTCCATTCAAAGACCCATTGGGGAGACTTTATTCCAGCAAGGAATTGATCAAGATCAAGTAGAGATGCTGATTTTGACATCAAGCATGGATGGGGTAAAATGTAAATCAGCCCACTATACAAGTACAAGCAGCTTTGGTGGCATGCGACATTCTAGAGGATGAGGTAAATCAGATCAGTCCATATTCACCACAGTCCATTACAGTCACCACATGCACCAAATTCATCACAATCATCATATCCACCACATCCATTACAGTCACCACCAACCATCACACGCACCACATTCACCACAATCACCACATTCACCACATTCATCACCACACTCACCACCTTCATTACAAGCCACCACATTCACCAAGAACATCAATATTTCTCAAGGAAATCAAGAAGAATTGGTTACTATTGAGGAGATCTTACTCAAGAGGAGGAACGCGATTTGATATCTTTATTAAGAGAATTGTGGATGTTTTAAGAAATTACAAAGAATTGAAAGGCATTCCACCGAGGTTGTGGTGCATACCATTGATTTGAAACAAGGATCAAAACCACCCCAACAAGCTCAAAGGCTTAATGAGTCCAAAGAATAGAGGAGCAAGTAAAGACCTGGTTATGAAGCTTTTGGAGGCGGATTTATTGTACCAAGGCCAAATTCAGATTGGATCAGTTCTATTGTCCCAGTGAGAAAGCCAAATAACTCAATCCGAAAGTATGCATTGATTACAGGATCTCAATAAAGCTACCAAAAGAGATCATTTTCCTACACCATTCATAGACACTTTATTGGATATTGTTGCAGGAAATCAGGCCTATTCTTTCTTGAATGGGTACTCAGGATATAATCAGATCCAAATCTATCCACCACATCAAGCAATGACGGCTTTTCGAACACCTTTTGGCATCTATGCTTACAAGGTATTACCTTTTGGCCTCACAAATGCTCCAACCACATTTCAGAGAGCTATGACATATGCTTTTCATGATATTTTAGACTTTTTGAGAGTCTTTATAGATGACTTAACAGTATTTTCTAATCCAAGAAAGGATCACTTGAATCATCTCAGAAAAGTTCTTGAAAGATGCCGATTGTATGACATAAGTTTGAATCCTGCTAAGTGTATTTTCTTCACTAGAGGAGGAAAACTATTGGGCAATTATAATAATAATAATAATAATAATAATAATAATAATAATAATAATAATAATAATAATAATAATAATAATAATAATAATAATAATAATAATAATAAATTTTATTAACGTCCACGGGAGCCCGTAGGCTATGGGACAAAGAAATCAGGATCTAGTACAATCATCATAAAATGAGAGAATCAAGCCTCTCAACGATGCTCATCTCGGAGGAAATTTCCTAATTGTGGAAGCGACGGAATATGTTTAAATAATTCATCCAAAGGCATGCTCCAATCAATCATGTGATACTTGACACCTAAGAGTGTCATGGCATGCAAAAATATATAGCATGCTTCTCCGCCTCCACATCCTCCTTACACACACATATCCTCCGGGATCTTCTCGCAATTTTCAACCACCTTCCCTTTTCAATCATTAAACAAGAGCTCATGCGCATGCGCCAAGAATCGATCCGATTTGCCCCTAAAACATGCTATGAAGGGACAAGTATGGTTGTATGCTATGGTACGCCCGGATTGAAATCCTCGATGTAATATTGAGTTTCTTTTGGAAGACACCTCACAAGATGCCAAGAAGGCGTGGTGCCTTGAACTCTTCTCAGATAAGAACAAATAGTGAGCCCCCATCGAGTAAACCAGTTTGTAAATCCTTATACCAGCAATTTTTGCCCTCTCGCTTCAAGCTTCACAACAACATAAGTGCTAGCCTTACAAGAGAGCCATCCTTGCTTGCCGCTTCGATCAAGATATCTCGAGAGTGTTACACATGGATTGTATTTCCAATGGATAAGAACCACAATCAGATAACATTATCTCGTATGGGACCGCTTTTTCACCTTCGTGAGTCATGTGCAGCCATGTTTTTGAATTGCTTCAATTTCTTGCCATTTAGAACAACATAGAGATGGACCCCTGATTTCACTAGCATATAGAATAACCGGCATGACCAAAGGCCTCAAAGAGTTTCTTCCGCAAATGCCAATAAGTGATGTGAGTGCTAAAAACGCCAAGGTCAGCCGCACTCGATATCTACCCCTTTTGTCCATGGCCTATGCCCGTGAACACTTCATGACCCGTGATATTTGTAGGATTGGGCTTGTTCTACCACATGTCCATGGTAATTCAAAGCATTTGTCCGCATCCCAAAGCCCAAAGACCTTAGTCTTTCCCAGATTAACTACAAGCTCAAATTGTGAGCAAAATTCATACAAAGACATCTAGTTGCCCTTGTAAGCCCGCCATCGAAAGTGAGAACATAAGAGTAGGTCATCAAAGATATAAAAGAAGGATTACCAGCTCATGGAAAAGGCGCTGGAAGCAAAGAACCTGGATTCCTTAAGAAAATTCTCCAGTTGGTCAATATAGAGCCCGAACAAGGTAGGAGAAAGGGTGCAGCCTTGTTTTACTCCCACGTCACTGACAATTAAGTCAGACATGCCAGACGGAGTAACAACCCTTCCACGGACTGATTCGTATAACCTGCCTATGGCTTGAACCCATTCACTAGGCACACCAAGCTAGATTAACCTGTTCAAGAGTTTATGACGAGGCACCGTGTCGAATGCTTTAGCAAAATCAACAAAGCAGCAGAGCAGTGGTTTCCCTTGTGATCTGGCCTCCTCTATCATAGTACGAAGTGTGAGCTCTTAAACCATGCTCCTCTGCCCATATTGTGAGCTTAGAATCAAATATCTTGCCAAATAGCTTAGCCAGTATGGGGCTGATCATGATAGTCTTGTAGTTATTTGGCTGCAACACATCACCTTGTTTATGTATTGCAGACTGCTGGTGGTCCGTGCCCTCTCAAAACCCTCTCCAGAATAGCTTGGTTATATAATTCTGAGATCAGGCCAGCCAATTCGCCTCCACCATCCTTGAGATGTTCTCGCCAACAACCCGCCAATATCCGCGGCCTTCCCCCGAGCCAGCCCCATCAATTCCCTTCTTAACATCCCTCAAGCTTGATCGCAAAACTAGTTTGGGCTTCTATAGGTATGTTCACCTTTATCTTCCCCTTTGAAATACAAGTGTAGAGCATAAGTTTTCCAAACCTACGCATCCATCGTGGCAGCCTTTGGATGGAGGAGATAGTTGCTTCCTTAACCACTTTCCGTAATATTTTGCCTTATGCTCAAGTTTTTTTTTGCCGCAAGTATCCAAGCTTTCTTCTTCTTCTTCACCAAACTCCTATAAGCATGCAAAATTTTAGATGGGTTATCGATTTTCCTCTTAGCAAGTTTTAATTCGTGGTCATACCGTGCCTTCCTTGGTTGCAGATTGCGGACGTTTTCCAAAGACAAGATACGCCCGTGACGATAACCGATCGCTCGCCACGCCGCATTAGCCCACCCGGCCGACGGTACGCTTAGCGCTGTAGCCAGTGGGTAGCCCTAGGGGTAACTCGCTAGAAATATGTGTAACTATTAATGTGCACATTCTCCAATGTACACATTAATGTGGGCACACATTTCCAAGTGGACACTTCATGCCAAGTGGGCCACACCCATAGGTGCAATTAATGTGCACATTTTCCAATGTACACATTAATGTGGGCACACATTTCCATGTGTGCACATTTGGCCACCTAGCCCTTAAAGGCAAGTGGGCCCATTTCCACTATCCCACATGCCAAAAGGGGATAATTGGAAACCCTAACCAACCCCTTGTCTATATAGGGTGGGAAACCCTAACTTGCCCAATTTTCGATTTTAGGGTTTTTAGAACTCGCTTTGGCTGCCTCAACAACTAAACCGCCTCCCGTGACTCTGCCTCGAGAATTGCATCCTTAGTTCCCCTTGATTCGAGCCGCCTCGCCAGGATGGTCGAGCTCAGTCGAGGAGCCCTCAAGGATCAGGTATTTGGCAATTAGATAGTCTAAACCCTATTTTAGGCATTGAATCAAGAGGGTTTAGCCTATTAGATTGCCCATAGCAGCCCTCTAGATCTCTAGATAGCAGATCCTAACCAAAAGAACCTAACTCTATGTTGTAGATTAGATCTAGTTCTTTAGTTCTCCGTGAAGTATATGGATGATGTATCTCTATGAACTCCTTGTATTGGGAAGGGGGTAGAGACCCAAAGCTTGGTAGTTGATGCTCCTAGAGTAGCCTCTAGCACAATCGTAGATTCGCCCTCAGGCACAAGAGCCACACCGGATGTGGGTGAAGGGGCCGACCGCTAAGAAGGAGGTTCATGTCCTGATTCTGAACGATCCCTCCGGGTGTGTAAAGCCCACCGGGATCATTGTGACTAGGTCCAATGGCTTGCCACCACCGCAGGTGGGCAAGGCATGGGCTCGACACCGCGGAAGTGGTGTTCACTTTCCAGCTGGGTTCAAATACGGGCAAAGGGCCCTCTAGTCACCTTGAGTCAAGATGTAGATCTTTGAGGGAGTGATCCCTACCGCCCCATCGAACCGGGAGGATGAACCTGTGAGTAGCCCTTTGGCTATGCATCCCGCTGGCTAAGGCCAGTCCCGACACTTTTCGCACCACTCGCAAAGTGCAATGTGAGGGGCGGATGGAGTGGACAACCCTAAGCCATGTTCATATGCCGCCCAAATCCATTGCCATGAATTTGGCCCTAATGAATTTCCGGAGACCCAAGCCGTCAGTCAACCCTTTGAGTCTGAGCCTTGGGTAGGATTCCCTATGTGATGTGTTGATCCTTGTCTATGCAGATATGTGGGAGACCATCCTTCGTGATGGTCATATGATGTTGATGTATGTGCTACTGACATGTATGTTTACGCTCGCAGCCTAGGTAGGCCCCGAGGGAGATTTGGTGTAATGACCCTTCCACTCTTCCCAATCGAACCCCGGCCACGCTGCAAAGTGTCATGTGGAGGGCCCCAGATTAGCATGGAGCTGGTATGGGGGATGAACTCCTGTTTGTATACGGTGAGTGCACCGTATACGAGTAGGGGACGTCACAGTACCAGTTTTCAAATGGTGTTCACCATACACTTGTCTTGCACTACTTGTCAACAATGCATTGAGAGCAATGGCGCGTGCATGAATATTACGGAGAGCCCTTATACTCGGCAGCCCCAACAAGATCTCATGATGAAAAGCATGCTCGGGACTCTCTCAGATTTGATACATGTCCTATGGTGCTTTTAATTGTTGGGACCGTATGCAGCCAAAGCCTAAACAAAAAGAGGGCATGGTCGCTTTCCTCTATAAAGAATCCAATCCGGAAGTCTTGAATCATGCACAACATATGAGGTTCACCAATCACATAATCTAAGACTGAGTAAGTAAACTTCTCTGTAGTCTCATTTCTGAATGTGTAACCAGCAGATCCAGCATGGCGGGTTCCATTAAAAATAATCATATTTAACTAGTAAATTGCCCACCGTTGGTGGGCTTTACATATGATTATTCACCTTTTGTGATCATTCCATGTGATTATCCGGGTCTTTAACATATTAAAACCACATCACCAAAAAAAGCAAAAAAAAAAAGGGCGTCTTTGTGGACTTAGTGGGTTTTTTGTGATTTAAGACTGGTTCAAACAATCCAAGGTAGTTGAAAACTGATGCTTTTATAAAATTAAATACTTGTATGGATAACACGTATTTCTGCGTCTGTTTGATATTCCTTTTCCAAGACATTCATGGCACAATTATTGGTTGCCCCATTGTGCGACCTATATTTTTAGGTGCCCTATAAAAATTGGAAGAATAATATGCGGCTTAGTAACATATGGCGGAAAATTAATGCATGTTCCAATAAGATCAACATTCTGATTATCATAACCTAAACCATTGAAACTGGGGTGCCCATATTTTAGCTAGCTAGAACCATTACAATAATTTAGTTGCAAACCTAAATTAGATGGCTGAGATTGTGCATTTGAGCTGGAGGGCTGAAAGTGTTTCCCCCAAAACGACTCCTCTGCTACAAATTTCCCTGAACCGAAAAAGCTTGAGCAGGTGTTTGGAGGCAGCGAGATCTTTTGCATCGTCCATGGCGGCAGCGAGTAAGGTAAGACTGACATGATTTGGCTATTATCAGATCGAATCTGGATATTGCAAGGCCAATTTGGAGACCCATTAAGGAAAACAGGGTTCAGAAGTCGATTTTGAGATTCATCAACCAATACATTTGTATTGGTTGATTGGTTGGTCTCCATGGATATAAACTTTTGTTCTGTTAGATAGGAATCGAAATGCTTGAACATTGTTGGCTAGCCTCTTAAATGCTATTTTTTACCTTATTTAACCTAGACATTCCTAGACCGTGAGGATTTTTTAAGTTTCCTCTATTTCATAGTGAAGTTATATCAACAGACATTTGAGTTTGCTCACTATGATCAGCATGAAAATAATATCTTAAAGGATCTACCTTGTTTTTTAAATCGTATAGCCATGCCTTCTTGTCCATCAAGAATATCCTTTGTATAATATGTATAATCATGAAAGGTTTGTGCAAGATAATAGATTCCTGAATGGCAATTAATCTATGTCTATCTTCACTGTTTTTAGTGGTTGAAACCTCAAGCTAAAATGAACAAAGCCTTGAGAAGAATCTTTAGGAAGCTCGCTCTATCCACAAAGGCACTATAGCAATGCATTTGTAAGATTCTGTAAGTGCAACATGAATCTGATTACTATACAAATGTATAAATAGACCATATATCAGAATAGATGTAGCATAATTGAGAAACTTTTGTCTGGAATACATCCACCTTGAGGAGCTATCCTAGAAGCAAATTCTTCAAGATACTCTAAACATCATGCTAAGACCCAACTCCATGGTGAGAGCTTGAAAATTTGCACTTTATTTTGCCCTTTGAGCTAATCTTCACGGTGGATCTGAGAAGAGGGAAATTTTATTTTATCATCTATAGCTAATCTCTCATAGGCCCATTCAAGTCTGGTTTGCAAAACCCTGCAATCAAATTCTACTTTATCCCTAAGCTATTGAGCAAGTTGCTATTTCTTATTAGGGTTTTTAGACGATGAACTTAGATTGCCTTAATGGATTTAGCATTTGGGAGTATCTTCTTGCATCTTCAACAATTTCATGGAACTGTCTAGACCACAAACCGAAATTTTTTCTCGAAGCACAAAAGCCAAATGAGTTTTAAACCGAGCTCCAAACTCTTATTCTCGATCTTTTAAATGTACTCCATTCGATCAGCGACCTACCGTTGTTTTGTATAATGTGCCTTAGATCATTGATCGCACCACTATATGTTTCAACGAAAAGGTGGGTGGAAGAGAGAAGATAACGTGATGCCTCTTCTACATTGCTAATGTCTACTTAGTTCTTAATTGTAGCCTCAAGATAATAATTTATCTAAAAAAATGAGAGAAAAAAATTTTACCCGAGACTTCCTCGGTGTAGTGAGCCCCTTTATCGTGGGATTGAATATTTGAATTTTGATCGATTGTTCAAATCCAGAGTGATTGGCCGGAGCAGAGCCGATTTTCCTATAGAGCCGCCCATTACAAAGTGAACATACAAACATAAAAATCACAAAGCCTACCCACATAGAAGCACCCATACCGCGAATTATTGACTCTTGCTCGAGCCCCGATATGGCAAAGCCAAGCAAGAAAGATCCAAGCTACCACATCATTTACAAGAAGAAGCAGTTACAGACATAGCCAACTTGCCTATTTCGTTATAAGAAGCTTTCGCCTCGCAAGAATTCGGCCAAAACTAGAAAGGCAAGTGATGGACATAGCTACCCCCATGAAAATCAAGAATGTGATAAACTTGACATCTTTGTTGATGGTGGCATGCAAAAAAACAGACCCTACTCCTCCCCGCAAAGGGAAGGCTGATTCCAACCGCCGATTGAGTCCGCTGAGTCCGTCCAACAAATGCTTCTTATGCTTCATTCTCCTAATCTTGGAAACTTGCTCAAAGGACCCATTCCGAATTGATTGGAAAATGTAGAGGCCGCTTTGTCTTGGCAAAGTTGTTTCAACAAAGTGCTTCCTTTTAACGCTTAAAAAATGTGGGAATAACAAACTTTCAAATTTCTGGTGCTGGTAAAGAAACATAGTTGGGAACCCTAAATATGGTAAAAGAACAAATCTTTAATTACTCCGAAAGCACTCCAGCCCATATCAGTAGCTCGCCAAAATGGCTTCACCGAGATAGCAAGCTAGGAAAGACATGGAATAGCCCTGGATTAGGTCAAGATTCTTGAACCGTGATTGCACCCTTCCCGCATTAGAGCATATAGTTAAAAGCTTGAAAGAAAGCCCTGAGTTTGATCAAATAAATTTTGCCTTTTGTTGGCACTTATGCCTTTCTCGCTCCACATATGGATCATCGGATTCTGAATTGATACCTAACATAGCTTCTAGCCATCCTTGCTTTAAAAACCCATAGCTTACACAATACAGCCTAAAACTAAACCCTAAGATCAAGACATGATAGGAGGGATTCCACGACACATTGTTCCTTTATTTTCCCTTGCCAACATCACCAAGCCGCTGTCGACGCCTTCGATTTTTCTAACCTAGCAGGCCATTCCACCTCGGGCGCATGTGGATACCATCGAGGAATGCAAAGAAAGCTATAGGCGCCTCGCGAACCCTAAAAAACTCAAAACTTTGTGACGCGGGGCATCATTATCGCCATTGGTTTGGTCGATTTGGGCCGCTAAAATTAGGGCTGGTCCAACACTTACACAATAACATTATAATATAAGATGATGAGCATAAGTTTAAGATTTGCTGACCAGAGCATTCCACTCTTTGTGGCCTTTGACGAAAGTGAAGGCATCCCAAGGCTCAGTAGTTAACAAACTAGGTTCAGAGTCAACAAACACTTTGGAGCTTGGAGCTCCTATCCAAACCATTTAGATCTCCCATCAACAAAACATCATAAGCATGTTGCCATTCCGCAACCTTAAGACCAAGCCTAGCCAGTGGATCCATTGGGTTTCGAGCAAGCGATGGAGAGGTATAGCACGATACCAAAGATCAAGTCAATGATCAAGATGCAATAGGGACGATTGATTTTGAGAGCCAAAATTTGTTTGTCTCTTCATCTACATACCACAATGATACAAAACCCGTTATTCGAATGAAACCGCCCAAACCCCCATAAGGGTCCGCCTCTATGAGGTTTAGGATTCCACAAAGAATATGTCTCGTAATTTTTATTGGTGGGAGTCCGCCCACACCGATGTTCCCATGTTTCTCACAAAAACAAAATATCTAAATCTTCGCCTCTAAGAAATCAAAACCACCGCTAAGACCATTTGGACCTTTAATATTCCAAAGATCCTATAGAGACCACGGAAGTTTGAGGCAGCCCGCCTGGGGAATCCCTATTCCGCTCGATCCTCGATAATAACCTCGTCCGCTTCTATAGACAAACCCCATTTCCCCGATGCTGCTCGCTTTCACTTGTCGAATGGCCTCGGTCGGTCGTTTGTAATTGCACGCCAACGCTAAGTCTTCACATACCCGATAGTTGCTGCCTTTTAACATAGGCCCATGCTTTAGAATCTCTCAGCGTGATGTTTCATCCCTACATTTGACCGTGATATGTCTAACTTTATCTTCAATTTTTCTACCGTTCGCCAAGCATCAATGATATCGCTCCTCCATTTTCGATTTTCCTTACAAAAATGAATAGCCACCCTTTGGTTTGTTCATCTTCTACTTCCAATACTCCTATAATTTTATTCTCAAGGCTCTTTTGTATCGGTCACGCCCTCGCCTAACACGGATTGGACCCCCTCGCCTTCATCGTAATTAGAAGGAGTTTCGTGATGTTTGGTGTTGGGCATTTTGTTCGGACAATTCAATTTTCCCTTCAAGATTTTCGACCCTAGACCGTAGGGCAGCCACTTTGTCCAGCCAGTTGTTCTCACTTGTCGCGGACGCCCTCGCTAAACATACGGCACCCGGCCGATACCGGCAGAAATCCCCATCGGGCCCCGCAACCGCACGGGCCCTCCGCCTTATCCCAAGACTCGAGAGATGAAAGTGCGGGAAGGGGACACGGCAAGGTGTCTTGGGCGTGCCCTTCCCTATGGGCTCCTATCACGCCGAAGCATAAACATCGCTTAACTAGCAACTAGCAATACAACATACTACCTCAAGGGTAGCTCATCCACATATCCATAGGTGCAAGGAACATAATCATATGCCATAAAACATGAGAGCTCCCTACCCGCGGGTTCGACACATAGGGAAGTCCACCGACCGGTAAGGCCTCAAGATAGAACAGATCGAATCATAACAATGGCGGGGCCGGCATAAGACAATGGCTAGGGTTGACCACTCCATCCGCCCTCCCCGTGCATACTTTGGTGATGGGCTAGATCAAACTCCCGCATGACTCTAACCTTCCTGACACGCAATCCCATGGCATCACCCATCGAGACTACTCCAAAGTTGCATCTCCTGGTCCGCCGAGGTAGGAAGGGTTGCATCTCCCCTTCCCGTGGGTCTAGAGGCTCCACGGGGCCAGAGAATCGTGGACGCACACACCATCTGCACACCGACCGAACCCCCAAAACAAGAGCCAAGCTAACACTTGCAACTCTTGAGAGAGGTGGCGACACCATTCATATGAACATCTTAACCTAATCATACATAGCTAACTAACGCTTAGGGTTCCTTGATTAGGGTTCAAGATGTTCAACAAAGGATCTAGGGTGGCTCTACTCTAGACACAAATCACTAACCCATCCGGAGTGCTAACTTCGTGATGAACTAACATGAACTCTACTCAACCTACCTCCTCCGCGCTTCCTCCCATTCCCCGGCGCCTCCATGCTCCTAGACGTGGTTCAAGGCTTGCTCCCTCTACCATCATACACACCTTCCGTGGGCCGCCGCCTGTGCTAGACTATGATGAACGGTGCTCGAAACGGGGTTTCGGGCACGTGGATGAGAGTTAGGTGCTAGGTTAGGGAAAAAGGTCTAGGGTTAGGGTTAGAGCTCATATAGGTGTGGGTCCACGTGGGATGCCACGTGGCACCACTAAGATGAGGCCGTGTGGCGGTTGCCTAATAGGATAAGGCCATGTGGAAATGGGCCTTATCCTAAGGTTATCTAAGTTAACAATTAACTTAGATGTGCACCCCTTGCCACTTATCCGAGGCATACAAGGCTACCTAGGTAGACTTGTATGGTGACGGGTCTAGGAATATACGTATCTATGGTGTATATTCCCCTGGAACGTCACATTCTCCCCCCCTTTAGGACAATGCTGTCCCCAGCATTGCGCTAAGGTGACGAGCCTTTCTATCCTGCAAAAACAACATAAGATCATACACTTAAGTTTAATTTGAACGATCAGCTTCCTATTAAAGTTAAATGTCAAAATTTAGGCTATATTTGTACTTATACAAAATTATATAGCCTTAACAAGGTTACTTCTTACAATAATTCAAAACATTATTATAAGAGTTATTAGGGTTCATAATCTAAATTATGGTTCCCCATCTTTCGTGAATGCGCCCCCACCAAGCTCCTTCTCACTTGCCCCGCACATGGAGCACATTACGTTAGTTTAATTAATAAGTTTGTGGTTTTAGGGGACCACCCCCCTTACCAATACCTTGCACTCGATCATGGCCCTTTCAGATTTGAGCTTAAGGACCATTTAAGATGATCCCATCATCGCCCATGATCAAGTGCTACCTTGTACTTGCTATTCTTGTTCCGAAAATACCCTAGTGCATCATGCCCCAAGGATTTTAAGCTAGGGAACGCCTCACGCATCCCATCATCGCACATGATCACTTTAACCTTCACCATGACCTCCCTATGGCGGTGTCGCGAGCCCTCAAGATCGTGGCATGGGAGCATCCGGATCGATGTCCCATCATCGCGCAAGACTATGCCTCACTTTCTCTCGCATGACCCTATTGGTCATGCGCACTTTTTGGTGCATGTTGGCCTAGAGAATGCCTTAAAGGCTTATCTCATCATCGCCCACATGTTCCAAGATTCTCCGCATATGTATTCCACTAGCTAGAATACATCTGCTAGAGCTAGAGGCTAACCGAGAACATACTAAGCTAACCTCCCGCGGTCGAGTGGACCAAGCTAGGAGACGACTTCGCCCATCAAACTCCTTCATAAATTACGGGTATTGCTTCTCCAAATCCCGCTTCAATACCCATGTCGCGTCTTCCACGGGCAAGTGTTTCCACTTGACCAAAATAATCGGAGGAACCGAGACCTCCTAGTCTTCTTGAATGACTTATCAAGAAGTAACTTCTGCACGATTTCAACTTGCTCCTCCGTCATTTCCAACAAAGTTGGAGTATCCAAGACCTCCTCGAGGGTTAGGATTGTGCCTTTTCAATAGACTTACATTGGAAAACCTTGTGAACTTTGAGATGGGGAAGATCCAACTTGTAGGCTTGGGAGCCCTCTCTCCAAAAATCTTGAGCGGACCAGCCCATCGAGGGGCAAGCTTCTTGCAACTCCCAATCCGAAGCTTAGCTTGCTTGACCTTGATCTTCAACCACGCTTATCGCCTACCTTTGAACTCTCTTACGGTCTTGTGCTTGTTTTGCTACACTCTTCGCTTGGAGCTTCTTGTCGCTAGGAGGTAACCCCTCACTTCTTCCACCAAGCTGCTGATATCTCCTAGCATCCGGCGGGACACTTCAACCTTTGACACGGGGATTGTGCCAAGTGTCTAGGGTTAAGCACCTTTGGTACCCGTAATTTACCATGAAATCGACATCCGAGATGACTCCTACTTGGCACTATTGTAGGCGAATTCTACCAAGTGGATGTACTCATCCCACTTGGACTGCTTATTCCACACAAAGCTTCTAAGCATGTCTTCAATGATTCGATTCATCCTCTCCGTCGACCATCTGTTTGGGGATGATACGCCAGGCTCATGGAGAGCTTCGGGTCGAATGGTGTCAAGAGGTCCCGCCAAAAGCACTCATAAACTTGGAATCTCTATCGATATTATCTCCCGAGGCATGCCATGGAGCCTAAAAATCTCCTTCACAAATAGCTTGGCAGTATCTAATCTTTCGTGTCAAGAAGTTCTACAAGGCACAAAATGTGCCATCTTAGATAATTTGTCTACTACGACCATCAATGCATCCTTGCCCAGAAGAGTCTTGGGAAGTCCTGCGGATAAAATCCATACTTACCACTTCCCCTTCCGATTCTAAGCCTTTGCTAGAGGTTCCAAGGCTCCCTGAATTAAGCTGCCCGCTTTGGTTTTTCGACACAACCGGCACTCATGAATATATCTTGCTATCGCTTCTTCATTCCCGCCAGAAATAGCTACTTGAATCTTGAAGTAGGTCTTCATAAACCCTGCATGCCACGCTATTGGGCTGTTGTGTGTGTCATGAAGGATTAGCTTCCCTTATACCGACGATTCGGGCACACACAACTTATCTTTGTGGTACAACAAGTTGCCTTCCTTCTTATAATGCTTGAAGGCTTCTCGTTCCTTATCCGTTCTAGCCTCCCGGAGAGGCTTTCCCATACCTCCTTGAAATCACCATCAGATGGTAATGTCTCCTCAATTTTCTTGCCATACCCACTTTCGAAAGAGTTGATATAGCATTACAATGTGTTCTTCTCAAGGGGTCTTCTAGAAAGAGCATCAGCAACCACATTCAACTTGCTCCGGCTTATAAGCAATCTCAAAATCATACTCTAGGGAATTCCATCCACCCCTTTGCCTTAGATTAAGGAGTGGTTGGGTAAAGATGTATTGAGGCTCACGGTGATCGTATCTAAGCGAAACTTCCTCCCAAGCAAATAATGCCTCCAAATCACGAAGAGCTCGACAATGGCTAGAAGTTCTTGATCATGGGTTGGATAGCCGCTTGATGTCGTTCAACTTCTTGGAATCATACGCTATTACTCTTCCTTCTTGCATAAGGACTCCACATTGTAAGCTATCTTACTTGCATCCATTGCTACTATCTTATCCTTGTCAGGATGCGGCGGAACCTAGTAATCCAGTCTTTGTTGTTAAAAGGCCTCCTTAAGCTTTTCAAATGGAGCTTGAACATTTTTCTAACCAATGTGTTCTCCAATCTTTCACCTTAACACTCTTAATGAGGTCCAGATCAAAGGGGGCGCCACTTAGCTAAGTCCTTTACGAACTTTCGTAATAACACGCGGGACCTAAGCTTCTTACCTCCGCCACATTCTTTGGAGCTGGCCAATCTACTCTTTGCTTCAATCTTTTGGCGGGGTCGGTGGAGATCCCCTTCCCCGATATGACATGGCCCAAGTACTCCACTTTTTCGATTACGCCAAAGTGGCATTTGGAGAGCTTTCCATATAAGCGATATGCCTCAACTTTTCTAACACCTTCCTCAAATGCTGACTATGATCTTCAATGGACTTGTGTAGACTAGAATGTCGTCGAAGAAGAAGACGATGACAAACTCATCTAGGAAATCCACGAAGGCGCCGATTCATGAGGCGATGAAAGTTCTTTGGAGCATTCGACAATCAAAAGGGCATTCACAGTAAACTCAAAGTGACCATACCGCGTCGAAGGCGGTCTTATGGATATCTTCTTCCTTTATCCTTATTTGGTGGTATCCTCGACCTTAAGTCAATTTTTTTGAGAATACCTTTGCTCCTTGGAGCTGGTCCATCAAATCATCGCTCTTGGCAATGCATACTTATTCTTTATCGTCTTCTTGTTGAGTGGCGATAGTCTATGCACATTCTTAAAGCGCCATCTTTCTTCTTCACGAAGAGTATGGGTGCTCAAAGGAGACACACTTGCTCTAATAAATCCAAGCTCAAGCAATTCCCGAGCCGCTTGAGCTCAACCAACTCAGGGGTGCTCATTCGTAAAGGCTTTGCTGTGGTAGGCTTAGCATCTGGAGCTAATGTGATCTCGCATTCTACACCCCTATAAGGTGGGAGCTGCCGGATCTCATCCGGGAATACATCCTTGAATTCCGAAATAAGCCTTGCTACTGGTTTGGGCAATTGTTTCCCCTTTTGGTCGTTTCCATCCTGCTTATTGGGCTCAATTGCCTCTAACCTCAAAATGTAATCCACCTTATTTCTTTCTATACTTTTCCTTAGGTGTTTCAAGGAAATACACTGCATAGAAGGAGCTGCCTTCTTACCTTTCACTATGAATTTGGTGCCATCCGGTGCCGTCATGGCGACTTCGTTGCGGTCACAATCAATCATGGCTTTGGCTGGCTTCAAGAATTCCATGCCCATATGAGGTCATACCTTCCAATTTCCATGACCTCTGCCCCTATCGGCCACTTACTTCCACTAAGGTCTATGTCGAATGTGATTCTCCTTCCCTTAGTGTGCCGAATGGCGCCGTTTGCCATAGCAACTGGCCTTGGCTTAGATTTCAATACCTTGTTCTTCATTAGGGCAGCCAGCCTGGGAGAGGCGAAGTTATGAGAACTACCTGTGTCTATGAGGACTACATATGGGTTGCTATCTATGATTCCATCAGCCGCAATCACTGTCGACTGGTTTTCTATATCACCCGACTCAATATTTGCACAGATATGGCACTCACCATCTATGAAGTCCTGGGCCTCATGCTGGTCGTCATCCTCATCATTACGTTGGTGAATCCCAATCCATGAGCTCGCCAAAGCTTTTCGCATGACGAATGGGCAATCATGTGTTCGGTGCCTCGGCCGGAAGCACCGAAACATAGCTTTTCTCGATACACTCCTTCTCTTCTCTTTCGGCCGATGTCTAGGATATAATGCCCGAGACACCGCTTTGATGCATTCACAGCGACTTCACGGTCCCCAAAGGTTTTACCACGAGCTCTTCCCTATTTGTTGGCCTCTCGATGCGTGAAGCTGGCTGGTTTGCTTACTCGTGCATACGAAGCCTTACCCTTGAAGGCCGGTTGCTTCTCGCTAGGGGTTGGTGGTGCTTCTTCCAAACTTATGGCTTTATCCTCATTACGCCAAGCGACTTTTGGGTTGATTGCTTTCGGACTAGCCTTTTGATATTGTTGTTCAACCCTTCAAAACAGGTATCAACAGCTTGTCTTTCGATACTCAGGGAACATGGAGCCCGAGCATAAATTCCTCTCGTATGCTTTGCTCTCGACAATTCTTTGGATCAACCTCGCTAGTGTCGCGATCTTGGCACATAGTGCTATTTTGGAAAGCTTTCTTTGAAGGTCTTAAATCTGCAAATTGTTCCTTTTGAGCTTGTTGGACCGCGATTCTATTTTGCTCCTATCAAGTTTCTTTGTAGCAACTTTCCCCTATATCCTTGTCCTTCATGCTATAAGAGTTGCCAAATTCCTCCATTTCGTCAAGCCATGCTTCTGCCTCCATACCTGACCTGTCCTTTCCTGAGAACTGACCCAACTTCCTAGTCTTCTACACATTGCTCATAGCACTGTCAACCTTCTTCCGATAGTCATCTGCCTTCCTTGTTCTGGCTCTTACCTGTGAAGTGTCGGACTCACTTTCTGAGCTAGAACTGTCTTGGGTGTCTGAAGTATCAGATGAACTGGAGCTAGGTGGTGTTGGGCTCCTTCTGTTTCTCCTTTTCCTCTTCCTGTCTCTTACATTTCCCTGATTGTCATGCCCCTCCGGCTGTGGACCTTCCTCGATGCCTTGCTGAGGGAGCGGTGGAGGTGGAGGTGGAGCAGGTGCATATTCTTGGGCATTCATCAATGGGGTGGCCGGTGGATCACCGATGCATCCCGGTTCCTCATGTGGGCGAAGTCTTCGCGTTGATTGCTTCCGTCATTTCGCCGTTGTTGTCATCTTGATCACGCCCAAATAGGTTTACGGGTACCCACCGGTGATGTCGGCCTTGAGCACCGAGGTTTTGTGTTTCCTTCTTTGCAAGGGTTAATCATCACTGCTTGTTATTTGGTTTACACATCAATTATATCCGTTTACAATTAATTTATTGTTAGATACAAAAGAAATCATGTGAAAATTCCACTTACAAGTCAAGATCATAATAAGTCATTACTATATAATACACTTTACGAAATACATGATAATATAAAAAGGATTGATTCTTCCGTCACTAGGTGGCAAAATTCCGTCACTAGGTGGCAAAATCATTGATTCACCTTAGGTGGCAAGCTAACTTCCCAGGGTAGTATCTGCTGGTCATATTGGCAAATGATGTCGGTGTAATAGGGAGTCCTAGTCAATGTGGCGTGGAGATCAAAGAGGTGGTCGAAGACATGGAAAGCTTGATTCGGCGGGGAAAATCACGGATGTGATTGGCGGTCATTACCATCGACAAAGTTTGAGGGCCATTGGAGCGAAAAAGAGTATGAAAAATGGTGGTGAGGACAAGCAAGGAGCTAGAAAAATCGCCAAAAGGGCTGAGAGCAATTTTGATGGTGAGAAAATGACAAATGAGGGCCCTTTTATAGGCTAGGGGTGCCTCGGGTTCCGTGCACAAGGGTTCTTGATGGGGAAGACTTCAAATCTATGGCTAGCTACCATGAAGTACAATTCTAAGCAAAACAAAGCAAGAAACACTACATGGTAGGTTTGCCGGGTCAAAATTGGTCAAATTAGGCAAAAAGGGCCAAATCGGGTTGGTTCAAAGCGAAAGGGCCTTCAAAATCGCTCGGAAAAGGGGTTTGGCCTTGGACCAACCCATTCGCAATTTTTGAAGCAATTTTGATGAATTTTTGAGTTTGGAAAGATCCTAACATGACTAATTGATCAATTCTAACCTAGCATGCAACTTTTCTTGAGCAAAATGGACACCTACAGATTTAAATAGGGTCGGTCCGTAGCAAAGGGCCTTCCTTCAACTCATTTGAAAGGGGGTTTGGCGCGGACCAACCTAAGTTTCGAATTTTTGCTCGAAGAAAAAATTTTCCTAATTAGGGTAAGATAATTGGAATTTACAAGTTAGATACAAAAATTTTAGTACAATCGACTTCTCTAACTACCTTTTTAACATCAATTTTTCAAAACAAGAATTTTATTATACCAAAATTTTAGTTAAGTGTACAAAATTAGGAGGTTCAAGGGTACTCTTTACGGATTCTCCGCGCCAAGTCGATGTCCTTGGGCATTACGGTCACCCTCTTGGCGTGGATTAGCATAAGTTGCCCTCCTCAAAATTTGGGTCAACTCGCCGGTACCGCCACTCTGAGGACTCGTGTCGTTAGAGATGTCACCCTATAGGTCGGTGATCTAACTCCTCTGCATAACCTCGCGCCATTTTCGCCAAGGGGAGCCTTCTGATGATTGAGGAGATTAGTGCATCTTTGGAAGTGCCTAATCTCGGGAAGCCAACGCGTCTGTGAATTAAGCCCATGGTGGACCTTCTTGACTTCCTTAGGGCATGAAGGTGCATTTAACCCTTCTGGTCAGCGGTACGATACCCTTGACGTGGTGCTCCACATTACGCTGCGCAGTACCAATCATTGTACCTTCGTCCGGCGAAAAGGTACTCTGGAGTGTGCCTTCAGCTGGATTAGCGATCCTCGGGCCTTGAATGCGCTCACCCACCTTCGCTTCTTCACTACCTTTGGTGGCAGGCCACCGCAGGTAGGGTGGAGGCGTCGTTGAAGTGCGATATGGCTCCCCAGCGTCTTCCCTCTTCCTCCTCTACTTCCTCGTTGCCGCCGCCTCCTCCTTCTTCTTCCTCCTCATCTCCTCCCGGGCACGAGGTTCTTGATCCACGGCCGGTCCGGAGGCTGTCGTTTCTTCTCTTCATCCGCGCTCCTTCGGCGCTCCCTCAACCTCTTCTTTCTTCTTCAGGTTTCCTCTGGCCACTCTGCAACCTTCTCCTTGCCCTTTTTCTTTGGTGCCGGGCCTGCTTGTTGAGTTTGGTGCCGGGGCTCCTCTTGGTCTCCCTCGCCTTCCACCTCGGTATCGGGGCGAGGGCCCAAAGTGGCGGGACTTCGCCCGGTTCTCTATGTGCCCGCCGAAGGGTTGCTGCCGCTATCGGCGCCTCCTCCTCCTCGAGAGAGGCGTGGAAGGAGTCGCCGCCGCTGAGGGGAACGCCCCTTCACGGCTTGGGTCGAAGGTGTTGGGAACCTTCTTGACATGGCGACCAGCTTTGCACGAGCCATCGATAAGCGTAGGTCTCGCCCGCCTTCGTGTGTTTGGGGTCAGGGCTCGGGATCGCTGAGGGGGGCATCTCTCGTGAGATCCGTGAAGTCCGGCGAGAGGCAAATCCCCGAGACACTCTTGTCACCGCGATTTTTGCTAACAGAGGAAAGAACAAGAAACTTCGGATAAACAAAGAATGGCAATACACAATGAAACACACAAGACACTTGTGGAGAACACGGCAATCCATTGATCAAAACAAGTGTATAATGAAGGCTCAAAGAGCGCACAACTTGGCGCACCAAGATGTCTCATTTCTGTAGTGACACAAAAGAACACTCAACCCTCCTTTTTGAAGGAGCAAAAAATGCTACAATATATAGGAACGGAGTGGCCCTCGAACTGAATCGATCCTCATCATGACAACGTGCTCCACTACTTGGGCACTCGAACAGGAATCTGAGTTTGTCCGCCCCCGTGCTAACAGACAGTAGTAGTATGGGTCCTACCTTTGGGTCCTACGCTTCTTGGAGGAGCTTTGACCCGTGTAGGCTTGTGGATCCCTCTTCTTGGACACCGTGGCCCGGTGGGGCCTCGCCCTCATGCAAACAAGTATAGACTGTGTTAATACGCAGTGGAGCACTAGGGCTCCCCTACCAAACTACACTTATTGGCTAGAAAAGGGGGCATGAATTCGGGTGGGAATCCTCGTTCTCCTCTTCGATCTTGAACATAGAGATGAGGGAGGCTCGACCATCTGTGATTCACCGAAGTGTTGTTCGTCTCTTTTCCCGGATTTGCTTGAGTCCCGGATGCCAAACATTCGGTGCTCCTATGAGAAAGCCTTGAAATCATGTTCTCGGGGTAAGGCGTGGATCTCGGATGGAAGATTTGTGATCTCCATGTATAAGACAAGGTCCAACCCGAACTTTCCAGCATTTGCATTGGGGTTGCAAAATGGATCCGCACTTGCGTTTCGCATACTACTCACGGAGTATGGTCATGAGTCCGCGAACTTCGCTTTTCAAAAATCTGAGATGGATCAGCTGAAGTTTTGGCCTTGGCAAGGAAGGTTACAAGACCGTAAATTGCATTCGGGCGATCTTCCACCTAACACGCATTGGGCATGTATATCCGGTTGTTGTTGGTGTTGTCAAAGTTTCATCCTCACGCCATTTGCGCTGCGGATGAAGCGTGGGTCCCAACGCTTGTCTGCTGCGAATTGCCGTGGGTGTCCAATGCATGTTCTTTGACTTGATGAGTCCGAATTCTTGTCTCCATTTGGGGAATTGACCTTGATCGAGAGGTGGGCATCCAAAGCTTGCTAGTGTACTTTCGGTTGTTTGGGGGTTGGTGGGCCATCCCCGCATCTGATTCTTGGAATTCCAATAATATCTTCTCGTGGTTTGTTTGGTAAGCGTCTCCCATGCACCGGAATGTACATGTGCCGCCACAGTCTGTGGTCCCACTCATCGAGGACGCTCGTTTCAGCCGACTCAACGGTGCGAGGTATTGCAAGGAAGCATAATGTTGTAAGAACAACATGCAAGGTCAAGTTCTTGTTGAGTTGTATAGTGTCCAAGGAGCGCCAAGTTGCCTAGCCATAGCTCCACTTCTTTCGTAGAAGAGGCATGTATACGGAGGTAACAGGTTCGTAAATTTTGTGTCTTGGAGGTACTTGTTCTTCTTGGTCAAAAGAACCTGCCGCTGTGTATCTCCTTTAAAGTTCTCAGTGCGTTTATCCAGATGAGCCTGAGTAACATGTGCCAGGTAGAAGTCGTGCATGACATAAGCCAGGGGGGCTATGGTGCCGAAGGCTTAAATGGTCGAGATCGCAGAACTTTGTGGGATATCAAAATTGACGAGCACAAAGGCGTGCCTCGTTCATGGACGAACATGAAGGGCCATTAATGCTCGATATAAATTTACGGATCGGGGGACTTGTGGTATCACCCTTGTTTTCGGCCGAGAATAAAGAAAAGTGTTTTTCCTTGCTTGCACATAGTCATGGTAACTGGATAGTCAGGAATAGCGTAAGCAAGCCGATAGGTTTGTTACGCTTTTTCTTACGCATCATCTGGCATGCCTTTCCTATCTGGAAGCCGTATCTTATGTCTGCAATGATATCTTGTTGCTCCTGAGACCGGTCTCCGATTAAAGTGACTTTGCGTGTGAGGTGTCCGGACTTGCCGGAGAAGTTGGGAATCGAGGAGCTTGAAGTGGGAGTGGCTTGCAAGTCTGCTTTTGAGTGCTGACTATTTCAAGAGCATCCGCAGGCGTGTGTTGCCGTGAGCTGGTCTAACTTGCCTTGGAGAGATCACGATGTGAGCATCCTTATTGCGCAAGGTGGTTTCGAAAAGTCGCGGACCTTGGACTCAAGTATCAAGTTGGTCGCATCGGAAGTGTCTTTGTTCTCGGTCGAGTAGCATTATTCGCGGACGACCGTGATTGTTGTAGCGTGTCTCAAGATCGATGTACTTGGTGTCGTTTTTGTTTGAGGGACTCCTTGAGTTCCTTGACAATTCTTTGGGATTGATGAAGGGTTTCTCGATGGATCATGAATTGATTGTGCAAGGCTTCTTCTCTGCGGCCTCCACGATCGACCAAATCGATCTTGATGTAGGATGACTTGGCTTGAGTTGGTCCACCGGACTGCGGTCGTGCCCCCGTGGTCGCTATGAAGTTCTCGTGATGATCCGCGGAGGGCATCAAAGGCAACCGAGGACAACTTCAACCAGAGGTATCCCACGGTGTGAGAGGTGGATGGGATGGCTTTGATCATCACCCTTGTTTATAGATCCTTGGTCATTCTTGCCGCGGAGTGTCCTTTGTGAGTACCATGGAGATCAATGGGAGTTTTGTTGTCTTCCGCTTGTCATTGTTTTTTGAGATGGCCGTTGAGTCCGAAAGTGGAATTGTTGCACAAAGGTTAAGCGGTGGTTGTTACGGTGGTTGGTTATCACCGAAGGAATAGGTTTTAGAGAATTGGAATTTCTGGGGAGGTGGAGGCGGTGGTTGTGAAATATTTCTGTCTGGAGTTGGCTGAGAAGATTGGTCTTTGAGAAGGAGGAGAGTTTGGTTGAAGACCTTTCAAAGCATCAATAAGGTCGAGGATGTTGGCTTGGTGGAGAAGGGGCATGATGGCGTGGGGTCCGATGATTAATGAAAGCACGGAAGTGGGCTCCCATGGGGCGTCAGAGGAAGAGTTAGGATTTTTTTAAGTCCGCCAAGTTCCTGTTGAAATCCTACGATCTGAGGAGTTGAGTCCAATTGATTGTTTGATGGTGTTGGTGAGGATATAGTACTGGATGGTAGAAAACATCGTTAATAGAGGTATTCTTCATGGAGTAACCCAAAATTTCCTCCAAAGAAACTTGGTTAGGGCATCATGTTGCTTTGGAAAGGTGGAATGACTTGGTTTGTGCAACATTATAAGGAATAGAGCGTAATTTGGAAATATCATATTTACCAATGTCAAGGTAAGACAAGGCATTGGGGCGGATTGGGTAGAGAAAAGGAGAGGCTATGGTTTGAGGGTTTAGGAGTATAGGGTTTCCATCGACTTGGGAGGCATATCCATCTTCTCGCCTTCACCGGGTTAGCCACAAATTAGCGTAATTTGTTCTTGTTGGGGTAGGGAGTTCATTGCGAGTAAAAATGAAACAATCCGAACTCACGAGGAGGTTATAGGTGATGCGGATGTGGGAGTCAATTCGGCGGATGAAGAAACGAACTTGATATTTTCGTGCAGCTGGATCCATTGGTGCGATGCTGCTGAGTGTTGAGTTCTTGGAGGTAGAAGCCATCTTGAAGGCCCAGGTCGCCGGAGTAATGGCTTCGGCGAAGGGGGAGAGGAGTATGAGTGAAAAGTGAGGAGTGGAAGTGATCCGGTTGGGTTTTTTTTTTTTTTTTTTTTTTTAGGAGACACGCACGAAGATCGGACGATTGAGAATCTCAAGAGGCGACCTTCGCACCAAGATGCGGAGAGTTCTGGCGAGGAGAATAAAACTTTAATGGCGGGGCGCATTAACTAGCTGGCGCCGCCTGAATATTAAAAAGAGGAGTCAAAAAAAGTTTGCGTGTACAAAAATATCGCTGGGGAATGATTACTTTAATATCCGGTGAGGTGACTGCGTCGTGAACGGTACCGCTAGGGTTGGTATTCGCCTATAATTGGAAGTTGGGTTGGCCGAGAAGAACCAAAATTGCGGAAGATGGAGAACTCCCGATATGGCCTGGTCCGGTGAGCTTCCTTGACCGGATTACATGCAAGATGGACGGCGTCGATCCGTGGCGTCAATGGAATCGCCGGATCCCTATGGATCCTTTGGTTGGAAACACTTGGCCGTCAACCCAGATAAACTTCGACGCCTCCGGGAGGTGATCGTTCACCGAGTGGTCGCGGTTGCGGGGGCTTCCCGCATCCTCAAATTGGAGTGCCCCCGCAGTAAAGGGCTGAGCAGCGACATGATGGGGGTTTTCCCAATTTTTGTTTAGTTTAGATTTTGTTAGGGTGAAAAATCCCACGTGAATTGTAGCCTTGGGCAATTTTGTACATAATAGAAAAGTGTTTCTCATAAATTTGTACAAGTGGTATCTTGTTGTAAATTTTGTTCTTGAGCTAAGGATCTTTGCTGAGGGGTTTGAAATTTCTTGAGTCGAAATCCATTGACTAATGTAGGAAATGGAGTGCCATTCAATTCTTGTAATTGTAAAACTCCGGGATGTGGTATCTCGGAAATTTTGTATGGTCGATACCATCCGAGCTTGAGTTTGCCGGGATGTTGTTGATATCTCGAAGTCGTAAAGAAGAACTAAGTCAGCCAATTTGAAAAGTTTTGTTTTGATGTGTTTGTCATGCCATTGTTTTGTAGTTGTTTGCCTTGTTGAAGTCTAAGAAAAGCATCTCTTGAAGTTCATCCAGTTGTTCGGTTGATAAACTCGTTCTTGCAAAGCTGCTGATGGATTATGTTACATTTGCTAACCGAAATTTGAGTGAGGGTAAAATGAACTCAAAGGCATAAGAGCCTCTTGGCCATACACAAGTCGAAAAGGTGTTTGACCGGTTGCTACTTTGTATGTTGTATTGTAAGCCCATAAAGCGTAGGTAACTTATCTTGCCAATCTTTTCTTGTAGGATCACAAATCTTCTTGAGAATGTGGATAAGCACCTTGTTTTGTGCTTTCATTAAGCCATTACCACAGGGGATAGTAAAGTGCTTTTTACGTGATGAATATGCGAGATAGTTAGTGAGTTCAGCAATAGTGTGATTGATGAAATGAACTCCCACGATCACTAACTAATTCTAAGGGACATCAAATCGTGATGATGTTCTTGTAGAGAACCTTAGCTGTACTAGCGGCCGTGTTGTCGTAGAGCACACGCTTCAGCCCATTTGGTTGCATAGTCGGGGTGAAGACTAGAATGTAGCGTGCCCTAGTGTTGATTGCGGTGGGTCCATGGGACCAACAAAATCCATACCCCATTTGGCAAAGGGGAGATTGGCTATTGGCGTGGCGTCCGCGGGCCGTGGGTCTACCAAGCCCTCGACAAACATCACACGCGTGTGTATTTGTGAGCATCTTTGAAAAGCGTGGGCGGTAATACCCGGCAAAGGAGGAGTTTCCTTCTTTGTGTTGTCTCCGCTGAAATGACCAGCGCCAAGTCTAGCCGTGGGCTTGTTTGACTAGATCGGGGACCGTGAGGGAAGAACACATCGTCTGAGCACATTGTCTTTGCCACATTTATAGAGATGGCCGGCCAACCATCATTATAATCTCGTGCCGTGAAGGAATTGTTGTTTATCGAGAAGTTGTCTTTACGGAGGCGTGGGGTCACTTGGCCAGGGAGTGCTCCCGCGGAGGAGAAAGCGTTGATAGTCGTGGTACCAATGAGGCGTGGCGGTGACCAGAACAGTTTGAGCATCAGGAAGGGCATCGTGAACTCCTTCCAGGATCATCAGGTGTATCGTGAAAGATAGTCGGGGGGACCGTGTGAGCGCGTCGGCTTGTGAATAATTTCAAAAGGGCAAACTCTTGCAATATCAATATCCATCGAGCAATTCGGCCCGTGGGGTTTGGCTTATTGATTAAATATAGAAGAGCTTGATGATCCACATAAAAGCGAATTTGACTACCAAGAAGATAGTGTCGGCGTTGTACACAAAAAGATAAGGCCAAGGGCTTCCCCGCGTGGTGGCGAATAGTTGCGCTTCAGCCAGAGATTGAGTTTTCTGGCGCGTATCGATGGGCTTGTCTGATTTGGTGCATACTCTTGAGCTAGAACAGCTCAATCGCAAAGCCCTGAAACATCAACATGGACATGAAATGGTTTGTCCCATTGAGGTGGTACTAGCGCGGGGCTTCCGTGAGCTTGACTTTTGAGTTCTTTAAAAGCTTGATTTGCATCGGATGTCCAAGTCCATGTGTATGGATTTCGGTCGGTTTGTGAATTGGATCGGCGGTCGGTGCCAATTCGGAATAAAGGTGGCATAGAAGTTGACTTTGCCAAGAAAAGGCGTGTGTCCTTGATATTAGCGGTGGATATCTCTCGATGACACAAACGGCTGATTTTTTGGAGTCCGTTGTAATGCGTGTCGACTCGCGACATGTCCTAGAAGTACACGAGGTGACACGAAGGTGCACTTTTCGGATTGAGGCTAATTCAGATTCATCACGTTGAAAAACTAGTTCAAGTTTTACCAAATGGTCCATAACGTGGGTGTAAGTGGAGAAGTCATCACGAAGACTTGCGAGAAAGGGATGAACTTGCATGTACTCTTGAAAAACAGCAAGCATAATGCGTTGAAATGTGGATGGTGAGTTTGACAATCCAAAAGGGCGACTTTTAAGCAAAGGTACCCCATGGAGTAGTGAAGGTAGTCTTTAGTTGATCTTCTTCGAATGGATATTTGATTATAACGGAGAAGCCGTCCATGAAGGAGTACATCTCGTGGTAACTACATCTTCCAACACTTGATCCGTGAAGGGGAGAGGGAAATGATCGGTCCGTGGCTTGATTGAGTTTTCTATATAATCCACACAAGCGAATTTTTCCATTATGTTTGAGGGCAATAACAATAGGACTTACCCATTCTGAATGTTTGACCCGTGAGATAAGTCCAATACGTCAAAAGCTTGTCAATTTCGGCTTTAACCTTTTCCGCATTGGTTTTGGGGTTCCAGATATCGTTCGCTAGATGGGTCTAGCATCCGGCTTGGTGGGAATCGAGAGTTGTCCCAATTCTTTCTTGATACCTCGGAGGTCTTTGTAGCTCAAGCAAAGATGTGCTTGAAGCGTTTGAATAGCACAATGGCTTGCTCCACGAATCTTTGGCGCGAGGTCGCGCCAATCGGATTGGTTGATTTGTTCCAATATCAATTATGTCTACCGCAGGAGTTTGAATGTGTGGAATGACTTGATCATCCCGAAACGGTGTGGGGCTCTCTGAGTAGGACGGGATGTTCATGTTGACCAATTTTGAAAAATAGTGGCGTGCCACTAGGAGTTGGTGTGGTGTCTTCTTGAGCGAGGAGGAGCTGGGGGTACCGTCTCCTCATGTGGAACCAATGTGGCGTTGTTACAAAGGTGTCAAATAGGGGTCAACCCGTTGCTATGCCTTTATCAATATCCATGTCTTCCCATGGTTGATTGTATGCGGGTAAGCCCGTGAGTGGCAAACCCTTGGCTTATAACCGATAGTGTTGCAAACTTGTTCGAGTCACCTTTATGCGATTCGGGCCGGGATCTGAGAAATGATCCGCCGTGGTCGGATCCATCGTATGATGAGTTTGCCATCCGTGATAACAAGTTGATCACGGGCCCATGAGTGAATGCTTTTAGCTTGTCTCAAAAAGGGATCGCCCTACTAACATTTCATAATCTCAGGATCTTCTCCTCGCTCTCAAACAAAATTCCATGGTAAATTGTAGATCTCAATATTGGTGGTATTGGTTGTGTAACTCCTTGTGGGTGATGATATGGCCATTCGCAAGCTTGATGTCATAAGGCGATTATGGAGCTCCCTTTATGCCCAATTGTCGCCCGAGATTATCCGTAATAAGATTGATCGCATTTGCCACCATCGATGAACATGGTGAAACGACCTTTTATTGCGATGTGCATGCACCGTGGGTGTTGATATATTAACGCATTAACAGGGTATCTGAGGTTTTGTAAAATGTGCTTTCGTAGTCTTTGGACATAGTTGTAGGATAGTCGTAAGGGTGAGAGGAATTTTGATTTTAGCAAGTTCTTGTTGAAGTTCGGGAGGGATTGCGGTGTAGTTGTGGTGGATCCGTGGGTTGTTGTTGCTCAAACAATAGATGTCGCTACCTTGTTGAGGAGGTCGACTTCTCGCCAGCAATGTTGAGTGGTGGTGTTGCGGGATGTCGTGGCATTCGTGGTAAAATTGGCTCATCGTGTGTGGTAGCATTGACGGACTTGAGTGCCTTACATACACGACGTTCGATGAGTTGAAGCGGACTTTTGCGAAGTTTAGGTTGAACATGAGGAAGTAGTTGATCAGTTAGGGCAAAATGAACAGATTTGGTTGATGGCTCACCGGTACGAATGTTTTTGCAAAAACTTGGGTGCAGGGGGTGCTTATGGCGTGAGGGAATGAGGGAGAACCTCAATCCGGTTGGAGGATTCAAGGTCGGGTGTTGATTGCATGGTAAATTTCTTCTTGGAGTTGATCATCCAATTGTTTTGAGTTGTTTCTTTGTTGGCGTGGTTGTTGTTGTGGTGGCGTGGTGGCCGTTTGAGCAGGCGTGGGGCCTTGCCTTCCCTTGGCTTCCCATACTTGAAAAGGTGTAAAGCCCTTGTCGTGGTTTTGATTAGTGCGAATTTGTATTTGAACTTGAGGAAGTTGAGGACAATCGCGGAATCGATGACCCCATTGGTCCACAGTTGAAACATTAGGACTTGCTTGGATCAAAAAGTGGAACGAGGAGGTCCCGTTAGGTTGTTGTTCTTTGGGGTTGTTGTTGTTGTCGTGGTAAATTACTCGCGGTGGTTGAGTTTGCGTGGGTACCTTATGCGCACTTGGTGAACAAGGCGTTGTCGATCTGGATTTGGTCGTGGATTTGTACATTCTTGATTGGTGTGGTTACGCATGTTGCGGCGTTTGCAATGGATCATGCTATCCACGAGAGTTACACTCATTAAGCGATGTATCGAAAATCTTGGCAAATAGTACACCAAATGTTATTTCTTGGGGAGCTGCCGCGGAGGGTACGAGGTGCGCCGTGGGTGTAGGTGTAGGGAAATGGGAGTATCGTGGCTTGATCACCGCGTGAGGAAACATGAACGAAAGTGATTGACTAATTCAATGGCTTCTTGTAATGTCTTGGGGCATAAATACTGATCATAAATCGGATGTGAGAGGGTAAGCCTTGAAGAAACCACACTAGAATTTGGCTTTGGGTTGGAAATTCCTTCAACTTGTTGACTAAGATCTGCAATGATCGGTGCGCAAAGTCTGGAGGCCGCATTCTCACGAGTTACGCTTTGGAGTGTGTTGAGGTCGTTCAGCAGTTGTTGATCATCCAAAAAGTGCCGTAATGGGAAAGAAAAGAGGTCTTCATGTGTATCCAATCTTGTTTCCAAGTGGCTTTTTGTTTGCCATCACCATTAGGTGCAGGTGCTCCACGCTAGGTCGCTTTAAAAGATGTGGAATTTTAGTTTTGGATCGGAGTGACCATTGAGATCTGCTAGTGACTCAAATTCATCCATGTGAGCTGAAAGCACTCACGGTCTATGTGTTTACCTTTATCATTTCCAAAGAGTGGATATGGGAGTTTTAAAGCATGTGTAGAGTCGCGCATGAATGGGTGTTTACATTTGTGGAAAAGAAAAGACGGTAGGTGTTGGTTCTTTGCATAGGTACGGCGGCATAGGTTGTAATGAGATTAGTAAAAAGAGGTAATCGAAGCGGTTGTAGTGGGAACAAAGGTTGTGGATTGGGCATGAGCAGTGTGTGGGGAACGATTAAGGAAACGGTGGTAGGGGAATTGACAAAGGTGGAAGCGGTGGTACCGGTTCTAAAGAAAGATTACCAATAGAGAAAACATTTTGCGGATGTTCCGCAGAAAATTGCGGTGGTTGTCCAGATCTTGAGTTGGGGATTCCCAGGTGGAGTAAATTCAAAGGGCGTGTTGCGACCTGCATGATAATGGCCGAACGAGGGAATGGAACAATGGCGACCTTCCACGGGGAGGCCTGGATGCCGAAAGTTGTCGTGGTGTAGGTGGAAGCAGTGGCGCTCGCATACCGCAGGAGAAGAGACAATCGAACGAGTGTATGTGGACATATTCGCGAGGGCGTCGCTTGATTCATGGCGGCGGCGTCTTGACTCCATCTGGTGTTGAATATCGTCGGGGAGTAAAGAAGGGATTGAACATGGTATCAATACGCCTTTTCGGAGAAGTGAGCGAGAACTTGGCTGCCCGGTGTTTGGGGTCCGCTCGGGATCGCCTGAGGGACGAATCTGTGGAGATCCGTGAAGTCGGCGAGGGCAAATCTGGTACACTCTTGTCGCGGGATTTTTGCTATGAGAGGAAAGAACAAGAAAAACTTCGGATAAAGCGGCAATGGCAATACACAATGAAACACACAAGACACTTGTGGAGAACCGCGGCAATCCATTGATCAAAACAAGTGTATAATGAAGGCTCAAAAGAGCTAATAACAAGGCGACCAAAGATATGCGCTCTGTAGTGACACAAAGAACACTCTGGCGAACCCTCCTTTTGAAGGAGCAAAAATGCTACAATATAGGAAACGAGTGGCCTTACCGCTGAATCTGATCCTCATCATGACAACGCGTGCTCCACTACTTGGGCACTTTCGAGCGGGGAATCGGCCCGTCGGTGACGTGCTAACGGGCACAAGTAGTGGCCAGGTGGGTTCTACCTTTGGGTCTTCGCTTCTTGGAGGAGCTTTGACCGTGGCGTGGCTTTGTGGATCCCTCTTCTTGGACACCGTGGCGATTAGGGGCCTAGCCCTCATCAAAGCAAGTATAGACTGTGTACCGCAGGGCACTGATGGGGCTAACACTGGCTGTTTGTTTGGTGCGAGCCATACTTAACGGCCTAGAGAACGGGGGTGGCGTAAAAGGTCGATCAAGAGAGAGATGGTGGAGAAAAGTTTGGGAGGAAAAAATGAGTGTCGGGGATATTTAAAAGGAGGTCAGGAATATTCTCCTACCATAAATAGGCCTACTTATTAGCCCCTTATTAATTACACCATAGTACCCTTATTACTAATATATATTTAATTCCTAATACACATACTTAAATTAATTATTATACCTTTAGAATTTCAAATTTCCTAATAGTTTGAAGTATTAATTATGGATTTAGCCATTTTTTCACCCGGGTCTCAGATTGGCATGATTCTTGACCCATTTTAGGTGAAATTTGATGCGAGGTGCATAATTTTCACTCAATTTTACTAGAAGGTGAATTTGACTCATTCACTTCTTAACCTAATTTCGGACCCACTACACAGAGAAAAAAATTTTCCCCTATTTTCGAGGTTCGGTGGTGGAAATTTTATTTCACATCCCTATAGGCACATTAGACTACTTTCATGGTTATGGTGGGTGCTAGTTCTGGTCAACCAAGAACATTGCTCGATACCATTGTGGCGCTCCACGCTAAACATACGGCGCAGGTATGCAGCGAGCAGAAATCCCCATCCGATCCCGCAAATGCGGACCTCCGTCTATCCCGCACTCGAGATGATGCGTAGTGCGGGAGGGACACTGAAGGTGTCTTCGCGTGCCCTTCCCCTATGGGCTCCTATCACTGTGAAGCATAAACATCGTCGGAACTAGCAACTAGCAATACAACATACTACCTCGAAGGGTAGCTCATCCACATATCCATAGGTGCAAGGAACATAATCATATGCCATAAAAACATGAGAGCTCCCTGCGTGGCTCAGGCACATAGGAAAGTCGACCGGTGGTAAGGCCTCAAGATAGAAACAGGCATCGAGTCATAACAATGGCGGGGCTGGCATAAGACAATGGCTAGGGTTGACCACTCCATCGCCCCTCTGTGCATACTTTGCGGATGGGCTAGATCGGGCTTTGGCATGACTCTAACCTTCGGGATCACTTAAATCCCATGGCATCACCCATCGAGACTACTTCGGGTTGCATCTCCCTCGGGTCCGTCCGAGGTAGGAAGGGTTGCATCTCCCCTTCGGGGTCTAGAGGCTCCCCAGGCTAGAGAATCGTGGCGACACACAATTGCAGTACCCGGACCGAACCCCCAAAACAAGAGCCAAGCTGACACTTGCAACTCTTGAGAGGCGACACCATCGCCCGGGGAGGTGTCGGACCCATGCACGCCCACGAAGTGGCCGACCATAAGCCTAGCCCACTATGGGATCCCGTAGCCCCCCACTCGGCGGGGATCCCCTCCATCTTGCCTCTAGCCCGTTGTGTAGTCTTTGAGTCACACCCATAGCTTCCATAGCCGGTGGGTTCCTATGCATAGGCGCGCATCTAATAGGAACTAAGGGATCTACACTAGGAGCATACTACATATGGCCCTAGGTCTCTACCCCTTCCCAATACAAGAGGAGCAAACATGATCAACCAACATCCCATACATCACATCATGATCAATATCGATCTCATATGAACATCTTAACCTAATCATACATAGCTAACTACAGTTAGGGTTCCTTGATTAGGGTTCAAGATGTTCAACAAAAGATCTAGGGTGGCTCTACTCTAGACACAAATCACTAACCCATCACGGGTGCTAACTTCGGATGAACTAACATGAACTCTACTCAACCTACCTCCTCGAGCGCTTCCTCCCATTCTGGCGTCTCCATGCTCCTAGGCGTGGTTGAAGGCTTGCTCCCTCACGATCATACACACCTTCCGGGGGCTGCCTTTGCTCGAGGCTAGACTATAACGAGCATTTCGAAGCGGGGTTTTGGGCACGTGGATGAGAGTTAGGTGCTAGGTTAGGGAAAAAGGTCTAGGGTTAGGGTTAGAGCTCATATAGGTGTGGGTCCGCGTGGGATGCCCGCGTGGCACCACTAAGATGAGGCCGTGTGGGGTTGCCTAATAGGATAAGGCCATGTGGAAATGGGCCTTATCCTAAGGTTATCTAAGTTAACAATTAAGCTTAGATGTACCTGCCACTTATCCAGGGGCATACAAGGCTACCTAGGTAGACTTGTATGGTGGCAGTCGAGAATATCACGTATTTATGGCGTATATTCCCACAGGCGTCACACTTGCTTAACTTCCTCTGGATTGAATCAAGGTCGAAAGCTTACGCATTAGTAATGCCCATGCTCCTTGTGTAAGTCTGAAATCCCCTTATTTGAATCGGGCTGAGTACCTTTTTGTTTCTGTCTTGTGTTTGATCCTGTCATTTTCTTGAATTGTATATTTTAAGCACAATCCGGTACAGCCTGATGCTAGGTACCTGCCCTTTTGCAGCAAATCTTGTCTGCTTGCCTTCCTTTTATAGTTTCCGACAGTGCCTCAGACCAACGAAAATTTATTGGAGTTACCTGTGTGTTTTCGCCCTGTGTGTTTTCGCCCTGCCATTCCTCCTAAAAGCAAGACCAGTAGGAGAAGAGTCAACAAATATTTCTTCCTAGATTCAAAGCTCCGGGAATGATTTGAGATGCCAGAACAAAGATCTGTTGGACGATTTAGGATGAATCAGAGCTTTTAGGAGGAAATAACTATGGTGTTTTCCCCTGTGGCTTTATCCCTTGTGCCCTTTCCTACTCATCTATGCCCTTCAGTCTTGTGTCGACTCTGGCTATGGCTCTGACTTTTCTTTTTCGGTACTTCGCGCTTCTTCAAAAAGGGATTACAAGTGGATCATGGTAAGATTGCAGCCTTGGAGAAGGTCAAACCACCTACAAATGTATCACAAGTGAGAAGCTTATATGGCCAACTCAGTTTTAGTAGGAGGTATTTGCACAATTTTGCTAAAATAACCCAGCCACTTGTGGATCGTATGAAGCCAGGGCAGAATTTTAGATGGAAGGAGGACGCTCAAGAAGCATTTGGACGGTGCCTTGGACAATTGAAAGAAAGAACATTGCTGATTCTCCAAGAATGAGTGAGTCATTTCATTTATTCTTTACAGTTTGGGAGCAAGCTTTGGCTGTCACACTATGTCAGAAAAATCAGCAAAAGCATTATGATGTGAATTACTATGCTAGCAGGGTGTTAACCCCACAAGAGCAGAAATGGACTCATGTGGAGCATCTTGGGTTGGCATTGAAGTGGGCCTTGAATAAATTTAGACATTAAACAAAGTTTAAAATGAAACGCACTAATTTGCTCAAAACGCACTTCAAAAGGAATCTTTGAAAGATTCCCTAAAATCCCCCCAAAAAGGTCCCTTTTCATGGTATATTTGTGACAAGTGTGACAATTTGAAAATTTTAGGCATCATTTTTTTGAGGGGGTGTGAACTTAGCTTCCATTCAAAATTGTTTGACATCCCTTTTTGGCCCCCTAGTTTGGTTTGAGAAATAGTAATATTTTCAAAAACTAAACAAAATAGACATTGAAAAAAAAAACAAAGCACACTAAAGTGCAAAAAGGTATTTTATTCAAAGTTTTCAAAATCGGTTACAAAACTATGAACAAAACTGTAAAAAATGCAACACATTTTGACATTGCCTCATTGAAGCAAACATTTTTTCAATGAAAGTATGCCTCATTGAACAAATTTACACTTTGAAGGCATAAGTTGGGTCGAAGGCGGCGGCTCTTAGATCTTATATACTTGCTCTTATTTGCTCATCCGTCTTGCTATAGACTTATGTATCTTCTGCGAGGACAATCGTGGACATAGCGTCTTCAAAATAAATTTCGGGTGGTATAAATTTATACCATAATAGGTAGTGTTGTCGCGGATATAACATGCGGAGAGTTAAGCATGGTATAAATTTATCACATAAATGGACTCGGCGGTATAAATTTATACATAAAAGGACTTCGGCGGTATAAATTTATCGCGAGCTCTCTCGATTCAACTTCGAGAGCTCCCGCGGTATAAATTTATCAGTGAGAGCTCCCTCATTATATCAGCGAGCTCTCTCGGTATAAATTTTATACGACGACTCTCTCGGTATAAATTTATACATAAATAACCTTAGGACAATCAATTTATACACATATATGTGTATATATACATAATAATATATATACATACTTACATATATATATCCAGAAGAAAGAGAACTCTTGCGGTATAAATCTATCGGAGAAAGCGGTATAAATTTATACCCGAATTGCATATATATATAAAGCGTTTATATATATATATATGTATATATATATGCGATCGAGAGGTAAAAGTATATATCGTGTAAAATCATTTGGGGTCTTTCTTACTAAGCCAAAGGGTTTGGCAACTGAAAACTACTAAAGTAACACACATAGGGATAATTTTACACACTTTTCTTAGTTTTTAGTCTAAAAGTTCTAAAGCGGTTCTAAAATTTCTGAGCTTGTAATGCAATGTTAGAGCATAAAGTAGTCGAATCATGTTGTTATTTCTACTTTTTTTTCTCTACATATATCACGAACTTCACTTGAGTGACTAAAAATTGCTACTAAAAGGCAAAAGAACTCCAAAATATTATGGTGACCGGTGTTTGACTAGAAGGAAACCCGTGGTTTATCGAGAGGGGGGCGAGGAGTAGCAACCCCTCGAAGTTTACCTATTTATTTACAAAATATTTAGGAAAGGGTAAAGGCTGACGAATACTTCTTTGCCCGGAGAAATGTGCATGGTGCCACTTAGCACTGAGGATAGCGTAATTGTGATGAATATGCTCAACATTGCTAAGGAGATTGACTATCTCACGAGCATCACCATGTTAATAGATTGGTATGTCGTTCAAAAATACATCTCTCGAGAATAAAAAGGAGGGCATGTAATCACATGGCTTCATTACTTCAACTTTTGTATCCTCGGTATAAATTTATCTTGCATCATCAACTAAAACTTCACTTAACTACAAAATATAGTGGATGTATTGGTAATTGTAATATTATGTGATGCAAAAACAATGGTTTGTCATTCAAGAAGTTTGTTCAAGCTGCCTCCCAATGTGTTTTAAGGTCCATTAGGATGTTGACCAAAATGGTTGTGAAATAACAAATTTCTGTCTTCTAAAACAACTAATATAAAAATTTTAAGGGACAAGGTACAAAAGCATCTAATTTCTTCATCTGAATTTGCCCCATAGTAAATCTTTGAATTTCATTGTAGTTCTTTCCCCTCTACAATGGGATTTTTTTTTTGTGTGTGTGTTTTCCTTAATACTAAGTCTTCTTAAAATAATACGTTTTCACGAGCAATTTTATAAATATTTGGACTAAAGATAATAAAAAGGCCATTTTTAGAGGGATTTCAGAATTTTATAAATTTTCAGAAGGAATCTTTCAAACGCACTTCTTAAATAAGTGCGTTTCATTTTAAACCTTGTTATTATCTTCTTCCTTCACAATGGAATTCAGCAAATGTACAGTATGTTTACATTCATATGGATGTGAACCCATTGCCATGCATTTACAACAAGATTGTCCAAGATCCTAAGTTTACAAGATGGGCTCTTATCATACAAGAATTTGAGTTGAAGTATGTTAAGATGGCTCAAGGAGCTCATAATCCAAGTGCCTATTTAAGTAGTGGTGCTGAAATAGAAGAGGAAACAGACCAGCCAGTAATAGTTCCGGATAATGGCATATTACAAGGGTTCATTGAGACGGTGGATCTTTGGTATGCCAACATATACAGGTATTTGCAAGATCAGACTTGTCCTTCATCATTTTCAAAGCAACAAAAGCATGCTCTTAGAGTACAAGCAGCTGGTTATGTGGTGCACGAGGCTATTCTTTATAGGAGGACTATGGAAGGTCTCTTATTAAGGTGTGTTGCTGGTCAGCAAACTCATGATTTGTTGCAGCAAGCACATGATTGTCAGGGGCATTTTGCAGCCAGAACCACAGCTAGGAAGATCCTTCATTGGGGATATTATTGGCCAACTCTTTACAAGGATACTAGAGACTTTGTTAGCAAATGTGAGAAGTGTCAAAGGCATAAACAATTGACAGGCCACAATAATATGCCATTCCATCCTATTTTGAGTGTTGGTCCATTTCATATGTGGGGATTGGATTACATTGGGCCTATCAATCCTCCATCTTCCAAAGGTCATAAGTATATCTTGGCGGCTACATGTATGTTTACGAAGTGGGTAGAAGCAATTCCAGCAAAGCATGCTACAGAAAATACCACAGTAAGCTTTCTTTATTGCAATTTGATTTCTCGGTTTGGTGTTCCAACCATTCTTTTGTCGGATCGGGGAACTCATTTCATGGGGAAAGTAGTAGCTCAGTTAACAGAAAAGATTGGTGTTCAACATGTGCAAGCTTCTGCTTATTATCCACAAGGAAATGGGCAAGCTGAGTCTACTAACAAAATTTTGAAAGCTATCTTGGCTAAAACAGTGAAGGATAATCAAAGAAATTGGCATGAAGCCTTGACAGGTGCCTTATGGAGTTTCAGGTGTACTTACAAGTTGGCTACAGGATTTACGCCATTTGAATTAGTTTATGGAGTGCAGTCTGTGATACCTATTCATTTGGACATTCCTTTGTGTTCATTTGTGGAGCTACCTTATTATGAGAATTTAGGAGAAGTTCCAACTCCAAATCAAGTACATAATAGGATGGATGATTTATTGCAATTGCAAGAGATGAGAAAAGAAGCAGCAGACTTCAATATGAGGCATAAACAGAAAGTAAAGCTTATCAAAGGCAGTTCTGAGGGTTGTCAATCCATTTGAGGAAGGCCAATTGGTGTTGTCTTGGGACCACTAAGAAGCATCTATCAAATTTCAAAGCCCATGGGAAGGCCCATTTACGATTGATAAAGAGGTACCGGGTGGGGCTTTCTACTTGATGACTCGGAAGGGGAATTGTTGCCTAATTCCAGAAATGGCAAGGATCTCAGGTCTTATTTTGAAAAGAAGTGCTTTTCTAAGGGATTGATTTGGCATAGCTCAATTCTGAGAGAATTTGTGGAGACTTTTTAGGTTCTGACAAGTCATTTTTCTGTAAAACAGGTCGTGACAGTTCCATAATACACAATCTATCCTACATCAAAAGTTGTATTTCGGACGATATGAATCCAACGAGCTATGGTGCAGGTCAAGCGAAGGTGCGGAACTCAAGATATCAGCTTTCAAAGTTTTCCACGATTCTGAGAGGCTCTGTTTAAATCCTTTGTCATTTTTGGACCCGGTTTGTTTGTATTAGTCGGTTGAATTTGAGGAGGGTGTAAATGTGTCATTTGGGGACATGTCCCAAGGACCATCTTAGTATTTTTTATTGTTGTGGGTTCTCCCACCCGCAGTATCCACATTTTCCCACTTTGTGGTGCATGCCCTTTGTTGGGGTGGTCACCACTCACCACACTTTCGTCACCACACATCACCACTCACCACATTGGTCACCACTCACCACACTCACCATTATTGGCGGTATAGGAGATTGTATACAGAGTATATGGAGGAGATCGCACATGCAGCGTGCTGAGGATATTTACTGCGTATGCATTGTGGAGCCATCATGAGCATTGCATTATCTGAGTAGAGAGAGAAGAACAGAGGGACGGTGTATGGGGAGAGAGTATTTTTGCTTGATTGAGCTATGGAGATGAGGATTCTTTGTGTTGTGCATTGCCTTGATCTGATAGATTGAGCTTGGATTGTTGGGTTTTTCATCCTTCTTGCAAGGTTAGAGTTCAGGCTCTAACACTCCTCGAGTCCCCCCCCACCCCTCCCTCTGGTACCTTTGATGTTGTGGCTCTGTGGTCTTCAGTTTTCGTCCATAGTTTCTTCTTTATCGACGTGGTGTCGTAGCCTCTGAGACAGTTTTTATTATTCATTTCCCCTCGGCGTGGCATTATAGCCTCCGAGGCAGCACTAATCAGATGGTTTTTTCCCGCGATGTTTTTTTTCGCGGACGGTTCCTGATTGGTCGGTTGTTGTTTCTTCCTCGGCGTGGCCCTGGAGCCCCCAAGTGCTATTATATGTTTGATATTTGCACTTTGGCATGTGCCCAGGCTTGAAGCTGCTACACTCTTATATGTGTCGATTTTTCTGGTGAAAACCTCCTTAAGCACTCTGCAATTTATCTATTATTTACAATATGAAAAGATCTTCCAACTTCGTACAACAATACTAGAATCTGGAAACCAAAGATGATGTCCCATGTTTTCCTGATATGGGAAGCCCTATTGGGAAAAAACTTTGTAAGTTTGGGTTTTTTGTTTGTTGGACCTATGTGTATTGTATGGTTAAGGTTAGGTTTGTCATATACAGTTGGCATTCTAGATTGAGGCTCTCTTCCCACATGCCAAAGCTGCAAAGGGACATTTTGTTGTTCCATCCTCTGCATCCACCACATCTTCTCCTACTCAATGCCCCGCCTCTCACGATGTTGCTAATGGTATATCTGCTGCTACTGCTACTAATGTTGTTGTTGTTGCAATTACTGCCGCCACTGCCTTTATGGCACAAGACTCTTCAGTTTACACAACTCATACTTTAAATGTATCTTCCTAGGAAATGTGCCTTCGGTTGGTGTCTTGCAATTGTCGAGGTTTTCCCTAGCATAAAGGTGATGGTCTGAATCCCATTGCAAAAGATATGTATATCCTTTTGCTCATGGAAACAAGGGAGCATTCTGCCAAAAGACTACCTCATTTCACAGGCTATCAATTGTATTTCAACTCCTTTCTCGATAGACGTATACTAGCAGCATTCTTCTAGAGCATTGGCGACCGTTTCTCATTACCGTTTTCCTCACCGAAAGGGTGGGGTTTTTTATCCTGATGAGAAGCGGTCGCCAGTTGTTCTCACCTTTGCTTATACCAATTGGTGAAAATCATCCTCTTTTCTGGCATTCTATAATTCATCTTGCTCTCAATAATTGTCTAGTTTCGGAGCATGTTTAATTTTCAAGATTCTCAAATTTTTACTCCCTAGTAGGGAGGTCAATATGTAAAAGATTTTCAAAGAGCTCAATGAGAACACCACTTCACTTCGGCCAACTTGTTTGTCTCATAGGACCCATCCTAGGAACGTGCCTTTTAAGAAAACTTACTTGGAAAACTTTGTGGATCTTCAAGTGTGCTGGCAAGTTCAATTTGTAGGACTGGTTGCCTACTCTTTCGACTATTTTAAATGGTCCAACCCACCTTGAAGCAAGCTTCTTGCAATTGTCGATGCGAAGCTTCGCTTGGTTGACTTTTATCTTTAGCCAAACATTGTCCCCTACCTGGAACTCTCTCACTATTCTGTGCTTGTCTGTTACGGTCTTTTGCTGGCTTTTTGCTGCTAGGAGGTATCCTCTGACATCTTCGACCAACTGCTGCATGTCAGCTAGCATCTGTTGAGAAACTTCTACCTTGGACACCGGGTTGTGGCACCTATCTGGAGAAAAGCATTGGTAGCCATAAATAATCATAAATGACGATATTTGAGATGACTCTTGCTTGGTGCTATTATATGAAAACTCCACCAAATAGATGTAGTTATCCCGTTGGATTGCTTGTTCCAGACATAGTTTCTCGACATGTCCTCTAAATTTCGGTTGGTGTGCTCCGTCTGCCCATCGCTTTAAGGGTGATACTCTGTGCTCATGGACAATTTCATCTGGATGGTGTTGAAGAGGTCGTTCCAAAATGCGCTCATGAACTTCGGGTCCCTATATGAGATAATCTCCCTTGGCATTCCATGGAGTCTAAAAATTTCCTTTGTAAATAGCATGGCGGTGTCGTGTCGGTGGTTCGACAAGGCATAAAATGTGCCATCTTCGACAACTGATCGACCACGACCATTAAGGTGTCTTTACCCGTTAGAGTTTTGGGAAGCCCTATTATGAAGTCCGTGTTTATTATCTCCCACTTGGCATTTGGCACTGCCAGAGGTGCTAGCGCTCCTTTTATTCGAAGTTGTTCTGCTTTTGTTTGTTGACATAGCTAACACTCTCGGATATATCTTCCTATCTGCTTCTTCATACTGGGCCAATAATACACTATTTCTTATCTTGAAGTAGGTTTTCATGAACCCTGCGTGGCCAGCTATTGGGCTATTGTGCGTGTCGTGGAGTATCAACTTCTTAACTCCAAATGATTTTGGCACGAACAATTTATTCTTATGGTACAGGAGGTTACCTTCTTTCTTGAAATGTTTGAAGGTCTCTCATGGTCTTGCATTTTTTGAAAGGCTTGCGCATCTGTTGGCAATATTTTTTCTATCTTCTTGCAAAACTCGTTGGTAAGTGTTGATATGGCATTGCAATGGACTCTCATTGTCAAGGGGTGTTGGTGGTCTATTTCAAGCTGAAACTTCCTTCCGAACAAATAGTGTATCCAAATCTTTAAGGCTCTTACAACTGCTAGCAATTCCTGATCATGGGTCGGATATTGCGCCTCAGCGTCATTCATTTTATAGAGTCATACGCCCCCTTTCTTCCTGCATTAGGACTGCTCCTGTTGAAATTTTGCTAGCATCAGTTGCGACCCACATCTTCGTCTGGAATAAGACTGGGGCAGTTGTCAATGCTTCCTTTAACTTTTCAAATCCTGCTTGCGCTTTCTTATGCCAATGATCTACACAATCCTTTACCTTTTCTGCTTTGATAAGGTCCGTCAGTGGGGCTGCTATCCTGGCAAAGTTCTTGATAACTTTCTGTAGTATCCTGTTAAGTCCAAGAAGCTTCTCACCTCATGAATGTTCTGAGGCCATTCAATTACCCCCTGAATTTCTGTAGGGTTAGTGGAGATGCCCTCATTGGATATTATGTGTCCCAAATACTCTACCCTTGCGGTAGCGAAGTAGCATTTGGACAGGTTCGCGTAGAGTTGATGTCTCCTCAGCTTCTCAAATACCTTCCTTAGTTGTTGCACATGCTCCTCTATGGATTTGATATACAGTAAGATGTCATCAAAGAAAACGATGACAAATATGTCTAGAAATTCACAAGAGATGCCGTTCATGAGCCTCATGAAGGTTGCTAGGGCATTGGACAGTCCAAATGGCATTATTGTGAATTCATAGTGGCCATATCTTGCTTTGAAGGAGGTTTTGTGGATGTCTTCTTAAGGTGTACTTATTTTTTATGGTGTGCTTATTTAATTGACGATAGTCAATGCACATCCTCAAGCTTCCATCTTTCTTCTTAACGAATAGGATGGGTGCCCTGAATGGGGAGACACTAGGTCTTATAAACCCTAGGTCTAAGAGCTCTTGCAACTGCTTCAATTCGGCGAACTCCTGAGATATCATTCTATAGGGCGTCTTACTTGTGGGTTTTGTACCTAGTTCAAGTTCTATTTCACGCTCCACTCCCCTGTAGGGAGGGAGCTCCTTGATCTCGTCAGGAAATACATCGTGGAATTCCTTCGCTAGATTGGCCACCTGCTTAGACAACTTGCTCAATGTTTTGTTCTCCTTTTTCTCCTATGTGTCTGGTTCTTTAAATTTGAGCTTGAAGATGTAGGCCACTTGCTCGCTTTTTATGCTCTTAAGTAATTTCTTACTAGACATGTATTGCATGATTGGGGTGACTTTCTTACCTGTTATTTCTATTGTCTTGCCATTGGGTGCTGTTAGTGTCACCTTCCGCGTCCTGCAACTAATTATGGCGCTAGCTGGGCCAAAATATTCTATGCCTATGATTAGGTCATACTTCCCAATGTTCATGACCTCTGCTCCCATTTGGATATTGATACCTGGCAAGTCTATATTGAGATTGATTCTTTTTTCTTACAATGTGCCTGATTGCTCCATTTGCCAACACTAATGGCCTAGGCTTTGAATTTAGGGCTTTCAACTTCAACATTTCTACCATCCTTGAGGAGGCAAAATTATGAGTGTTTCCCATATCTATTAGCACTATGAAGGATTTGCTTTTACTTTCCCTATTTTCGAGATTACTTGGTATTAACTCTCGACATTCTCGGTGTCAATCGCTGCATGGATATGGCATTCATCCTGGATGTCACTGCGAGCTTCTT
The DNA here is from genome assembly GCA_021234155.1 of Isoetes taiwanensis. Taxonomy (NCBI): domain Eukaryota; kingdom Viridiplantae; phylum Streptophyta; class Lycopodiopsida; order Isoetales; family Isoetaceae; genus Isoetes; species Isoetes taiwanensis. The sequence goes on along the minus strand of JAJEKV010000001.1, from coordinate 4,592,033 downwards.
CATTGTCATCCTCCGGGGGTGTCTCCCATCCTCCCAGCTCTGCTAGTGTCGCATTCATCACGAATGGGCAAGTGTGCGTATGATGTCTTGGTTGGAAACATCTGAAACACAGTTGTTTTTCTATACATTCTCGCCAATTTTCCTTTGGGATGGACTGCAAGAACTACTTCACTGCTTTGGAGTAGTTGGATCCTCCAGTTGCCCCTTGTCTTTAAAGTTGGCCTGTTTCTTATCCTGCTTCTCATTGTTTGCATTGTACGGTGGTCTAGCAGGTGCCGGGCTTGTTGCCCTCGGGCGATAGGCTCCCGAATTCTTCCCTTTATCATATGCATATTGTTTCTGGCCACTATCTTGGGAACCTGTCCTTTGCAAGCTTATTGCTTTGGACTCTACTTCTACTACTATCTGCAGGTTGATTGCTCGAACAAGTTTTCTGATTCCATTGTTAAGTCCCTCGATGTAGCCTTCCACTGCGTGTCGTTCACTTAGCTTCGGCACATAGAGCTCAGCCTCATGGACTCTTCGGTGTATTTCTGCACCCACTTATTACCTTGCTCTAGCCTATAAAACTGTTGCATCATGTGACACTTGTGTTCACATGATGAATGCCTTCATGAACTTTTTGAATCTATAACCGTCCCTACTTAACCCGCGCGCTTTTGCATAACCTTTCCACCATATTCTGGCAGCTCCTATGAGGTTTGCAGTGGTTATTCTGCCCCTTGTCCTTATCCCTCATTTCGTAGGCATTGCCATCTCTCTCATTTCATCGAGCCATGCCTCAGCTTCCCTCCCTGATTTGTTGTTGCCTAAAAATTGCGCACGTTTCCGAGCTTTCCATACATTGCTCAGGGCTGAATTCACTTTCTTTTAATAGTCAACCTCTTTCTATAGTTTGTCCCTATTCTGACTTTCCCGGTGGTCGTGATGAACTTCCACTTCCTTCGATTCCGAGTCGGAGTCAAAGCTGCTATTTGACGAGTCTGTACTGGGCGATCTCCTTCGCCAACTCCTCTTCTTCCCCTTATCTTTGGCCAGAGGTGGTGCTTGAGGCAACTGAACATTCTGGTATGGTGTATTCGATGCCCTTTCTGCTAGTAAGGCTCTTATTTCCTGTATATCAGACTTTATCTGAGATAATTCCCCTTCCAGAGTTGGCATCTCATACTCCTCGAAGAGGTTGCGGGGTTGGAATTGTCCAGCCGGTGTTTCTTCGTCCATACATTATCGGTATTGCTCGGCGATCCTTGTTGTTCTAGCTACACATATTGAATTATACTTCCTAATATGAGTATCTTTTGTGGTTGCATTTGTTGTTTAATGATATAATTGTTTGGACAAAATATATCAAAAGAGTGTTTATAATGCAAGACAAATGATCTTATATTCTATTGATATATAATATATTATCACAATACAAAATTTTTGTAATAACAGTGATGTGATCACTGATAGTCTGTGTGATCTTCTAAAAATTTCTTTACTTGGGTTGTACCAATCGTACCTCCCAAGTTCCTCAGAATGTTTGTAGCCATTCCTCCTTGCATAGCTGCTACGAGCTCTTTGACTCTCATGTCTAAAATATAGGCGGCAGTGACTGCTAGCCTATCAGACCGGCGGTACGGGATGGCGGAGTCGAAGAAACTTAATGCTATCGATCTCTTGACCAGTATGACATGGTCGACACTCTATTGAAGTCTTGCATGTCTACCAAAACCTGCGAGTGTGATTAGCATGAATATGGCTTCTTCCCCATGCGGGTTGAACTGCCAGTAGATGACTGTTATTCTGCTGTCGGTGAGAGTGGTGTTGTCTGCCAAATCAAGGCAAAAATCTGCAAAAAACAGAAAAATAAGAATATAGCTCGGGAATCTTGCTAGCTTGGTGAAAAGGCTATGAAAAAGGGGGAGAAGAATGAAGCAGTACAATGGGAAGTACTAAGTGAAGAAAACACCAATGAGAAACATGGAGATGAATGAAGCTTCAGACATGACAAGGGAGTTGTCATGAGAATCCCATAGAGAAAAAAATAACTATGGGGGGAATTAAAAGAAATTGACGTGCCAAATAAAGGTCTCGGAAGAAGAGGGGTCAAGTCAGAGATTTGAAGGAGAGAAAATTGTTGGAGAATTATGAGAAAACAGTTGCAACAATATGATAAGAAAGAAAAACTATACAACAAAGGCAAGGCGTAAAGGCTATGAAGGTTATTGTGCTGACGAAAACAAGGGGAAAAAGAAGAACGGACCCCACCAGGAAAAATTGACCATCGGTAGCACATCCATACATTCAGAGATACAGTAGAGATAAACATAAGCCATAAAACATGAGAGCTCCTACCCAAGGCTCGGACTCATGGGGAGGAAGACTGATGGCTAGGCCACAAGATAGAGCAAACTGAGGCATAATAATGGCGGGGCTGGCTATAGACAATGGCTAGGGTTGACCACTCCATTCACCCCTCCTATGCATATTTTGCAGATGGGCTAGATCGTGCTCTGGCGTGACTATAGCCTGCCGGATACGCAATCTCGTGGCTTCACCCATCGGGACTACTCCGGGTTGCATCTCCCCAGTCCGAAGAGGCAGGGAGGGTTATATCTCCCCTCCCCGGGGTCTAGGTTCCATGGGCGGCTAGAGAATCGTGGCGACACACGACTCTTACCCGACTGAACCCCCCCAAAATAAGACCAGGCCGACACCTGCAACTCTTGAGAGGCAGGGCGACACCATTGCCCCATAAGGTGTCGGACCCATACCCAGCCCACTCGAAGTGACCGGCTATAGGCCTAGCCCACTATGGGTCCCCAGTAGCCGCGCCCAGCAGGGACCCCCCTCCACTTTGCCGCTAGCCCTGTTATCTGGTGCTAAGTCACATCATAGCCCCCATAGCCCAGTGGGTTCCTATGCACAGGCCGCAATGTAATAGGAACTAAGGGGTCTAAACTAGAAGCATCACTAAGTAATGGCTACTAGGTCTCTACCCCCTTTCCCAATATAAGAGGAGCAAACATGATCAACCAATATCACATATCCATATATGATAATAATAAGAATAATATCTAAACCTAATGATACACATCTAACTTACAGTTAGGGTTCATTGATTAGGGTTCAAGATCTAGACTGAGGGTTCTGGGAAGGCTTTACTAGAGACATGAAATGCTAACTCATCTGGAGTCCTAGCTTCCAAATGATCTACAAAGAACTCTAACCCAAATACCTGCTCCTGAGGAACTCCCCCCCCCTTCCGGTGTCTCCATGGTCTTCAAGGTGGTCGAAGTAGTTCCCACTCTTACTGACGCGCACACGCTCTGAGGGCTGATGTGCTATGCTATGCCACAGCAGACGGTTCTTGAAACGGAGTTTCGAGTACGAAAAGGGTTCCCAGAATGTTGGAGCCAGAAAAATGGCCTAGGGTTAGGGTTTGGCAATTTATAGGTTAGGGTTGATGTCACCTGCCACATGGCTCAAAAGGGTGCTTTCGTGTGGCGGGTGCCCAATAGGTTAAGGCCATGTAGAAAATGGTCTTAGCCTAAGGTTGGCTAAGTTATATGAATAACTTAGTCATGCCCCCTAGTGCCACTAATCTATCGTATACAAGGCTATGGAGACAGACTTGTATAGTGTGACCTGGAAATATACATATTTATGGCATATATTTCCCTGGAACGTCACAATAGGGTCGGATTCGTGACTAAATCGGTCGTTTTGTTAAAAACAAAATGCTATAGACACAGCCAGGAGATGGATTGTGAAGGAATCGGGCTTGAAATAGGGGGATTTTGCTGGTCCAGGGCCGACTTTGCCGGAATTGAATAACAAATCATGGGCTTGAGAAGTTCTTGGCTAAATGTGCTTTTGTGTAGGCCGGAATTTGAAGATTGGACCTTAAAATTATTGAAGTATTTGCACCATTTGATCTTCAAGGAAACTTGGATTCTGCACGGCTGGGTCTTGGACACACCAAAAAGCTTCGCATTTAAGAAAAAGAGAAGAACTGAACAAAAGTGTGGCGCTCCCGCTAAACATACGGCCAGCCGGTACACTCGGCGAGGAAATCCCCGTCCGGCTCAACAACCGCATACGGGCCCCGCCGTCTACCGCAAGACTCGAGGTGATCCCGAGTGCGGGGGGAACTTCTGAAAGGTGTCTTGCGGCGCCCTTCCCTATGGGCTCCTATAGCTTGCCGGGCGATAACATGTCAGAACTAGCATCAAACATACAAGTGCTACCTCGAAGGGTAGTGCATCACACATATATCAATACAAAGATGATAATCATATACCATAAAACATGAGAGCTCCTACCCAGGCTCAGACTCATAAGGAGGATGGCCCGGCTAGGCCTCAAGATAGAAGCGAGGCCAGGAGTCATGGCGATGGGCAGGGCTGGCATAGAACAATGGCTAGGGTTGACCACTCCATCCGCCCCTCTGTGCATACTTTGCGGATGGGCTAAATCAGGGCTCGACGGGACTCTAGCCTTCGGATCACTTAATCCCATGGCATCACCCATCGGGACTGCTCCAGGTTGCATCTCCCTGGTCCGATGAGGCAGGAAGGGTTGCATCTCCCCTTCCCAGGGTCTAGAGGTTCCGTGGGCGGCTAGAGAATCGTGGCGACACACGATTCGTACCCGACTTAACCCCCCAAAACGAGAGCCAAGCCAACACTTGCGGCTCTCTCGAGGAGCGGCGACACCATTGCCCCAGGAGGTGTCGGACCCATGCTCGGCCCACACGAAGTGACCGACCATAAGCCTAGCCCGCTATGGGATCCCCCGAAGCCCCCACTCGGCAGGGATCCTCCCTCCACATTCCCTCTAGCCCCGTTATGTGGTGCTGAGTCGCATCATAGCCTCGATAGCCTGGTGGGCTCCTATGCATAGGCCGCAACTAATAGGAACTAAGGGATCTACTCTAGGAGCATACTACATATGGCCCTAGGTCTCTACCCCCCTTCCCAACACAAGAGGAGCAAACATGATCAACCATCATCACATAATCATCACATCATGAGAATAATCATAAGAAGAACATCTTAACCTAATCATACAAATCTAACTAATGGTTAGGGTTCATTGATTAGGGTTCAAGATGTTGAATCCGGGTTCTAGGATGGCTCTACTCTAGATACAAGATACTAGCATATCTGGAATGCTAATTCCAGATAAGCTATCACAACTAATACCCTACATACCTGCTCCTGAAGCTCTCCCTCCAGATCCGTGTGCCTCCATGGTCTTCGACTCACGTGATGCTGCTCTTGCTCCAAGAACGAGTCTGCCCTGCTGGGGCTGCTGCACCAGTCTATGCCACAGCAAACGATGTTCGAAACGGGGTTTCGAACGAGTAGATGAGTCTGCTAGGGCTGGAAAGAGGCCTAGGGTTAGGGTTCCAGCCTATATAAGTTAGGTCCACCTAGGATGCCATGTGGCACCAATCGGGTGAGTCCTGTGTGGCGGGTGCCCCCAATAGGTTAAGGCCACGTGGATAATGGTCTAAACCTATGGTTGGCTAAGTTATGAGAATAACTTGGCCATGCCCCCTAGTGCCACAATCTAGGGTATACAAGTCTATGAAGATAGACTTGTATAGTGACGGATCCAGGAATATACGTATTTATGGCGTATATTCCCCTGGACCGTCACAAAAAGTTCCATGATCTTGGGATACTGGAATTTTGCAAAATGGGTTTATACATATTAAAAAATAAACCTTATCTATACTACCTTGTGGGAAAACTTCAAAAACCCGGAGAAGGAACTTGAAGGGCCACCATGGAGAGTAGACATACAAGAGAGGATGTCGTGGCATGCCAAAGTGGCACGAGTTGATGACTTGGCATGCCTAGTTGGCAGAAGCAATGACATGGCAGCTAGTGCCATGGTGGCGATCGGCTTAGGTGGCAAATTACGAAATTGAAAAGTTGCATACGAAAATGAAAGGTGGCGGTGACGCGGCGATGATGTGGTAGGGGCTATAAATATATAAACCACGGTTGGGGTTAGGGGAACCATTCGAACCTTAACCATATGCAATAAAGAATTTCTTTCGGTTATCTTGTTGTTTCTTCACAATGCTACTTCTCTCGGGTTGCGCGCAAGGGCTCGACATATTTGTAATGCACTGGCCGGGAAACTCAATCGTGGTGCCCGTGAAGGAGCTTGTTCAAGGAAGTCGACAACATCGAAAGAGAAGAGGAGCCCAGCCACGGTAAAAGGAAACTGAGCCAACTCCCTCCATCGATGTATGCATGTGCGAGAAACGGAATAAAAAGAAGAGCACGAAAGAATTGTTACCAGGCAGCGCTGACAAGGAAAGAGAATTAATTGAATTAAATTGCACCATGAACAAAGTGCAAAAGAGATATTAAAGCCATTGACAAGATTCGAAAGAGGGAAAGATAAGTGGACAAATTGATTACTTTGCTCTTCAGCAAAGAGGCTTGATTACGGATCAAGTCCATCTTCCTCAAGTTGCAGCAGCAGTAGCAACTCATGGAACTGCAGCATTAGTACATTGTCCTAAGAGATCACTAATATCCATGGAAGTTCCAACACCGGAAGTGGTCATAAACAAGTTTAAAGAGGACTTAGAGAGTTGTCTAGGAAAGTGCTTGAGATGCAACATACAATGTCAATTATGCAACAAAGAAATCTGTGCAATGTTGGAGGTGTCATCAATACGGCCATATTGCAAAATATTGCCCAATAGAGTTTGTATAATAACCATATTGTGGGGTATACAATACCCAAGATTATCATGTAATAGAACTAGCAGTTGAACCAGAAAGGCCGATAACAACTTACTTTCTTGGAAAACAAGAAGATCACAAAAGGACAAGATGTTATTCACAAATTTGAACGATGAGGAGACCATGCAAATTTGTGTGGAGTGCCATCAACTCACACAAAACAAGAAGCAAAGAATTGGATTGATGGAAGAAAAGACAACACATTTGCAACATTTAGATCCCATACAAAATGTGACTGAGCCAGTATTGACAGAACAAAACCCAATTTTTGAGAAGTTAGTCGAGAAGGCATATCAGGCTGATGCAAGCAATACAATCGATATAAACTTGAGAGATTGCCAAGAAGAGGAGGACAAACGATTGATGCAAATAGTAGACCAACATACAAGCCTGAACAAATTGAGAAGGAAAAAGACGACAAAGACTACTACATGAAAATGATGCATGAAAATTGAGAAAAACAAAAGGAAGAATGGTTAGACATGCAAAAGAAGCAATTAGAATCCAAAGAAAAGGAAGAAGAACTAGCACTTTTTCAAAAGAAAGAAACTGACAGTATTATGTGCAACAAGGACTTAAAAGAGATGGAAGGTCGAGATGGGAACATCAGTCAAATAAAAAATGGAAAGCAAAGTGAGAAGGAATTTTTGCAAAGAAAAATTCTGGAAGTACTGGAAAAAAACCAAGGAGCGAGAAGACTCATTTACAGTCAACATTGATCTGGCCATGAAAGACTACAGAAGTTACTGAATACATAGAAGCTGCCCAAAAGTGGAAATGGAGAATTTGGAAACAAGGCCATCATCTGGCTGGAAGATATGGGATCCAGGGTAAGTTTCAAAACCTTGAGTTCCTCGGGACGAGGAATATTTTCCTCCCCAATAATGTCGTCTGCCAAATAAAGGCAAAAATCTGCAAAAAATAGAAGAATAAGAATATAGCTCAGGGAATCTTGCTAGCTTGGTGAGATGCAAAAAGGGAAAAAGAGTGAAGTAGTACAATGGGAAGTACTATGTGAAGAAAACACCCATGAGAAATATGGAAATGAGTAAAGATTCAGACATGACAATGCGGTTGTCACAAGAACCCCATAGAGAAAAAAATTACCTATGGGGGAATTAAAAGAAATTGGCGTGACCAAATGAAGGCCTCAGAAGAAAAGGGTCAAGTCAGAGATTTGAAGGAGAGAAAATTAGGTTGCAATAATATGATAAGAAAGAAAAACTATACAACAAAGGCAAGGTGTAAAGGCTGAGGAAGACAAGGGGAAAAGGAGAACAGATCCCACCAGGAAAAATTGACCATGGGAATTATTTCAAGCGAGGTTATAAGGGGGTTACAAGGAAGAAATCAATTGTTGAAAGAATCCAAGAAGCCAAGTACCTTGAAATAAGGGTTATAGAAATGGTTAAAGAAAACCATTGAGAACCAAAAAGTATTTGTAACAAGAAAAAAATTGTTGGATGATCAAAATTATTGGACAAAAATTTAGTAAGAAAAACAGGTGGACGGAAGATCTTATGCCAGACCAAAGTGCAAGGATGTGGTTTCAGGGTCTGAAGGCTCAAAGGTTCTCAATCAAGAATTTATTCAACAATTTTGATTACCTCAAATCCGTGAAGAATTGAATATGCCAGAACAAGGCAAATCGACGAGGCCGAAATCGATTTTGCAAAAGAATAATCAAGTCAAATTATCGTGATTCTGGACGAATCAACCCTCTAATAGTCCAAAATCGGCCAGTTACTGGAGATCCGAGCAGGCTAGGGTAAAATCAGAGAATAAAGGGCCGGATTCGTGCCTAAATCGACTGTTTTGCTAAAAATAAAATTGCTATAGCCACAGCTAGGAGATGGATTGTGAAGGAATCGGGTCTGAAATAGGCCGATTTTTCTGGTCCAAGGGCCAACTTTGTCGGAATTGAATAAAAAATCCTGGCTTGAGAAGTTCTTCGCTAAATGTGCTTCTGTGCAGGCCGGAATTTGAAGATTGGGCATTAAAATCATTGAAGTATTTGCACCATTTGATCTTCAAGGGAACTCGAATTCTGCACGGCTGGGTTATGGTCACGTCAAAAGCACTGCACAGAAGAACAGAAGAACCTGAACAAAATTTCCATGATCTTGGGAAAACTTCAGAAGCCCAGAGAAGAAACCTGAAGGGCCACCATGGAGAGTAGACATGCAAGAGAGGATGTCGTGGAGTGCCAAGGTGGTACAAGTTGATGAGTTGGCATGCCTAGTTGGCATAAGTGATGACGTGGTAGCTAGGTGCCATATTGGCAATCTGCCTAGGTGGCAAAATATGAAATTGAAAAGTTGCATACGAAAATGAAAGGTGGCAGTGACGTGGCGATGATGTGGTAGGGGCTATAAATATGAACCACGGTTGGGGTTAGAGGAACCATTCGAACCATAACCATATGCAATAAAGAATTTCTTTCAATTATCTTGTTGTTTCTTCACATCGCTATTTCTCTTGGGTTGCGAGCAAGGGCTCGACAAATGGCAGGTAGTACCTGAGGCTTGTCAGGCTTCTGTTTTTATCTTCCTGTTTGACCTGTGTCTACCCGCGTACTTGTCTACTGGGACTGTGATCAAGTCCATATATGATTCTCAAGTTGAGTTCTGAAATGAGTCAGGTTGATGGCTCCTGTCCTGTAGCTGAGGTTGGGTCCGGTGGAGGAGGAGCTCAGTTGAAGTGCACTTGTTGTCTTTCCTCTGATACCCATTCATTCTTGGATCGCTATAAATCCTTCCTCCGATGGTGGCTCTTGTTGGGCCATCATGTGCCTGATTCTACCATAGGCCTGAAGGTCTATAGTGGATTGGCCTGTATATGATATCGACTCATGTACATCAATACAAAAATCTTGTGTTTCTCGATCGATGAAGTCATCGAGGTCCGATTGCTACCGTAGGAGATGTAAGAGCTCGTCTACTCTGTACTCCCGCTCTCTACATTCTGGCAGGTTCTTGATATCGTAGAGGAGAAGGTTGTCTTCGCCTCCCATAATGATAGGGGTCATGCTTATGATGCCTAATCTGAGTGGTGGGGATATCCGGGTTGTCTGCAAGTCAGCATCGAATCTGTGGATTTTTGGCCCTGCTTAACATTCTTCTTCGGCGAGATCCATTTCAGTTGTGTCCTCGACATCATCGTCCTCTTCACCTTCTTCATTGTCCTCATCCGAGCCTTCGTGTTCGAGGAGTAGATGGGCCTTCTCATGTGGAGCTAAGGGAAGGTTCCCCTAATTGTGCTTGAGCTCTGTGAAACAAGAATATGTCTAAGGTAGCTGTGTAGAGGAAGTACCTTCTCATGTTCACAGTCACAGTCATGTAATCTAGCATGCGAACTACTTTGTTGTCCAAGTACTTAGCTATATTTGGGATATGGCTTAGTGCTACTTGAAGGGATACCTTGGGTACAAAGAATTCTATGCAGGGAGGCAGTTCCTGTAATGTAGGACCTACTTTTGCTTGGAATTCTTACATGACTTCCTGGTAGAATGGTGTAGCTGCTATTGTGGTTGACAAGTCAAATTCATGTTAAAAACTGAGAAGACAGAGTTAGCATCTGCCTCTGCTACATGGGGAGTGGCCTTAGACCATCGCCTGAATGATGTCGTAGCCATAATTCTGACGAAGATAGGAATAGCAAACAGATGTATGATCATCTCAGGGGGCTAGAAGATCGGCTTGGAGCGAGGAGCAAAATTGTATGCTGCTAATGAGAGGTACCCTTGTATTTATAGACAGATTTTAAATGGGAATTTTATAGGGTTTGGGGGTGTTACTACTTTGGGGAATGGTCGGGTTTTGAAGTAATAAGGATTGAAAAAACTATCTAATGGTGCAGCTTATTTCATATAGTTTGGAGTGTCGTGATCAAGTTATGGAGATGCAGAGGGTGACTACTCGCGGTGTGCGCTACATGCCCGAATGAGATTCTCAATTGTGCGCCTGGCGCATGGCGTAAGTACTGACAGCCTGTTTGGGTGTCGCTTAAGGTAGCCAAATGCCTCGTCATCTAATTAGTGACGCGCATTAAGGGATTAACGAGATTCCCACCATCCCTATCTACTATCTCGCGAAACCACAACTAAGGAAACATGCTTGAAAAAACCAGCGGGAAAAGAAGATACTATTGAGCTTGACTCTAGTCCGACCTGTGAAATGACTTGAGAGGTGTAGGATAAAAGGGAGCCTCGGTGAGTGAAATACCACTATTTTTAACGTTATTTTACTTATTCCACGAGATGGAGGTGGGAACCGGCCCCTGCTTCTAGTCGAAAAGTCCATTATGTGGTTCGATCCAGGCGGAAGACATTGTCAGATGGGGAGTTTGGCTGGAGAAAAGATAAAGCAGGTGTCCTAGGATGAGCTCAATGAGAACAAAAATCTCGTGTGGAACAAAAGGACAAAAGCTCATTTGATTTTGATCTTCAGTATGGATACAAACTGTGAAAGTATGGCCTATCAATCCTTTAGTTATTCGGAATTTGAAGCTAGAGGTGTCAAAAAAGTTACTACGGGGATAACTGGCTTGTGGCAGCCAAGCATTCATAGCGACATTGCTTCTTGATCCTTTGTTGTCGGTTCTTCCTATCATTGTGAAGCAGAATTCACCAAGTGTTGGATGTTCACCCGCCAATAGGGAACGTGAGCCGGGTTTAGACCATCGTGAGACATGTTAGTTTTATCCTACTAATGCACTATGCCGCAATAGTAATCCATTTTTGTGACGCTCCCAGAATATATACGACCCTCGGACGTATACATACGGGGACTTTCCCCTCCCATGGCAACCATCTCACCATGAGCAGGGCCCTCCGTCTATTTCAGGCCATCTATGAAATGAGGCCCGAAAGAAGGACACGAAGGGGTCATTCGGCCCACGCCTTCAGTGGGACTCCTACGTCGCGGAAGCATGAATACAAGGGTTAGCACACAGCATGAATATACATAAATAGCCACCACGAAGGGTGGCGCATCCATCTAATATACCAACGGCGTAGAATATGCATCTAATCCTACGAAAACACCCAGAACCCAGGTTCTACCCCGGCTCAGACTCCCGTGAGGATCGACTGACGGCTGGGCCTCAAGGGATCAGCAGACCGAGTTTTGGCATGGCGTTGGCTGGCATAGAACATTGGCTGGGGTTGACCACTCCATCCGCCCCTCACATGCACACTTTGCGGATGGGTCGATTCATGCTATGGCTTTGCTATAGCCTTCAGGAGACGCAAACTTCGGGGCATCACCCTCGAGCCTACTCAGTTCATGACGCTGGTCCGATGAGGCAGGCTGGGGGAGGCGTCCCCTTCGAGAATCACAAGTGGTTCCATGGGTGAGCTAGAGAATACGTGGCCGCACACCCCGACCCCGCATCCGTAGCCGACTTACTCACCCTAAATCTACTCAAAGTGCATGGTGCTCCATACGGATCACACCTCTACACCCAGGGAGTGTCAGACCCATACCCGGCCCTCAACGTGACCGGCTATCAGGCCTAGCCCACTGTAGGAGTCTCAGGAGCCTTGTATGCTCATGCAAGACCCCACCCCTCATGTCACCTTGTGTTCCTTGTCGGTGCTAAGCGGACCATAGCATCTAGGACCCGGTGGGTTCTTGCGCGCTGAGCCGCATTTAATGGGACTATATAGGGCTATCTAGGAGCATACTACAATACTGCGGTTCGAGGAGGCCTCTACCCCCGTAATCCCCCCCGTTTGAGTCGGATTAAACAAAGAACTAACAATCCATCCTTTTCGGAGTAAGAACCAGAATTGAATATAAAGAGAACTTGTTTGTACAATCAAGGGTTAGTTTCTATGATTGATTCACAAAGAGAACAGAGAGAGACGGACACAACCAAGTGTTAACTAGAATTCACATAGCCACCTACCTGAATTCTGGCTGGACTCGTTTCCATGGGGCGCCTCCATCTTCTGGGAGTTGAGAATTCAGCTGTTACTTCACAGGGACGACTGTTATGGTGATCTTCTGCAAGTGTCTGATGGCGCCCAGCTCCTGGCCTTCCTTGGTCGATCTTCAGGAGTCAATCCCAGGGATAGGGGTCAAGTTGGCATCCAAACTTGGCAATCCCCTTTGATGGAATTGATATGGTGGCGCTCGGGGGAGTGGTTGTCGGGAGCAAGAGTATGAGAAAGAATGTTGTAAATGTTTATGTTAATCCTTGGACTAAAGTATCTTAGAGAATATACAATAAGTTAAGTTAACAATTATCCTTAGCTAGACCATTGGTGGATATTATTATCTAATATAAGATAGGACAAGTTATAAATCATAAGCTAATCTTAGAACCTTAGAAAAGATAGTAAACTATTATTATAGCTAAAGGAAAGATATGCATCTATTATATCGATGGGTACAAAGGGGTACTCTTAAGACTAAAGAAAGACTTGCTCTAAATATAAGGACATCATTCAAATAAGGCTCATTAAGGGATACCTTTACCTTTATATAAAGGAAGTGAATGCTACATAAGAGGGCTAGTAAGCGTATGTGGAGGGAAGCTTGTTTCTATTCCAATTGAATATCTAAGCCAAACCCTAAGCCTAGCCCATTCCTCAAATTTGTGTTTTTGCTACAAAGGATTTGTAGTGGCTAACTTGCGTTATTTCCTTTCTCTGGAAGTCTCTTGCTCAAGGACAACCCGGTTGGGTGGTGAGCTTACCCGGAAGGGTGGATTTATGCTTACTTGACTTGTTTCTTGACGATTGTTTTTGCAGTAGATCTTTGGAGACTAGCTAATCGTATCAAATTGGTATCAGAGCCAAGTTCCGATTTCTCTTGGAGCCTGTGTGTTTTCATTTTGTTCATTTCGAAAGTGAGCAGTAAGAACTAGTCTAATTGCTCTAGTAGAAATATTTTAGTATTTGTTTGAGCGAAATTAAAAGCCCCGAAGAAGGTTTTGCTCCAAAAAGATTTAGGGTATTGACTGAATCTCGGCTAGAATCAAAGCTTGTAAGACGTGCTAGGAAACAATGCTAGTTATGAGCAAGCTTATGAAGAACTGAGAAAATCATAGGTCGCTTGGACTATGCAGTGATTGGTTAGTATGAAATAATTGCAGAGCATAATTTGGTATAGAAGTTTAATAAAATCCTTACTTATGGAAATGGGTCGTGCCATGGTCTCTCCCTAGGTTGTGATTGATTAGATCTTCATAAGTGTCTGCATTTCATTTGAAGCCATTAATAAATCGTTTCAAGCCTTAGAACTTTCTATAATATTTCTGTGGGTATGTTGAAAGAAAAAAATCATTTGAGGATATGTTAGTAAAGAAACGTACTATTTGATCATTGAATTCTCTAGGTTATTAATGTGTAAGACATGAATGTACGTTAGGTGATACATGCAATTCTTGGTATAACCCAAAGAACCATACCATTTGGTTGGGTTTGCAGGTTCTAATGTCATGATTGAGTTTTTCGCAGGACATAGAAATTGTCATGCAGGGAATTATTTTGGGAGATATTCTTACCTTGTTATTGGCACATGAGCAACCTAAGTTTTAGCCATTTGTGGCTATAAGGTAAATGGATATTTGAGTTACATTTGCCTTAGGGAATTCCAAGGTGGAAGTTTTAAGGTGTTCTTTCTTTGTGTAGTGTATAGTAAGTCTTGAGACAACTAATATGTTTGCAGCATAATAGTTGGACTTGGAAAATATTTTTAGCCTAAAGGGCTGGACTTGGAAAAATTTTTAGCCTAAAGGGCTGGACTTGGAAAATATTTTTAGCCTAAAGGGCTGGACTTGGAAAATTTTTTAGCCTAAAAAATTTTGGACTTGGAAATTTTTAGCCTAAAGGGCTGGACTTGAAAACTTTTAGCCTAAAAAGGCTGGACTTGAAAATTTTAGCCTAAAAAAATTTTGGACTTTAAAATTTTTAGCCTAAAGGGCTGGACTTGAAGACTTTTAGCCTAAAGGGCTGGACTTGACCATTTCTGATTGTGCAGGTTGCAACCATGGACTTGGTTGTGTTAATTTGCCATATAATTCTTGATCGAGGACGATCAATCCCAAGAAGGGGAGGAATTGATATGGTGGCGCTCGGGGGAGTGGTTGTCGGGAGCAAGAGTATGAGAAAGAATGCTGTAAATGTTTATGTTAATCCTTGGACTAAAGTATCTTAGAGAATATACAATAAGTTAAGTTAACAATTATCCTTAGCTAGACCATTGGTGGATATTATTATCTAATATAAGATAGGACAAGTTATAAATCATAAGCTAATCTTAGAACCTTAGAAAAGATAGTAAACTATTATTATAGCTAAAGGAAAGATATGCATCTATTATATCGATGGGTACAAAGGGGTACTCTTAAGACTAAAGAAAGACTTGCTCTAAATATAAGGACATCATTCAAATAAGGCTCATTAAGGGATACCTTTACCTTTATATAAAGGAAGTGAATGCTACATAAGAGGGCTAGTAAGCGTATGTGGAGGGAAGCTTGTTTCTATTCCAATTGAATATCTAAGCCAAACCCTAAGCCTAGCCCATTCCTCAAATTTGTGTTTTTGCTACAAAGGATTTGTAGTGGCTAACTTGCGTTATTTCCTTTCTCTGGAAGTCTCTTGCTCAAGGACAACCCGGTTGGGTGGTGAGCTTACCCGGAAGGGTGGATTTATGCTTACTTGACTTGTTTCTTGACGATTGTTTTTGCAGTAGATCTTTGGAGACTAGCTAATCGTATCAAATTACCCAAGTACATTCATGGTGCGTCTCATATTCTTGCCGCTATAGAAACAGGCAACGCTGAAAGTTAGCCTTCTGTTATTTCTACAATAGGCCAAGTAGACAGTAAGCCCTTCATAATTTTGATGGACACGGGTAGTATGCATAATTTTGCTTCTCCTAGAATGGCCCAGGTACTGCAGTTGGAAACGTTGAGATCCCGACCTAAGCCAGTCACATTAGCTAGCGGTAAGATCAGACACACTCATGGCCGCCGTATTAACCTTAAAATGCAGTTGCCAGGTGCACCAGTTGCCTTGGGTGCCGAGTTAATGGACATTGGCAAATACGATCTTATTGTGGGAATGGAGTTTTTAGCGTCGCTAGGGCCCACATAGACGTGTGAGCGGCGGAGGTCACCTTCAACGCGCGCTAATGGAGCACGTGTGACAATAAAAGGTGATTCATTACACTCCGCTATGCAGTCAATGTCAATAAAGCAGCTAGGAAAAGCTATACGCAGGAATGAACTCCTTTGCCTCATTAAACTTGCTTCCATTGAGTCGGACTCAAAGCGGCGGACAAAGTAATCGGCGTCTTACCATCGGACATTGCTACCCTTCTTGAGAATTTAGCGATCTTTTTCCGGATGAGATCCACAAGCTTCCTCCTTTCGGAGGGGTGGAATGTGAGATAACTCTTGAACCAGGGTACTAAGCCTACCAGCAAAGCCCCTGCATCGAATGAGTCCTCGGGAGTTAGCGAGCTTAAGAAAGCGACTACAAGAGTTCTTGAATGTGGGGTTTATTCGCCCAAGTGTTTCACCATTTGGCTCCTATTCTTTTTGTCAAGAAGAAAGATGGCTCCTTAAGGATGTGTATTGATTATAGGCAACTCAATAAGCATACCATCAAGAATTGCTATGCTTTGCCTAGGGCGAGATGATCTTATGGACCCGGTTACAAGGAGCAAAATATTTCTCAAAGATTGATTTGCGCTCGGGTACCATCGGATAAGGATTAAGGAAGAGGACATCCATAAGTCGCTTTTCGTACCCGGATATGGGCATTATGAATTCAACTGTCATGCCTTTTGGATTGACCAACGCCCACACTAACGTTTATGCGGTTGATGAATGACATCTTCCGCCAATACTTGGATGACTTTGTTGTCATTTTCTTTGATGACATTCTCATCTATAGTAAAACCTTGCAGCAACATGAACAACATCTTCGATTAGCTTTGCAAAAGCTAAGGCGCCATCGACTCTTTGCCAAGTTCTCTAAATGCAAGTTAAGCCACTCGAGGGTAGACTATTTGGGGCATATTATCTCTCGTAGAAGGAATTGCTCTGAGACCCAGCTAAGATAGAAGCGGTAAAAGGATTGGCCCATTCCGGCTAATGTTTTGTAGGTCCGGAGTTTCTTGGGACTCATGAGGATATTATCGGAAATTTGTTAAGGATTTTGCAACATTTGCCGCACCTCTTACTAATCTCACAAGGCATGAGAAAGTAAAGGATTGGATGGAACATTGGAAAACAAAAGTCCAAGTCGGCTTTCGGAAGCTCAAGGATGCCTTAACATCCGCACCCGGTCCTTACCTTGCCCGATCACGAAAAGGATAAATCAAGTAGCCACCGGCGCGCTAGTAAGATAGCTCTTGGTGGAGTTCTAATCAGGAGGGGAGAGTTGTTGCTTACGATTCAAAGAAGATGAGCGATGCTTGAGCGGCGATATCCTACCCATGACCGGGAATTGTGGCGGTTGTTCGTGTGCTCTCCGTATTTGGAGACACTACCTTCTTGGTAGAAGATTTCATTTGGATACGGATCATCGAGTCTCCGCTATTTATCCACCCAAATTAAATCTGAATCTACCGGTATGAGATGGATGGAATTCCTAGAGGAATATGACTTCGAGATTGTATATAAACCAGGGAAGCACAATGTGGTTGCGGATGCTTTGTCACGTCATCCTTTCATAACCCGCACCCATTGTAATGCCATTTCCACACTCACCAGCGAGTTTGGGAAGCAGATAGAACAGACCTTGGCCACAGATCCAGAATTCTGTAATATTTGGGAAAGTTTGGGTAAGGAAGCCCGTACCGATAGAGAACGTGAAGCATTCCGTTCATATAAGAAGGAGGGCAATTTATTATATTACAAAGATAAGTTGTGTGTTCCAGCAACTTCAGGGGTGCGAAAGCTGATTCTCCACGACACACACAACAGCCCTATAGTAGGACATGCGGGTTTTATGAAAACTTACTTTAAGATCCGCTCCAGCTATTTTTGGCCTTCCATGAAGAAGGATATTGCTAGGTACATCAAACAGTGTCAGGTTTGTCAGCAAACCAAGGCTGAGCAATTAAGAATTCCCGGGGAGTTGCAACCTTTGGATATGCCCAACGCTAAGTGGGAAGTCATAACCATGGATTTCATTGTGGGGCTTCCACGTACTCTCCGTGGGTATGATGCCTTAATGGTCGTGGTCGACAAATTATCAAAGATGGCTCACTTCCTGCCATGTCGCACCACGGACACCGCCTTCGACACCGCCTTGCTCTTTGCAAAGGAAATTTTCAGGTTGCACGGGATGCCGAGAGTAATTGTATCGGATAGGGATCCTAAGTTTGTCAGTGCATTACGGAAGGATTTCTTCGCCACCATCAGACCAAGCTTGCCATGAGTACGACCTACCATCCTCGAGACGGATGGTCAAGCGTAAGCGTGTCAATCGTATTATCGAAGATATGCTAAGAAGCTATGTATGGAGTAAACGGTCACAATGGGCGGATTATATTTACTTGGTAGAATTAAGCCAACAACGATCTGGGGGAGTCTTCTAGAATGTCTCCCTTCATGATAAATTATGGCTATCAATGTCTTACTCCGGACCGTGGCATAATCTGTTTCTAAAGTGGAGGTCTCTCAACAACTCCTTTTAGAAATGCAGGCCTTGGTGGAAGAAGTTGGGGGTTACTTATTGGCGCGACGCGATCGTCGAGGAAGAGTCTAGCGGATAAGCACCGAACCCCACGAATCTTCAGTGGGGCGAATCGGTTTGGCTTAAGATCAAAGTAAAACAAGCCAAGCTTAAAATTGGTAAGCTGTAAGAAGTTGGCACCCGGATATTTTGGGCGCGTTCGGGATTCTTGAGCGTGTGGGGGAGAACAGGCATATCGCTTGGACTTGCCACCCGGCTTGAAGATCCACAAGGTCTTTTCACGTGAGTCTTCCGAAGCAACACACCCACCCGATCCGAGGAGGTTTTGGATACCCCTACCCTCCTAGAAATGACTGAAGAGCATTTGGAAATAGTGCGAAACTCTTCTTGATCGAGCTTACAAAGCGGGACCGGAAGGACTCAAATGTTGCAATACTTGGTCAAGTGGAAGCACTTACGGTTGAAGATGCTACGGGTGATGAAGATAGACCTTGAGAAGCACTATCCAGGACTTCATGCGGGAATCTCAAAGGGCGCACCATCAACGATGCTATCAACCCGCTCGGTGGTAAGCTTGAAGGCTTGATTGACCGAGAATCATGTTTTAGAGGGGTAGACGATCGTATATGATAATAATAACCGATGATGAGATCACCTTCGTGTTCTCTAGGGCGTCTTTGTATTGTTGATGTTGACATGACCGCGAATTGCTAGGAAGACATCTAGTAAATAGACTGCGTTCATTCCGGCTATACGGGGAACTCCACCATTCCTTATGCCACAATGAAGTGCAAGCCGTACACATGATAGAGTCCCTTCTAGATATTTTTTCTTTTATTT
This sequence comes from Isoetes taiwanensis, assembly GCA_021234155.1. NCBI lineage: Eukaryota > Viridiplantae > Streptophyta > Lycopodiopsida > Isoetales > Isoetaceae > Isoetes > Isoetes taiwanensis. The sequence continues at coordinate 4,572,773 of JAJEKV010000001.1, read as the reverse complement.
GTAGGGGGTGGTCCCTTCAACCACAACTTAATCATATTATTAACCTACGGGTATATGGTTGTGTGTGAGGCCAAATGAACAAGTCGTCACCTGCCTTGTATAGAGGGTTGCTGATGACCCAACTTTTCCCGTATTGGTTTTGTCTACATGTGTGATTTTTGCTATCAGAATGTTTTAAATGGGACTTCGGTCCTAAACTCCTTTGATCATAAGTTGTATCGGGCACCTTGGTGCTTCTACTTTGATATTTTAACTTCAATGTATTACTGTCCGAATTACTACAATCTCAACGTATTAATGTTATATTCTTAACTTCATTTTCTAATTCAGTGCTTTACGTATATGTATTCAATTAGCTAACCCCAATGCTGAGGACAGCATTATTTTTAAGGAGGGGAGAATGTGACGTTCCACGTATTTATACGGTCTACTATACGGGACACGTACAAATACAAGCACGTCACTCCCTAAAGGTACGCTACCATGGGGGTATGGGAACTTAATTGCAACCTAGGGGGTTACCTTAAAAAGGATTAAATTAGCTATGCTAATTTAACACATTAATAATAATAACCTATAACCTAGAAAATTAGGCTAATTACCATTTGGGAAGGCGCCACCTGCCCCAATCGCCAAATCTTCCTAATCCAGGTCGGCCATGGCCAGTTGAGCAGTCTGCGTGACGTACGGACAATTCTGCATGAAGTGTCCAGGCCTCATGCACCGGTAGCATGCCTTATCCGCGGAGCTGTTCTCCGCCTCTTTAGGAATGGGTAAGAGGCCCCGAACTTCCTTACGGCATTGTTTACGCTTATCCGCGTGCTAAAGGCGACTTTTTCTTCTCTGGCGGCCATAAGAATTGTCTTTGAGAGGGCCCCGGACTTGGACTTTAGCGGGGTTTGTAAGGTGTGGACGGACGTGTTCGCGAGTAGTAAGGAGCGGTCGCGGATCTTTTGGTTCTTTGGCGTGTCTTCCTCAAGGCTTAATGCCTTAGCCAGCCTACTCGCTCTCGATTTTGGGTCTATGGCCTTGACCATACGTTTAATGGATGGGGCCAACCCTTCAATGTAGCCCCTCGCCCTTTTTCTCATTCATTCACGGTACATATAACCTCAAACGCATGAATTCGTCGGTGTAGGCCTGACCGACATGCCCTTCTGTTCCAACTTTGTAGAAGGTGCGAATCTGTTGGCATTTTGCGCGCGCGAGGCACGTAATGCGATTTAAAAGCCTTAGCGAACTTCTTGAACTTGCATCTGCTCCTGTCCAGGTGCTTAGCTCTGGCGTAACCCTTCCACCAAATACGGGCAGCTCCGGTAAGGTTCGTGGTGGCGACCTTCCCTGTATCTTTCTCTGTCATTAGTAGGACTTCGAATTCCTTCATTTCGTCCAACCAAGATTCCGCATTCAAGCCTCCTCTGGATTTCCCATCAAACTGAGCCAACTTCCGGTTTTTCCATATACTAGTGATGGCTGTATCAACGGTTTTTCGGTACTCCTTATCCTTACGCCTTGAATGGTCATTGTCTGATAGCGAGGATCCGGAAGAACCCGAAGTGGTTGAATGTGAGGAAGCAGCGCTATCCTTAGAGGAACTTCGATGACGCTTAACATGAGTCCTCCTTTATGCAGTGCATGGGGCTAGCTCGGGAGGAGATGGTCATTTGTGTGTGGACTCACTGGTCGTGGAGGTAATTCCGGTCCGTCCTCCTGAGTATGTGGCAGTGGATTGGTATGCAAGATATAAGCCTGTAACTCACCGAGTTGCCTTTTCATTAACATCAATTCCTGTTCAGGGGTGAGCCTACTGGCGTTGGAGGGTGTTTGCCAAGCGGCGTTACGTACACCGTCTATAGGAATCATTTATGAAAATATAAGCAGATTTACATTAATGTACAATCCCTTTTTAAGTTAATCGAGACAAAAGTATATACAAACAGAAAACAATATTTGTATTTCATTCAAGTTGAGTACAACAACGGGTTGATTGATACATGGATTGAGACAAAAGTAGGTATGATACAATGGGAACTTGTAAAGTTCTACTTGCACACAGCGTAACCACAACAACGAAAACATAACGGAAGAGACCAAGCCTAGGGGTTGGCGAAGAAGTACTGAGGATCGCGTAAGAAGTGGTACTCTCCGCATATTTCGGAAGAGTTTTTTAGCGTGCCCAGGCTTGGACAATGATTGCTTGGTACTCCCATGTTGGGCTGATAATCAGAAGGTTAAAGAGCCTTCGCATCGCATAAAAGAGTTGCCAAAGATGGTCGTTGGCGTCCTCGAAGGCTTCGTGCCTGGTCATATTCCAATAGTCCTGTGTGCGACCACGGGGTCATCTTCGGATCCTCGAAAAGCTCGATCCACGAGGATGTTAACTATCTCCACCCTTTGTCGTGGTCGTAGAGTTCCTCGGTGGTGGCGGTGGTTCGGTTTCATAGCCTTCCTCCCACTCGGGATATTCACCACCATATCTCGGCCATAGTCCTGGTGCGGTGCGGGGATCGTCCCTCCTAACCATATCGGTGATTCTCTCCTCATATTCCCAAATGGTTTCCTCTGCCATATAGTTGGAATAAATAGAGCACATTTTTGTAATTCCATTATTTTCTAAAGTTTTAATACTTTTGAAGAGGATGTCATAAAAAAAAACACACAATCCAATAATACTCCTCAAGAGAACTTTGTATTTAATAAGTAAATAAGGTACACCATTTGTCAATATGGTTCATTCAATTGCCAATCGAAAATCCCAGAACACACATAGATATATATATAAGAAAAACTAGCAAAACATATACATATATACATTTCTCATAGCAAAATTATACTAGGAACTAGGCCCCCGCCTCTTGATCCTTAGCCCTAGGAGGTGGTGGAGGCGATTCGGTGTCGCAACAGAGTAACCCCGAGGGTCTCTTTGTGGCAGCCGCAAGCGGATGCAACCTCTCCGGTGGATAGGCAACGGCCAATGGGGCTGCCGTGAGGAGCTTCATGCCCATCAAAGGCGCAATGTCGACCCAAAGGCCGTCGGGGCAAGATCCCGTCGTCGCAGTACATACGTAAACGCGTCACGATAGGGGAAGCTTCTTGTGGCCGGCCGGTGTAGAGAGTGCACGGAGGCCCCACCATGAAGCTTCGACCGGGCGCTAGATCTCGGGCTATGAAGAGGACTTGTCCGTATTTGAAGGCCGACAAAAAAGCGGGTAAGATGGTTACCCGGCACTTTCCCATGCGAAGTCTCGGATTTGCCACTTCTTTATCCAGTCCATGGGGACTTCTTCCTCCTTGAGCTCTGTTGCTCCTCCTTCTTGTCTTGCTAGGGGTTATGGTATAAATCTTCACCCTCATCATCCGAGTGGGAGGGAACTTCCACCATATTAATGTTTGGGACGTGAGGTCCCATAGCTCTAGAGTCTCCGACGGAACTCAAGGAGCTGGTGCACCCTGAGGAAGCTTCGGTAGAAGTGAAGTCGATGAAATCATCCATACAATACTCCGCAAGCTCGTAGAGTACATGGTCTTTGCGCTAAGGCGTCGAAACCGCCACCACGTGATACGCCCGGATAATATCATCCAAGAGAAGGTATTCCTGCCCCCGGTGATAAATAAGCTGGAAGGCCGTCTAACCACGACAAGCCTATAGATTGGTCACGGCGGTGGTAACTCCTCGCTAGCTCTTTCCAGCGGGCAAAATTAAGCCCATTAGATATGCTCGTCATCCCCTCCTCGGAGGATTTCGGCAGCTTGCCCTTCTCTGCCGGCAAGGTTTCATCCTCAACATATTGGTCCATGAGGATGGCTAGAGCGAAAAGTAGCTTCGGATACTGCCCACGATCTTTGGACCACCGGTAGGTGTTTACCCCATCGGGAGTTTCCCCTTCAAGACGTCATAAGCATGTGTGTCCCCGCCTAGCATGCCGAACTATCTCCGCTCCAAATACAAGTGGGGAGGATCCCCAGGAGGAGTACAGGAGGAAGCATTTCCTCCATGTAAAAGTCAAGGAATCGTGAGTCCAGGATCTGCGTAGATATTGGTAAGGAGATCTATCGTTGGCATAGCAAAGGCTGCGTATAGGTCGAAGGGAACACGTGGATCCCATTTCTCTCCATCAAGGTGCAAAGAAGGGCAAAAGGTCGGTGGCGCAGCCATGGCGCTAGAAGGGAGGAGAGAGGAAAAGAAGCGTTTAAAATAACCTTACAAATCCCCTTTTAAACCCTTTTATTAAAGCCGACGTCGGCATTTTATTTTAAATTTAACATAAAAAAACATTAAACTTTTAATTCAAAATAAAAGCCTCTTTATTAATTATCACAAAAAATATGTACAAAATGCGGATCCCTTAAGTAGGCTAAGGTTGCTCCCGGTATCCTACGGGCGCAGGGCTAAATCCTTAGGCATTATGGTGACCCTCTTGGCGTGGATAGCTAAAGGTTGGCATCACAAAAAGTGCTACCAAGTAGGCTTGGCAGACCTCTTGGGAGCCAAAATTACAAAGGTGCGGAAGCGGAGATCGGTCTTAAATTTCGCGTGGCGATCTCGAAGTAGCGACCTCTGAAAGGCGGCTTCGATCGGAAGGTCCGTGGACTTACGAAATTTTGCGGATCTCCCGCGAATGCCACGCACGGGTCGGAACCGATGAGGCTTCCATCAGGCCCGGGCCCGAACGATGTTGGCACCGTCTTAGCCCCCAAAGAACCGGGGAGTTATCCACTCTCTGCGCCTCCGGCCGGAGCTGGTCTTCTTCCCAAAAGCCCCGGCGGTCCTTAACTTATCCTTGTATTGATTTGCCGCAGGCCTTATGGGCAACTCCCTTCCTCCGGAGCTTAAGCGGCCGGATCGTCGTCGGTTTTGGGTTCGAGCCACTCCCGGGACGCACCTCCTCCCTGTTGGTCCGCTGATCTGTCGGTCCCGCTCATCTTGCTCCAACTTCGCGCTCTTCCCGAGCTCTCCTTAGGTCTTCTTGGATCGAGCAAAAAGCTGGGTCATGCCACGACGATTAAGTTCGGTGGTACCCGTTGTGGTGGCCGCAGACCCATATCTATCTGAATAGTTGTCAGATAGTCTATGCTAATGTCGGGGATTTCTCCCCAGACAAAGCTGTTGGAACCCTCATGCCAGTGGTATGGGGGAACCTCAATGGCTCTGCCATCAATGACGGCAAAGCCGTCCCCGAGGTACCGGTACTCCCTACCCGGGGCGCTGTGGTCACCGGCTCAATCGGTGGTCGTCCTCCCCGGCAAAACCCCTAATACGGTGGCCTCGGCCCCGACATCTTCCTCCTCCGTATGGCCTTCCCCGCTCGGGAGGATAAAATTTGATGAGCATCATCACTATATCGAGTTGCTCAACAAGGGTATATGGGAGCTGGCGTAGGTTCAGCCGGATGAGGAATGGCTCTGAGAAGTGATAGACAGGATATGGAATCCTATCGTTGTTCTCAAACCTATTGACCAGCTCATCCAACAAGATGTCGATGAGGGCTGGGTCAGTAGCCATGTGCTTAGCAATCATGGCGTAGATCTCCACGATGCTCATGGTGGACGGATCCGGAGCGCTCTTGGTAATAGCCATAGCGGGTAGCGCTACCGGGCGGCTAAGGGATGGCAAAGGGGGGCTTAAGATGCACAAAGCACAAGGGCGCAGGATCGTGGTCCCGGTCCGGTGGCGATGGCGAGGGCGGCTCAGCGGTTGGAGGCACGGAAGCAAAACAAATGACAGGGAAATGGTTTGCTAAACGGCCAATTAACTTTTAAAATTTCAAAATTTTTTCTTATTAACTTCAAAATTTTATTATTAAAAAATTATACTACGAAAATACGCGCCACATATATTCGGCCGATGGCATTATATCGGGCTTACGCCTCTCGGAGGTGTCGTCGAAATGCAAGCGGCGCTCGAAGTTGACTGGGGCGGGCCAGCGTTGATTGGGTCCGACGGGATTGGCCGACAAAGATTTCGGGCGCTTCGAACTTGACTGCAAAGCGACAAAAGGCAAGCGGCCCAATTCGCTTTTTTGGTCCGCGCCCTTGACCATTTTTTCAGCCTGGAGTTATTTGTTCTAGGGTAATTCAAGTACGCCCGATCCAAGGAAACCATCTCCTTCGTCATTTAAGCTACCCACTGACACCTGTTAGGCCTCCAATCTTGGCCCCTCCACTTCAAAGCTACAATTTCTTAACTTAACCTAACACCAAGCCAAACATCAAAGAGAACTAACGACACATTGACTTAGCCTCCTCCTAACTACCGTACTACGAAGTTAGTGTTTGGCCAGTGCTATGATTCCGAAGCAACCGAAATCGGCTCTCGATACCATCTGTGGCGCTCCTCGAATATATACGACCCTCGGACGTATACATACGGGGACTTTCCCCTCCCATGGCAACCATCTCACCATGAGCAGGGCCCTCCGTCTATTTCAGGCCATCTATGAAATGAGGCCCGAAAGAAGGACACGAAGGGGTCATTCGCCCACGCTTGATGGGACTCCTACGTCAGCGAAGCATGAATACAAGGGTTAGCACACACGGCATGAATATACATAAATAGCCACCACGAAGGGTGGCGATCCATCTAATATACCAACGGGCGTAGAATATGCATCTAATCCTCACGAAAACACCGGAACCCGGGTTCTACCCCTCGGACTCCGTGAGGATCGACCATTTTGGGCCTCAAGGGATCGGCAGACCGAAGTCTTGGCATGGCGTTATCGGGCATAGAACATTGGTGGGGTTGACCACTCCATCCGCCCCTCCGGTGCACACTTTGCGGATGGGTCGATTCATGCTATGGCTTTGCTATAGCCAGGAGGAGACGCAAACTCGGGGCATCACCCTCTGAGCCTACTCCGTGTTCATGACGCCTGGTCCGATGAGGCAGGTCGGGGGAGGCGTCCCCTTCCGAATCCGCGGTGGTTCCATGGGTGAGCTAGAGAATACGTGCCGCATCGGCGACCCCCGCATCCGTGCAGACTTACTCACCCTAAATCTACTCAAAGTGCATGGTGCTCCATACGGATCACACCTCTACACCCGGGGAGTGTCAAACCCATACCCCCCCCTCAACGTGACCAGGGCTATCGGGCCTAGCCCATTGTAGGAGTCTCGGGGAGCCTTGTATGCTCATGCAAGACCCGCCCCTCATGTCACCTTGTGTTCCTTGTCCGGTGCTAAGCCGGACCATAGCATCTAGGACCCGGTGGGTTCTTGCGCCTGACAGCGCATTTAATGGGACTATGAGCTATCTAGGAGCATACTACAATACACGGTTCGAGGCCTCTACCCCCGTAATCCCCCGCTTTGAGTCGATTAAACAAAGAACTAACAATCCATCCTTTCGGAGTAAGAACGTAATTGAATATAAAGAGAACTTGTTTGTACAATCAAGGGTTAGTTTCTATGATTGATTCACAAAGAGAACAGAGAGAGACGGACACAACCAAGTGTTAACTAGAATTCACATAGCCACCTACCTGAATTCATTTTGGACTCGTTTCCATGGGGCCTCCATCTTCCTCGGGAGTTGAGAATTCAGTTGTTATTTCAGGGACGACATGTTATGGTGATCTTACGCAAGTGTCGATGGGCCCGGCTCGGCCTTCCTTGGTCGATCTTGAGGGAGTCAATCCCGGGGATAGGGGTCAAGTTGGCATCCAAACTTGGCAATCCCCATGCTACCCAATCGATTGGGGCAGGTGGCGCCTTCCCAAATGGTAATTAGCCTAATTTTCTAGGTTATAGGTTATTATTATTAATGTGTTAAATTAGCATAGCTAATTTAATCCTTTTTAAGGTAACCCCCTAGGTTGCAATTAAGTTCCCATACCCCCATGGTAGCGTACCTTTAGGGAGTGACGTGCTTGTATTTGTACGTGTCCCGTATAGTAGACCGTATAAATACGTGGAACGTCACAATTTTAGTACGAGGGGAACTATTGATTCACATACTTGGTCATTGCGCTTGGTTCATTGCGCTTGGCGCGAAGCTACCATGCATAGGGTTATGACTAAATGCCTCTAAATCATAATCCATGCTAGATGCAGCGCTATTTACCTTCTCGGTTGTGACTTGACTACTGTTAGGGGTGCCTTGTGTGCTCCCGAGAGCCCATGTCGAGGGATGCCTCCTCTCGTCCTGAAGAGGATTAGGGGGGTCGCCTTTGTAGGATAATTTCAAATAGCCGGGGAGATAGATCCTACGCAGACAACTTAAATTAAGACGGGGTACTGTGCTCGGAAGAGTAGCATTGCCGCTATGATCCATTGAGGTTCAGCCTTTTGTCTTTGCGATTTGTTCCACACCTCCCGAGCTACGTGGAGAGGGTTACATCATGGCACGGTCATTTCTTTTTCTCTAAGTGCTAGGGAGGGTTGCAAGCCAATACTTCCCTCCAAGCATGGTCGATTAAGTGGAGGAATGGCACTTGGTCATTTTTTCTCCACCCGAGCTATGTGGGGAGGGTTACTCGTGCACTTGGTCATTTTTTCTCCCAAGTCCTCGGGAGGGTTGCAAGTTGGCGCTTGGAGGTTTCTTTCTCCCCGCTGCTGCCAAGGGGGGATTCTGTGGGCAAACATACTTGGTGGTGTTATGTGTTTTTGGCTTAGTAGTTGGCTCCCCACCTAGCTCAGTGGCTTCACGTGCTTGACTGCGTTAGTTGGCTCCCCATCTGACTTGGTGGTGTCATGTGTTTGTGGCTCCGTTAGTTGGCTCCACACCCGACTTGATGGTGTCATCATGTGCTTGGCTGGGATACTTGGTTGCCCACCTGACTTGGCGGTGCCGTGTTGGTTGGCTCCTGTGTTGTGATCACCCACTCGGTTTGGTGGTGTTGCGTCAGTTGGCTCCTCCATTTTGGCCGCCTTTGGTGTCCTGGCTGGTCCTCCTTGGGCAAATCACGGCTGGTTGGCTCTGTCCTACAACTAGGTTAGTTGGCTCCCCACCCGACTTGGTGGCCTTGTTCGGCTCGTGTAGTTGCCTTCCCACCCGACTTGGTCGTGTCATTTGTTCGACTCGCCGTTGTTGGCCCCGACTCGACTCGGTGGTGGTTGTGCTCTTCATTCGACTTGGTGGTGGTTGGCTGTCCACCTGAGTTGGTGGTGTTTGGTTTGGTTAGTCGGCTCCCATGGTGGACTTCGTGGTGTTGTGTGGTTGGCTCCGTTGGTTGGGGGTCCACCCGGCTTGGTGGTGTTTGTGGCTCGGTTAATTGCTCGCCATTGTCAAGCTCGGTGGTGGTCGGCTCCAGAATCCTCTAATGTAATTCTTGTATTGATTGTCATACTTGAGTCCAACTTATCGTGAGCGATCAAATGTTGTCTTAGTCATTGGGTGGCTGATCTAATCCTTTTTTATGCCATTGCAGCTGGTTGCATCGCATTTATATGGCTTATTGTAATAGGGCATCCATTGTTAAATCTCAAATATTACTAAACTTTGACACGAGAATGACAATAATAGGATCAGTATGCTTTATCCATGACAAGAAAAATAGAAAGCATGTCAACGTTCATGTATCAGATTTTTTGCCTTGTCACATACAGCGTTGGGGAAACTTTTTAGGTCTTATCGTAAAATTGCCTACGGTTATTTTGACCAATTGGATATCTTATATTTAGAGCCGGAAATTTCTGTTGTCTTAATAGAAAACCTTAAGAAAACTTGCCGGAAAAATTCCTACGATACACTAACCGAACCGGAAAATTTGCGATTTCAACCGGTTGGTTTATAGTGTTCCCCGGACTTTGCCCAACACTGGTCACATATAAGAAATAATATAAGTTTTTCTCTAGTTTGCATTACCTTCTCATGCTCTATGGAAAGTTCCCCATCCTTGAGCTCGAACAGAAGGTACATCTGCAAAAGATCGATGCCATTAGGGACATAATTCTTAAGTAAGGTAACATGAAATACATTATACACGCTTTTATACGGAGGAACCTCTAGCTCATAAGCTAAATTCCTCACTTTCCTAACTATTCTGAACGATCTTGCCCATCTGGGTGCTAGCTTCTTTGTTGTGCCAATTCCAAAATTTCCTTATCTTTAGTGTGACACATATCTCTTTGAACTTCTATTAGTTCTATGCTTATATGCATAAGTGTTTTATCTATCTTAAGCCTTCAAAAAGCTTATGCCTTTAATTAATGCACTCTCCAGGTCAATGGAGACCAATTGGCCATGGGACCCATAAAACATCAAGATCCTTGCAAAACTATAAAAACAACCAGATCTACCATTTCAGTGTAAAATCAAAATGCATTGTATTAAACATGCCATTACTATTACAATTCTATGTATCCAGATGTAATAAACAAAAGATATGCAAATTGTTGAAAGCTATGATCTATGGAGGATGCTTCACATGGGATGTTTTACTCATTTAGTTATTAAATTGTACTTTTTGAAGAAGGCTAAAAAGGTGCAACCTTAGACATGAAGCCAATCAGTATTCAAACTTTCCTAAAGCAAACTTCTCCAAATAAATCACGGATTGGAGCAGTAGGCTAAACAGCTTAAAGATACTAAAGTAATCCAATAAGTGTATTATACAATTTGGAAAGTAGGAGTCGTAGCGTAAATCTGGTTTGACATATTAACTGTTTGTCGCATTCCTACAGTTCTATCTCCCACGATCTCGTGGTCGAACCTTGATGGGCCAAGTGGACAACATACATAGGAAAGACTGCCAGTAGGGTCATTGTCAAACAATAAGTTATGTTCAATGGACAGAGAGCATCTTGGGAATCAAATTGAATATAGAGCTATGTCAAGATCTCAAGACCATATGGAAGTCCTCATATTTTTTTCCAACCATGGAAGGATCTTAGATACCAAGCCACGTGGATTTCCTGTTGCTCGACAACTGGCAAATACAAAGGCAAAAATGTTAACGGCCGAGATGAAACCAGACTTTTTGGGATCAACGGCTCCAAAACTGCAGTAATGGCATCTCTTGATTCTAGGTTAAAGCATTAACGCTCCAGATTGGCCCTAAAAAGGCATGGTTGTGATTTGCCTCTTACGTGGCAAGATTCCAGCCCTGTCACGTCGGCACGGATCGGACGGAGATGATGGCATGGGAGTCCGATCGGACGGCTTAAAATTGTTTCTGACGCCAGGCTCTGGATCCTTCTTTCCAAGGTTCCCTCTCTTTGTGTTTTTTCCCATTTCGCCCCTTCTTCGCTCTTGAGACCTGTCTCCTCGATTGGATGCCCATGTGTCCTCGATTTCGGCGAGACTAGTAGCAGATCAGGATTTCCTGAAGGTTTAGCTCTTCTCCAACCTTTTAATCGTATTATTTGGTTCCGTTTTTGCCCAGATCGACCAATCTTACTGCTTTTTTCGCTTTCTGTCTCTGCTTTCCGCCATTAGAGCGCCTCGTTGATCCTTGATCTGGTATGCTTCTATCTTCCTAAGCGTGAGTATTAATCGGTCTATTTTTCATTTGGGGGTTTTAGGATCTTGGGTTTGTAGGATACTGTCTTGATACAAGCTGCAACTGCGTTATCTGCTTATTGCATTTCAGCATCGGTGGTTTTAGCCGCTTCCGTTGTGGGTTTAGGTTTTTGTTAGGGGAACTAACTGCTTACATTTTTTAATACTCGTTTTTGTTTCCTTATTCCGAGCACTTGATTCAGCAGCTCACACACTTGTTTTAGGGCCCTGCTTGCTCGTTTGATCATGTCGGAAACAGAGACGTCCGCAGTAGCTGCCGCTATACATAGCGTGGTGGAAAACATCCACAATTTACCTGCATCATCTTCTGTAACGTCTTCCAAGTATTCAGCCCCTCGACTCTTCGGGAGAAAGAAGACTGTGCATGATATTCTTGGAGGTGGTCATTGTAAGTAATAAATCTCTTGAAATCGCTCGTTTGGGCATCATTATACAATAAGGTTTGATATATAACTTTCTTAGACTGCCGCGTGAGAGGAAATTGATTTGTGGTAATGTTACTGTAGGTGCTGATGTTTTACTGTGGAGGAAAAAACATCTTTCTGCCACTGCTGTTTTGGGGACAACTGCGGCATATGTGTTGTTTGAGTGGTGTGGCTACACACTCCTGACCGTTCTTTCTAATGCCCTTCTTATTTTGATTGTGGTGCTATTCTTGTGGTCGAATGCAGCAGCTCTTTTGAACAGGTATTTCTAAATGTTTCAACCTACTTTTTTCGCAATTTGTTGCTGATAATATTATTTGTAGATATTAATTGATGTTTAATATGTGTGTAGGCCGCCTCCTCCTATCCCTGAGCTCCAGCTATCTGAGGATTTTGTTGAGCACACAGCACAGACACTTCGCGTGGAAGTAAATAGGTCACTGGCAATTGTGCATGCTATTGCTCTTGGCAAAGATTATAAACTGTTCCTGAAGGTCTATAATTTTTAGCTTCATATTGCCATGTGTATTTTAGCTTCATTTTGCCATGTATGTTTTCTTTCTTTAGATGTTTTTTAACAAGTGTACCCTCCTGGAATATTTTTGTGCAGACAATAGCTGCATTATGGCTCTTATCTATCCTTGGTGGTTGGTGCCATTTCTTGACATTTGCATACATTGGTTAGTGGATTCTATCTTGGCCATTTTATGATAATTAGCCACTTTTTCTGATTATTAGCCAAATGTGTTTTTTGAATAGTTATCTGATGTTCATTTTATTGGTATGGCTTGCAGCTGTTATCATATCTCATACGCTTCCAGTTTTGTATGATAAGTATGAGGATGAAATTGAACATTATCTGAAGATAGCATATGATGAATCTAAAAAGCAGTATAGAAAGATTGACGAGCTTGTATTGAGCAAGATTCCACGGGCCCCACCAAAGGAGAAGAAGTTACTGTAGATTCTCAACATCATGAACATCATGCTTTGGTGGATTGCATGAACTAGGCCAGGAGCTTTCAATACAATATCTTTAGAAGGAATTTTGTTTTTATTTGTTCGTGGGCAAGTGATTCTTTATGTATCTACTTTTACTCCTGTAATTTGCTTCTAGGGAAGCCACATAGCTGTGTACTTTCTAAGCAATCCAGTAAATTTTGAATTCTGGTTACTCTCGAATAGGCTTTGTTATGTGCCTAGATTTTGCAGTCATGATTAGTAAAACTTGGATCTGAGTTTTAATGCTTTTCTATAATCAAAATTTTGTTTGCAAGAGATGCTGCAAGGAGACAATATGCCATCACATGGGTTATAAATCTCTAGCACAGTACCATGTTGCATAGGATCGCTTGGCGCCAGAGTTCCTTATCTGATTGTCTTTTATGCCATGTGCCGTATGCATCATCTGCGATTTAAACTGTAGGCATCGATTTGGAAAGTAGCTGCCATTTGTTTTCTGCCTAGCTTTCGTGCTGGAAAGAGGTCTACATGTTTAATTAATTACGTTCACTTCACAAGGATGGCTTTTCTTACCCGAATCTTGTTGAAATTACCCTGTAATTATTTTGCTGGCGTGCAGCAGTAATCGATATATTTTATCAACTCTAGTTCTTGCATTTTAGGGCTGATCTGCAACCCGACAGAAACCAAATTCAACCTCCTGTAAATCTCCTACTATATTCATATCGTATGTTCGTCATCTGCAAGTCTGCATCCAGATCCGTCTGTTTTTGAAGTACAATTGTCAGCTCCAACAACGTCTGCTCTATTCACACTGGCAGTGGCACAAGCTCCACAGTTGTAAAATTTGGATATTTGGTTTCACGTAATGTCCGCTGGACAAAACCTGATAAGAACCTAACTCATATCTACGTGCTACTCACAAGCTCCTCGGATCTAAAATTCGAGTTCAACTAAAGGCTTGTTCATATGTGGCCTTTGGATCTAAAATTCGAGTTCAACTAAAGGCTTGTTCATATGTGGCCTTTTTGCGCCTCGCGGGCGGGTGAATTTGTGCCTGAGAAATTCCCTCTGGATTGCTGCCATGTGTAGACTATGCTACGTAACCTGATACTGATTTTTTTTGCTTGTTTATCCTGATTTTTCTTTAACCGGCAGGCTCTTGGATCAAAGCAATCTTGAACGTCCATTGCAGATCCGTGATATGCCGGAACCAACTGGTTGTAGCTTTGGATTCAGGTTTGGATGCATCAGTCTTGGTCTGGATGCTGATAATTTTGCCCTAGGTCTGATAATCTTGCTATGGCTGCTGATAAACGTTGTTATGGGTCTGATAATCCTGCATCAGGTCTTCATAATACAGGCTTGGTATTCAGCATTGGTAGCCTGCCGGTTAAAGGGGTTCACCTCCCCTGCTCTCCCATTACGCCAGATAAAAGGGCTCGCCCCTCCGGGCTCGCCCATTTATCAGACGTAATGGGCTCGCAGGGGAGGTGAACCCCTTCTTAATTGGCAGGCTTCCGGATCCAACCGTTGCCCACCGTTGATTGCAGCCCTGTGATAGGGCATAACAGGCACTTAACAACAGGGGAACAGGCAGCCTCACCTCTGAATTCAGTCGAACCTGTGATAAATAGGTTGAATTCAGCCTGGATGTCGAACTTGTGATAAACAGACTGAATTCAGATGCTGAATTCATCTTTGTGTGCTCTGGAGAGTGCTGAACTTCTGATAAATTGAGCTGCGGGAGTGATAATCGGAGCTGTGGGTGCAGGTTTAGGTGAAACAGCTTGCCTGTCGGTTAAGGGGGTCAATCCCCCTTGCTCGCCTATTATGGCTGGGCTCCCTGTTAATCAGCCATAACAAGCTCTCGAGGGGGATCAACCCCCTTTTCTTGCTGATCCTGATTTTTCCTAATTGCTGATCTATTTCTAGATCCGCCCTACGTGATTTTTCCTTCTTGTTGATCTATTTTTAGATCCCCGCTACGTCCCTCTTGCTGATCTATTTTTAGATTTGTGCTGAGTCAGCCACTCTCTTAATTGCTATGTGAAAAAATAAAAAGACCAACCACTGTTGATTTGCGAACCATAAAAAAGAGACAAAAAAAAACAAAAAAAAAAAAAACAAGCTGTACACATGGCAATCACAGAACTGGTATCGAGATCTTGTTTAAGCAACATCATGAATGAAGCCTTCATTGGTCCAAACCATCATCATCATAATCATTTTGCATAAAATTATTGGATAGATGGTGCTCTGCCATCTTTTGTGCACTGTGAACACAATGCTAGATGATTCATTTTCGGAAAATTGAGCAGCTCTTATCCAGCTGAAAGACTTCAAAAAAAATCACTTGGCACCCTTGCATGCCATGTGAACAAATGGCTGATCAAAAAAGTCAGTGTTGACTCAGCTTGCTGGATTCAGCCCTGAAAAAATGCTGCACGTGAACCCTATGTAAATGGTTATAGAATGAAACATGATAACAATCGAACTCAAAGTGACGTCGGATTGCCACTCAAGCTTACTTTCCAGCTAGGGATTACTCAAATATGGTCCTCAATCTCCTACCTCAAACAATCTGTTTCTCAAATAAAATCCCCTTACCTCACAACCACACCGATACCGAGTTGTTGGCAAGTTCCAAGCCATTCTTAGTTAAAAAAAAAAAAAATTGGCCACAACTGTGGGTTTAGCTCATGCCTTTGCAATGACAAATCTGTATCAAAATCATACCCATCATCTACGTAAAGAAACTAACGAGGGCCATCACGTTTTGCTTGCAACATGGTCAAACCATTTATGTTATTTTAGAGCAAAGCATGAGATAAAAAAAGAGATAATATGACATCTACTGACCAATTCCACATATGTGAAAGAAAGAAAAGAAAGTATTAATAACGTCATACTGATTAGGGTAAGCCTAGTCGGCGTTTTTGAAACATTGTGCACTTGTTCAAGTAAGTGTTATGTATGCCAGCTGGTCGCTCCAGTAACAGTGTCTGATGTCGCAGAATACAAACATGAAGTCTATCCACATGTGGTCAAGGAGTGACATGGAGTACATGGTGGCGTTGACTTATTGGGTGAGGCCATGCATGGTGATTTGCAATGATGCTGTTTTGTTGCAGGGCGTCTATGTCGAAATGTCCTATGAGGATGGTCTTGGTGGATTCTCACTGCGTTTTTGGCATGGGTTGTGGTGGGCAATGTAGCATTGGTCACAATAGCTTCGATGTTGATGAGGAATTGCTGCATATTTCCCTCATAGCATCTATATATGTTGGCCATTGAATGACGATTCCCATGGTGCAGTCTTGGAACGTGGCAAGGTTGGCTGTGACTGAGGGCTTCATAACTTGTTGGTGGTGGAGGATCTGGAGCCTATTATCATTGCAAAGCATCATTGTTCTGCATGCGTTGTTGTTGAAGGGGCTCCTTTACTTAGTTGTCTCGAAGATGGCTGGATTGTTCAATCTCGTCTCCTATAGACAAAGGATATCCAATGACGTTAGCTGTGGGTCTGCTTTTATGTTGCTGATGTACTTTGTAGCTGTGAAGGCAATGCCATTATGATCAGTGTCAATGGCCGTGCATCTGTGAAGCTAGGAATGGTCATCGTCCACAATATTCCCCTCTCTTTGTCTGCACCTTCTGGATCTCTCATTTGACTCTCTTATCGACAGTGAAGTTCTAATTGGTGAGCGGATGCTTTAGGAATAGACTTGGCATTGTCTTCGCTCGTGAGATGGCCGTGTAGGCCATTCTGTACATGCGCATGCCTCTGGGGTTGAAGCATAGCTGCTCGATTGTTTTGCCGTGTGACCTGCGGTCCTTACCGCAGCCGGTTGGACATGGAACTGGCATCGCATGATCTTGCAACATCTGTTTTTGCTTGCCTGGCATAGCTTGGTCAGCTTCTGGATTGGCATCCAGCTTGGGTCAATTCCTTGGGTGTAGAGATATTTGAGCCTGTCATGGCAGTTTCTACCTATTGCTAGCTGCCTGCATTCATGTGATACTATAAGATGTCGTCGGACCATTGA
The DNA here is from genome assembly GCA_021234155.1 of Isoetes taiwanensis. Taxonomy (NCBI): domain Eukaryota; kingdom Viridiplantae; phylum Streptophyta; class Lycopodiopsida; order Isoetales; family Isoetaceae; genus Isoetes; species Isoetes taiwanensis. The sequence goes on along the minus strand of JAJEKV010000001.1, from coordinate 4,555,875 downwards.
CGAGGCCTTCAGAGAGGTCGATGTTTTTCATGAGCTCAACGAGCATGGTCTGTTTGAGCTCTAGCTTGTCTCTCAATCCATGTGTCTTTCGAGAATCTGTTGGCAAGGTGACGGTCCTCGGGCAGCCATCCTCATGCGCATATGTGGAGTGGAGATGGATGCCTTCATTAGGGCGGATTTGGGGTATGAAAATGGCCTCCTATCAGCCATTCCACGTCATATTTCCGCTCCCTTTTTCCCATGCCACCTAGGATACCAAACTCTCATAATTACAGATTTGCTTGGAATATTCTTCCGGAATAAGGGGGATTGCACATTCATGGCGCCATATGTATTTAATTCTGTTGGTTGTCAGACGGACTGATGCAACACGTGGCGCTTCTAAAATGCCACTTGCATTATAGCATACTGGCAACTCATGACGGTGTCTCTTGGTAAGCGTCGCGGCGTCCACCGCCTTCTACATTTCAAAATTTGAATGTGTAGGTTGAAGCTTTGTATCGATCGGACTTTCATTTCGGAAGGGCCATGGGCTGCGCCTTAACCGATCTTCACTTCATCCTAATACAGGCTTCCCGCCCCCTACAATTCGAAATTTGAATTTGCTTAATGTATAAAAGCATGGATTGTAGGAGAATGGACTTTTCGATTTCCATATGCACGTTGCAAATTTCAAAAACGAAGTTAGTACGGACGTTCGGCTCACCACAGTTTAATTGTGTTGGGGCATAAAAATACACACACCTTGATTTTGGCGGCGTCGCGATCTACACAAGTATGGAAGTTGCTTGTTGTCAAATTAAACTTAAACACAAGTGAGGTCGGCACTTACGTGGTTTTTTTGAGGAGGGTTTGGAGTGTTTTTTTTAAATCCCAATTATCGACATATTGTGACGTAGCACCTTGGTATTAAATAGTATGTTAAATTCGAATTATATCGGTGTTCATTTTCAGGTTAAACTCAAATCATATAGGTTTAGGAATAAGGTTAAAAAAGGAAGATATTGGATATTTAGGAATAAGGTTAAAAAAGGAAGATATTGGATATTTAGGTATAAGGTTAAAAAAGGAAGATATTAGATATGGCTCAAATTTCGAGATATGCACATAATGGCATGTAATGATGGTTGATAGAATTTGGAATACGAATCATTCCTACGATTTTCACGTCTAATCCAGCCTATATCTATTCCAGCCCTAGATTGGCCCCAATCTCAGCCCAATCTTCGCTAGATCCTCCGCCCAATTTCTCTAGTCCATCGCCATGAAGAGAGCGCTCACGGAAGAGCCGGAGGTGTCCTCAAGAGGCGCCTATTACGGCTGGAAGAGGTGTTCCCTCCATGATTCCCTCCATTGCCCACGGTTCTTGCTCACGAATGCCTCTCGATTCCTCGATTCCTTTGACGAGGAATCGAGAATGAGAAATCGAGAGAAAATTTCGAGCAGGAGTTCATCACAGTGTTCTTGAAATTTTGGATAGGAGATTCTTGAGAAAATGAGTGGTCACCGAACCGGAGAAGAAGCCGAAGATGATGAAGAAGTCGAAGACGAATCCGCCCGACCGAGGAGCTCATGGCGTTAGTTCATGGTACATGCATGTTTTCTTTCTTTTCTTAAGCATTCAACTAACGGTTATTTCTTATTTTTTTTTTGCAGATGGTGAAGCAGATGAATGAAATTTGTTAGGGCAGAGCACCTCTTATTTTTTTTTTCCTTGTTCTTAGCCTCCAGCTTGCCTCCAGCTTCTTACCATATGACTGCAAGCCTCCGGGCTTTTTTGTTGTGAATAGTTGAAGCCTCCGGGCATTTAAATTTACAAAATGATGTAAATCCATACGGCCATAAAAAATTTTGAATGTAAAAAGTTTTTGCTTCTAATTCCATTTGAATACCTAACTTTTTTTTACTGTACATGTGTTACCACTCTTAAGTACATAAGTCATTATCCCTTTTCAAAGAGCATATTATTTTTCAAGGATCACACCAAGCGAATAGTACATATGCAACAAAAATGGAACACACTAAATTCGCATCGTGTGATCCACTTTCTTATTTGTTGTCAAATTAAAATTAAACACAAGTCCCTCATCAATAGTCTCCCATTTGCATATAAAATATCTATCATTCCAAGTTATATTATGTTTTATGAACTAAAATGGCCTCCTATCTCCGACCATTCCGTCCTATTTCCGCCCCTTTTTCCCCCGTCCAGTTGCTTGGAATATTCTCCTGGAAAAAGGGGAATCGCATATCTATGGCGCCATATGTATTTAATTCTGTTGGTTGTCAGACAGATTGATGCAACACGTGGCGCTTCTAAAAAGCCTCTTGCATTATAGTGCCGGCAACTCATGACGGTGTCTCTTGGTTTGTCAGATACCAATCATGCGCATCACCGATTCTTGTCTTGCCCTATTTTCATTTAGAGTCCATTCCCGCCTTCTACATTTCAAAATTTGAATGTGTAGGTTGAAGCTTTGTATTAGATTTTTCGTTTTTTATTTGCGATTGCGCTTTAAAAAGTTAAATAGAAGGGATCTTTACTTCATCCCAATACTGGGCTTCCCCCCCTACAATTCGAATTTTGAATTTGCTTTTGTGTAAAAGCATGGATTGTATGAGAATGGACTTTTCGATTTCCATATGCACGTTGGAAATTTCAAAAAGCGAGGTTAGTACGGATTTGAGCCTCAAGCGGCTTAATTGTCTTTGGGGCATACAAATTGTACACATTCATTTTTTCGCCGATGCGATCCACGTGGTATGGAAGCTCCAAATGATGTGTGGATAAGGATCCAACCGACTTCAGGAATATGCTCCGTCTTCAATCTTCAAAAAAGGAGGTCTAAAAATAAGAACTTAGACCTCGACATGTTGCGTCTTCTTGGGGCTCAAAAAGTGTCGACATCCGGGCGGATGGCGGTTTATATCCATTGGATCCGTTGAGTGGCAAGAAACCGTCATTTCGGGACGTTTCAAGTTTAGTCCGATTTTGTGGTGATGGTAACTCGGCCTCTTGGGATATTGTGAGAGATTGAGAGAGGATGAAGGCATTGAATCGAATATTTCTTGAGATGAGCCGCCCGATTGTCACAAGAGAATTATGACTTAAACCAGCAGACTTTTTTTTCTCTCGCTTCATTACTCCCTTTGTGATGAAGGAAAGGAATGACGGCTTGGGGAGGGAAACTTCTTTGAGATCTGAAGTGGACAAGTCAAATTGGTGATAGGGCAGCTGCAAGAAAAGATCCAAGAGCTCGAAAAGAGCAAACTTTGGGCTTCAATGTAGGTTAAAGAATTTGAAGAAAACACGCCTTGGCTTGCGAGAAAGGAAGAAGCATTATCGGCCGATAGAGGAACGAAGTTTGGATCAGGTGCATTCAGACGTTGTGGTCACACGCCACAAGGTCCGTTTACAACACTAGCAAAGGCCGGTTAAGATTTGGGGAAACTAGAAGCAATCTTGGTTACGTAGTGAAGAACCTAGCGACGAGCGGGGAGATAGTGGACATGATTTGTCAGCCCTACAACTCTCCTCTCAAGAAGATGGTATTGGAAATGGTACTAGGGGAGATCTACAAGAAGTTAGAAGCGACGGATGTCTGTTTTTTGTGATGATGTAGGCATCGGTGAGGCTTGGTTACCGATTTTTCTATTCAAGCCATTCCACGAAGCGTTGAAAAGAATGGGCACAAAAAGTATTAAGCTCCACGTCCACAAATTGTCGAGAATACAAGGGTTACTAGGACAAAGATGGTGTATGCCATATTAGGAGAGATGCACCACGTTGAATGTCTTTGGTCTGCCATAGCCATAAAAGATAAGAATGACAAGGATTGTTGTGATATAGTTGGAATGAATGAACGCATAATAATCTTTGGGTTGACACAGTTACTCTCTTACAATTCCTTGTCAAATATTATGACTTAACAGATTGCGAGAAACTAATGGTGAGATTGAAGTTTGCATAAAATTGGATGAAATGGAACCGACCAAATTTGAGAAGTATGAGAGGGTATCCGTTGTCATCATGAATAGAGCAATTGAGAATGCAATTGCACATGCTAAATCAAAGAGCAACAAGAATAATAAAAAAGATGTAGAGGTGACCGGACGAGGAGAAGAAGCGTCTTGGAAAAATGGTTCTCATGTCAATCGAAGATGACACACGGTGGTTAGGTCTCTTTAAAGTTGAGAAAAGAAACCCACGAGGTATTGAAATGGGTGTTCAATCAAACCGACATCAGGAAGTCTAATATCTAGATTCGAGGGAGGGGAAAAATTGCAAGTAGATCACTATGGATCTTACAAAGTAATTTTTCACTTGGCGTCTGATTTAAAAGCGAGAAAGCAATGTACAACATAAGTGGAGGAGGACAAGGAACATGCAAAAGTTATGCATCTTTGCAATCATGCAAGGAAGTCAAATCTTGGGGGAAGACTGTTTCAACCTTGTCCCTTAACCAAGCAAATGCTCCTAATAGAGGAGAAGAAGATCCCAAGTTCCATGGCATTTTTCCCATTCCATTAGAGAGGGTTCATATCACTTTGCGGCTTTGTGAGAATCATCGACAAGATGATATTTTTGAGCTGCAGATTCGTGTGGAACATTTCGGACAAGAAGAGAAGAGAGGAAGGAATTCGTAGAGTTGAACATGTTCTATTAGAAGCGAGGTTTGCATGGTGGCAATGTAAGATTAGAGCTCGATGAAAGCGGGCGGGGAAGAACAAGTGTGCCTCGTAAAAGGTGTCAATTGGAGGGTGAAAGCTTCGATGCTTCATAAAGAATCATAGAGAGGCTCACGAGCGGAAACCGGATGGGAGAAAAGGTCTATGAATTTGGAAAAATCTTTGGTTGATGCGGAGCGAGGACCGCCTGAGATGGCGTTCGTTCGGCATTGAGGAAAAAAAAAAAACATGGGATGCATTTGCGAATTGTTCCCATACATTCGGAGAATGGACCTCACAAGAGAAGATGAGAAATGTTAGGTGCAAGCAAATAACAAATTTATTAAAGCTTTCATAGCGCATGGGGGGAGAGTGAAGTCACGCACTACTTGCACATCTTTTGGGCTCATGCACCTTGGTTTTTAGGAAGTATGGAAGCCTAGCGATTATGTGGAGTGCACAAGGCATGGAGAAGTCGCATAAACAAGCTAAAATAGCCTTTCATCGTAACACTCAAAGAGGGGGTGGAAATGTGGGAACCAACCCTCTAAGGCAGATGATGCGAGAGTGGTTTTATAGAAAGGCGATGGCTAAATACGACAAGAAGGTCGCTTTAAAGGAGCAACCCGAAAGTCGTAAACACCATTGGCATAATGTTTGAGAAAAGCGGAAAGTTACTTGACAAAATTCTAGGGCCCCACTAGCATCGCTTAGCGGTGGAGATCTAAGAGACAAAGAATCGGTAAAGTATACTTGTAATGTGTAGCATGTTCACACGGCCTTGAAGTACTTGCCTCCAACCTTGTTTGCACTTGTAGCCGGCGTCGTGTGATCTTATTTGTATCATATATGGCGAACAGTGGAGTTCGCTATTGCTTGCATTTATGTGGCTTGGCGTCGTGTGAAGCTTTACAAGATAATAATAAAAAGGGTTACTTTTGATTAAAGTTGTGAAAGATGTTACATTGAAAAACAAAATACAACGACTCATTGTTGCTCGGTCGCGAGCTCTTCTTCATTATCTTCATCATCATCATCAGCTCCGTCCTCATCTTCGTCTTCATCTCTTCCCCTCAAGCGAGCAATCACCCTATCAAGCGTTCCTTCAATCTGTCCACCATCTCTTTGTACATGTCCGCTCTGTCCCAATAGCACAAGCGTGTTCTTACGCTTTGAATTAGCATCCTCGTTGCCGTCATAACCACCTCGGTGCGGTTGTTGGGGCATGTCATCTGTCGACCTTCTATTCAACGCTGATTTGCCTCTCGGCTCTGAAGCATGAGAAGGTTGAATTCATTCTCTTCTTCTTTTCTTTGAATTGTAGCGGCGTTTTCCTTTAGAAGATCATCTTGCTTTTCAACCTCTTCATTAGAACACCCAACACTATGTCGAGGAAGGGAGTTCTATCCTCTTGCGTTTTCCCTTATCGGTTGAGGATATGGAGGCCATAGATGACAAATGGGAGGGGACGTTAAGATTATAGAAGTGAGGAGAAAAAGACTCTAACAGCGGAAGGAGCACAATGCAAGGACCTCAATTTATACATATTAGCGCTTGAACATATTAAACACACTTTCATTTTCGGCTGCTGTCGCGCGTGTCGAGCGGATTCTGTCGGTTGTCAGCTAGAACACATTAATGGTACTTGTCATTTGGAACACATTAATAACTATTCTAACGCATTGTATATCACACCACGCTGAAATCGCACCACGAGCTTTAAAACCCTATGAAGGGTTTTGGCCCGTGATCTGTCTTGTCATTCTCTCTACCACGGATATTGAAAATTAAAAATAGGAAGCGTAATATTCGGCACATTTGTCAAAAACTTTTCCCATTGAAATAAAACCATTACAAACATTAAAAAAAGCGGGCCCCTCTAGGAGGCCCGATGCCTATGATCGTAGGGCAAGCTCTTCACGGAGGGCGATGATAATTTTTTCGCTCCTCCAACATGATTGCACGCCCCGCAACCACGTTCTCATATTCCGCAACCTTATCTTCCCGCTCATCGAGGTTGAGCTCGGGCAGCCTCTCCCGCCGATTGCGGCCCTAAGCCTCTCTTGGAGGTTATATATCGTGTGGCGCAATTGGCGGTCTAAAGGCGACCATTGATTATCGGCGCACTAAAATCACCTCCACTGTAGAAGGCGGCCTTTTCCTCTGCTTAACCGGCTTGGCGGCGTCTTCATCATTCTTTTTCTTTTAGAAGGCGGATCCGTTCCTAAAGCCCCGGCCACGAATGTTACGAATTTCCTTGACCAAAACTTGAGACAAGATCTCGGCGGGGATGGGCGGGGCTGGAGGCCATTGAAAGTGATGGGAGAACGGGAGAGATGAGGGCGGATGTGGTAGAAACGAGGAGATGGCGAGATAGGAGAAGACAAAGGCCTCGGGCGTTTTATATAGAAACTAGAATACGTTGGAATCTACGGTTTGCAGTCTGGAGATAAAGTTGTGTAATAATCCCACGAGGCAAAATTATAGCATGCAATTAGGCAGCGGTAGCCTATGTTCGCATCATGGGATCCGTCATATCCCTAAGCCGTCTTGTATGCGGGCGTTACAAAAACGATGTTATTGTGGCGGCGCATGCCACGTCCTTGGCATGGCGTTGTCATCCGAAGCCCATGTATGTGAATAGGCGTTGTCATCCACATGCAAATTAGCATTTACACGCAAGTTATCACATAATCTAGCTAGATATTTGTGTTACATATACTTTTCCATTAATAAATTAGGAATTTATACATACAGCGAGGTATGCGTTGTGGAGATCATCTGACAGCGAAATCCATTGATTGCTACCTAATTGCAAGAATGGCATTTCGGCGTCGTGTGATCTTTAATAAAACAAAACAAGAGAAACGGATAGAAGCAAGAAACATAGCAAATTTTTTTCTTTGAAACAAAAAAAATATATATACAATGGCTACGGATCTTCATGATCCACGTAGGCTGGCTGAAATAAAAGCTGCGTTCTCATCCTCCGCGACTCGAAGCTTCTTCTCCATATCTTCTAAGCGCTGTGAAATATTGTGTGCGGTTAAAGCGCCTCGACCCTCTGGCTATTGGCCTCTCGGTACTGGTTAATGTTGCCCTTTGAGCTCAAGGTCCAGCTCATGCGGCAGCCCCCTCGTGAATTCTAACTGTCCACCACCTCCATCTTCGGTGACGAGGCAATTTTACATTTTTTTCGTCGTGAACCTCCTTGAATCTCTTCATCACCACGGCAAAGGGTGATGTCCGAGCAACTCGGAGCGATTCGCTTCTTTGGAGGAGGATGATGATGCCATCGGAGGAGAAGCCGGAAGAAGGCGAAGGCGGAGAAAGAGAAGATGAGCGGAAGGAGGAAGAGGATCGGAGGTCGAAGGCAAGATAGAAGGTCTTCTATTTATAATGAGGGATTTCGTAGTAGCTTGAGTCACCACGGCCGCGAAGGATGCCGTGGGTCGGGGAAAATGGACCGTTACTTCTGGCGTCGTGTGAGGGAAAAGGACCGTTACTTCTTCTAACGTCTTTTCTTTCGAGGAAAGTTCGTGTGATAATTTTTATTGATAATTTCGGTGATACAATCTATACATAAGTAATTTTTTACGATACATAACTAAAGATAGAACTTCTCATTGAAGCAAAATAGAAGCGGCATGGAGATCACGACGGCCGAAATCCATTGATTGCTACCTAATTGCAAGCAAGGCATTTCGGCGTCGTGTGATATTTTAATAAAAGCAGAACATACATTGGAACAAGAGGATAGATAGAAGCAAAAATAGAGAAAACTTTTCTTTGAAGCAAAAAATAGATAGATACAGCGGCTAGGTATCTTCATGAGATTTTCATGTCATGTCGCTTTTGAAGCCGTAAAAAGAACAGCGTTCTCATCCTCATATTTCGGGCTTCTTCTCCATATCTTCTAAGGCTGCGAAATCATGTGGCGGTTTCAAGCCCCCGACCTGCGACTCGTCGCCTCTTGGTACATGGCGAATGTTTCCCACGAGCTCAGCGTCTGCCGCTTCGTCGCGGCGGCTCCCTCGTAAAGGCTAATCTATCGACCGCCTCATTGTTCTCGGCGGCGAGGCGGTTGTTTTCATCATGGATCTCCTTGAATCTCTTCATCACCACTTTGCAAGGGTGATGTCCCTGGCAACTCTGGACGGGCTGGGGAGTGCTATCTTGGCGTGGTCGCTTGCTAGAGGAAGATGATGATGCCATCGGGCAGAAGGTGGAAGGCGGGGCCGGAAGTAGAAAGATGAGAAAGGCGGAAGGCGTCGGAGGTCGGCGTGGACATCGGTCTTCTATTTATAACATGAGTCACACGAGTTGCTTCTCGGCGTCGTGTGAGGAATAAATAAATTAATTGTTTTTTTTCAATAATATTTCATTTCTTGAGATAGATATCACACGGCGAAAACCTAGATATAATGAAAATCGACCGATGTATTTATTGATGTGAATAAATACAAATAAAATAATTTTTATTAGGAATTCCGGAAGGACAATCGTACATAAATAATTTTACCGATACAAGTTGGAAAATATATAACTTCCAATTTCTCAAGCCGTCGTCAATTTCATGCTCTTTCAATCCCCCCGCCTTGATCCAACAAGGCAATGACTTCCATGTTATCGACCCGGCTTCCAACCTTGGGTGTGAAAAAAATTTAACATATTGCTTTCGCCCATGAGACCGACTTGGTCGTCAAAATATTGTACAACAACATCCCCCGAATTGCTATCACCCTTTCGGTGTTTGATGCCAATTGGGAATGGTTCGAACATGCATAATGCGGATGTAATAGACAAACTCTGCACCTTTTGGATTTGAAAGTTCTGGCGAAGGCGATTATCTCCCCATTAGCGAATCTTGAGATATATCGTAACAATGTAGAGTCCTTCAATCTTTTCTGTCCCCAGCGTGCATGTCGGCAAGAAAAATCATCTACTTCCCACAAATAAGAACCCTCAAGCTTATCTTCTTCACATTTATCCTCATCTACCGGGCTTATCTTTGCTTTGATTGGTGAAGGGCTGCCAAACACAGTAGATCTGTTGGCGACTTTGCGGAGGCATTTGGAATTCTTCTTAGTTGGTAGATTCGCCTCATCTTGAGCAAATCGAGACTCCGACCTCTCATAGGCTTCTTTAAGCTTTATAGCATTCTTGGGTATAATTAGACACTTCAAACATCTCTTTGTCCAAATCCTCTTCAAAATCTAGGCCTAAGTTTACCCATTCGGCCAAAGGTCTTGATAAGCTCGTCTTCCCTAGCACACATTAAGTAACAAAAGGCAGGTTCCTCGATTATATCACTTAGCAATAGGTATTCTTTGCCTTCCACTAAAATTGGCGTTATGTCGGACAACTTCTTTTCACTCTCATCCCCATCCTCATCACCTTGAGAATCATCTCCCTCCTACGGTTCACCCAAGGCGGTCGTCGAAGCTAAAACTCCTACATTCTTCCTCTTCTTCTTGTAGATCTATCTCCATTTCTCGTCATAGTCGGCATCATCACACAATAACTGACCCCCTTGGCTTAAAGATTTCATTGTTTCCGGTGTATCTTGGTTTGGCCCAGCAGAATGCAATAACTAGCAAATGCAAGCGGCAAAGAGAAATAAGATACCTTCTTAAGCACAAGGACGCAGCCGAGGAGGAGCCGTTCTAAAGCATTCTTGAAAAACATCTTCCCTGTTTGCAAATGGGAAGCCGCCTCCTCTAGAGCTGGTTTTGGAATCCACGAGCCAGGGACATCTGCAAAGGACGTGCGCTGAGACCAAGCGGTCGGGTGAAAGCTAAAAGGCAACCTCGCGATAGCATCAAGCTCGCTTCTTGTTTGCCATGATGTCCAACTCCTTGCAATAGAACGGATAAATCGCAGTCGGCGCAACTTCCTCGTTGTCATGAGGGGCGGATGCATACCATTCCAGGAACTTCACATAACAATCCATGGCGAAAGCAAGCAGCGAAAACAAGATGTTTAGGAGCGGTAAAGTAGCGTCATCACTTTTGAACTCAAGTAGCCGTTGTCGATTATGAAAGGGGACACAACCGTTGTGGGGAGATTTGTCCGTACATTCCAGGGTTAGGGTTAGGGTTAGGGTTAGGGTTAGGGTTAGGGTTAGGGTTGGATCACACGACGCGAAGACTACTATGTGCAACAAAAAAGCACAATGCTTGCTGCGCGTCGTGTGATCCTCACGTATAACATTAAAAAAAAAATACAAAGTGCGAAGCTAGGCTTCTAAGAAAGAAATGGACTAAGAGATTAAGCTTATAAAGCCATTACATTAAGAAATATTATACATATGAAAAAAACACAAAGGCACTTCACGGCCTTTTTTCTGGGGGGTCTTTCTTCTTGTTGTATTCAGCCATAAAATTTTGACCATAGTACTCGGGATCCCTTATGCGTAAGACGAGGCGCATGTCCTTGGGCATGACAGTCACCCGCTTGGCATGTATTGCTGCAAGCTGCGAGTCCTCGAACAGGCCAGGCACCAAGCTGCTTCGAAGCCATTTGAAGAGCATTTAAAGGCGGTTGCTTGAATTTCATGGCGGTATGATGTATCGCACCACACTCTTGCAGAATCTCTCTCACGAGCACGGCAAATGGGGAGCGGAATGACCATCTCGGTGCTCTCTTCCGATGCTTCTTAATCTCGTGAAGCTTTTAATGCCGGGCCTTCTTTCCCTTAGGCCACTACCCTCACCCACCCGGCATTTGGAGCACATTTGCTTTCGGCCGACTCTTCCGGCCGCCTCCTCACCCGGCATTTGCGGTCGTTCCTCGGCCGACTCTTCGGTAGATCTCCTCACATTCCTGGTCGCCTTCCCCTTTTCGGCGTTGGGCCTCCTCCTTTGATTTGAAGGTCGGCACCTCCACGGAGAGGAGCGGGAAGAGCAAGAAGAGGCGGCTGCCCAATAATTAATCCGGCGTCATATTACGCTCGCCCGGTCTCTCACATTTTCATCCTCGTCTCCGAACCAGTGTGCACCTCCCTACTTACTCGGGGCTGCTTCTCCCGTGGGTGTGTCATGCGGTTTTTTTTTAGGGTCTTCTGTTAGGCATGGTGGGAGGAGGAGAATCTCTATCGAGACTTGAGTCGGATGAAGAAGGCGGACTAATGTAATCACGGCCTTACACCACGGATGGGTCCTTGCGTTTGCTTAGTTCTTGCCATGGCTTCTCGGCCGGATGGCGCTTTATACTATGAACACGACAAAAAGCAGACAACCGGCAAGAGATAAATAGTAAAAAGCGAAGTTAAAGTAAAAGATGATGGTAGCGTTTTTAAATAATTATGCGGAACCCTAAAAAATATCGGACAAAATACGGAACCCTAAAAAACATCGGACAAAAACACAAATAAAAACCGAGATTCAAAGCGCTAGGCGATAAGACAATTTCTTGTTGATCGCGAACTCACTAAACTTTACATTTCCCTCTTGCACGTAACCAACCCTAATGCCATCAATAAAATAATGGAAGTCGCCGACAATCTCCTCTGTCTCCATTAGCACTCTTAGCTCGATAATGGCCATTCGCTTTCCATGATGGCTGTATAAATGACTTCCTCCCTCTCCATACTCGAATATCCCGCGATCGAGATTAATGCATTTATGGTCCTCAAAGCGGCTCCCAAAAAGTTGTGCGACCTCTCTTTTACGTTTCCTTCGTTCTAGTTGACAATTAGCATTATAAATATTGTTTTGGAAGAAAGTATCGAACTTAAAGGAGGACTTAACTACGCGGACCTCGTTAGTTGACCGGATGATTTAGGTGGAATCGAACATCCCAGTCGGAACCAAAATAAGCCATCCACAAAATCGGGGGAGGGGAGAAAGCACGCATTATATGTCTTGGACTTTTGAACTTCTGCGCCATCTGGAATATGTTAGCAAATACCTCAAAGCGGTGTGAAGATTTTGAAACTCATCCTCCGCCTCCGTTTTTCAAACATTCCGCTTGCACCTCGTCATCCATGCATTTCTTCATTGCAATTACATTGTTCTCATTAGTCCGTGGCTTACAAAGTTCACTTAAAGGGGGCAATTCAACCGGCCTCAAGCTCGGTTTCGACCTTTACGTTATAATCATGTCCGTAAAACCGGATGCCTATACCCCATAAAGGTCACGGCATCCATACCTTGGAAAAGGACAATTAGATGTCTATGTGATACACGACAAGTACACTACTAATACTTTTCGTAGGAATGACATCCACGACGTCGATAAACATAAACACGCACAATAAATTTGTTTGTAAACACGTGTCAACGAAAAGAAATGAAAAGGAGATCACACGACGGCCGAAACTATCTCTACGCAGATTAAGTAGGCGGCAGACTAGCCGGCGTCGTGTGATCCGATTAAGGTGGTTACCATTTGCGGGCAATTTTGGAAGTTTGTTTTTGGTGGAGATTAGCTCTTTGGCCATATCGGAAGGGGTATATGCATGTCGGATTGTTATACTTTCCACTTTCGGCGCTAGAATTCAACTTGAACTCTTTTATCCTACCTATCCAATGTGTCCGCGATCGCGTCGATCGCCTTTGTCGCTAACTCTATGCTCGCCCTCGTTGATGGCGGCATACTCACCCACGAACCTATTGAGACAAAACCTCCCACTTCTTGACCTTGGGAGTTACGTAAAATGGGGCAAGAACACACAGAAATTACGGGGAGACATGGATTGCGGATGAGGAGTGAAGGGGAGAGGATGCACGTAGAGGAGCCCGGTTGACCGATCTGAAGTTTGGCGCCAAAATTTTACAAAGGGAGTTGGTGGCCGACATGGGCGGTCAAAGTCACCATTATTTTGGGCGTGGCGACTCGAAAAAATACGGGCCATTAAAATGGTTGCAATAAAAGCGCAGGCATCCCCTATGAAAATACGCCATGTGGATGCCAAGTAAGCCTGCTCATCCTTCTACCTGCCAAGTAATACTGACTTTCGTAAAAAAGGCGCAAACCTGATTGGTCTTGGGGAATCTGACGTGGAAATCTTTAACCCAAGATAAGGGCCATTTTCAGACCCCAAATCCGCCCTAATGGCTTTGGTACTTTGGCATAGACTTTGTTATTGTGCTTGTTCTTGTCTTTGATCTTATGGAAGACGCGTGAGAGGTGCGGGTCACTGAGTGTTGGAGATGACGAGATGTAGATCATCTGCTGAGATGTAGACCATCTGTCGTTTGCTCTGATTTTCTCACGTGGAAGAGAATGCATGCAAAGTGCAGGTCCTTTCTTTGCATAATGATCTCGGTGAGCTCGTAGTACCTAAAGTTTGACTTCCATGAGTAGTAGAGGTCTGGAAGCTGCATGATGCCTAGCCATTCAGTGGCGCCGATGTCTGGGTTGCAGAAATTCCACGTGTCGAACATCGGGTTGAGTTGATAGAAGTCTTTGACTGTGATGAATGACATGCCTCCGAACAATATGGCCATCGCGATGGACTTGTACGTACACGAGAATTGCACGTCGATGTTAGTCTCGTATAGCTGGGTTTTTGTGTTGTGGGCTGAACATCATCGTTGACCTTATGCCGAATGCCAAGTGCGGTGTGATGCTGCCGACATTGTCTGCTGCCTTGCATGTGTATATAGCTATAACGACTAATGGCCTGCTTATTGAATCGAGGAATTCTTATTGGAAGAGGTTCTTTTGGTTTCGATGAGGCATTGCAGCAGCTGTGACTTGCCCATGCCGGTGCCACACGTTTGAACCTGTGGATTTGGTCATGTGTCTTCTTATACATGATGTCATTGTAGAGTAGCAGTTGCTCTTTTTTCAGCATTTGGACTATCACATGGTACATATCGTTTGGCATACTCGTCTGTTTAGCACTATTGTCCTCTCGGCCTGCAAGGGGCAGAAGGTGGTCAGTTTGTTAATCATGGATCGGGTTGCAGTATGTTTGGGCCATTTTGGCTGTGTACCTTTTTGGGGATTGGTATGTGTGAAGTGTGGGAGGTCTACGCCTACGTCGAACTCCCCTTGCCATCCTCGTTGCCATCATTGATCGGACATCCTTTTCTTCATTTGTCGATGTCGTCGGCTCCATCTTAAAGTGTACATTAGCAGTAGTCATTCGTATGCCCAATGCTTCTATATCTTTGTGCTCATTGATGACGAACCTGAGCATTGCAGCTTTCAGATTGTCTGAGCCATCCTTCTTCATTGTATTTACAATTTTTCCCTGCTCTTTTTGTATAGGATGGCTGCTTGCACGAAGCTGATGTGTTCAAGCTCTTTCGACTGCCGCTTATATTTGATATTGGGCATGAGGACGTCTATGCTATTTGAATCTAGTTTTGTGAGCTCCTGTTTTGTATTTAGAACTTTGGCATTGTCGATGAAAATCACGGTTTGTACCTTTCTATGCAGGGGCCTGCTGAGGAGGAGTATTGTAGCATCCAAAGTGGAGTTCTTTCGCAAGTGTATGATTGCATTGTCACTTGTCATATCCTGTCATTGACGTTGATTGTTCTTATGGCAGGGCTCTATGATCTTCGTCAAGGATGCAGACACGTTGGTTTCTGGTGTCATGATGTATTATGGGCAGTATGTGGCTACAACATAGGTGTTGAAGACATACTAGAAATCCTTTTGGTGTTCCACATTGGCGTGATGCGTGGGTTGAAGGCTGCTGTCTTGCACTCACTCATCTTCCTCTTGCGGAAGGGGTTGGGTTCTTATGCGAGCATCTTCTTGTACTAATGTTCGTCGAGGCCTGTGTACTACATCAGGTCATCCATAGCTTTGTTTTGTCTTCCAGTGAACATTTTTTAACCACATTTTGATTTTCTCCTTGTTCTTTTTCATGAGCTTTTCCTTCTTCAGGGGAACGGTCGTTTGGTCTTAAAATGCATGTGTCTCTGACGAGAAAGTGGAGCACATAGAACCTGCAGTCGATGCCTCAATTTTTGCTTCCCCCGCCTTTTTTTTTGGTATATGAGTGCATGTGTCTGTGTGCCTACATTGGCCGTAGTATGTTTGAAAACATCTCTATGTCAATTGTGACGAGCTTGTCCACAAACGATATGATGTCTTCGAATGTTGCGTTTGAATATTATAGAGCATCTTTTATCTAGAGTAGCATATGTCATGTGGGTTTTCTCTCTGCTGAAACTGGGTGATGCATGCAAAGTCAACGACCTTGCCATGTCGTTTGGCTTTTGGAACACCTTCTCAAGGCCCATCACTCTGTTGATGTAGTACCTCGTGATACGACTAGCCGGCTCTTGTGAGTTCAAGCCCGAGCTTCCTTTCATTCCACCCTTTTGAGTTTACTCTGGGCACTGTGTCAAGATTGAGGTGTTTGAGAACATCAAGCAAATCCATCCAGTTGGACACTGCCATGCTGAATGTGGCAAAGATGGATGGGAGCTCGAACTGTCTGATCATGGTGATCGCATCTTTCTTAAATGCCTCTAGCTTATGGGCTGACATGCATAGGGATTTGAGGTTATAGTGCCAGTGTTGTTTTTGCAGAGGCTTTGAAGTGCACTTTTGTCCTATGCCTGGTGCGCGGATAGGTTCATGTCGTTCTGCTTTCCTCGTCTTCAGAAATTTATAGAGCCACACATGAAGTGGACCTCGTCTTTCTTAAACTTTGTCGATTGGAAAATCCAATTTGCATTCTGTAATTCAGACATAAAGTGATTTGCTTCTCTGCTCTGTGTAATAGTTAGTATATGAAATTACACAAAAAGAAGCAGAGAGACAAGCTGAACAGCCATTGGTGGAGGTTCTTCAAAAGGAGACAAAGCAATTTGAAGCCAACATTTCTACCTGAACAAAACGCAAGCACATCAGAAGAATGAAATCACAACAAATAAGGACTGAATAACGTCATAGAGAAGGTAAGTCAAACAAACACTTATATCATTCTACTTTGTTTCATAGTGCAAGGTGAGAATATTGCATGGGATTTCTTCAGATAACAAGTGAGAAGTGATTGCTCGCTCAAAAGAAAACAAGAAGGGTTTCAGTTGAAAATGTAGATTGTTCAATCACTAGACAAACTTGTGTATCTAGTGGTCTTTGTAGCTTTGATTTCAAGTAAAGATTTGTTGACAAGTCAACATTGGTATATGCATGCTTAAAAAATGCTTCATGACAAGAAATTGCATTTGAGAATCTTTGAAGTAATTTCTTGAGACAATGAGGAATCGTGTACAAAATGGAAAGCAAAGTTAGAATCATATATTAAGGTGCAATTTTTTTTCCATTTCAAAGTGATGTTTATAAGGTCTTTTCTCGGAATGGATAATTCCTTCTGCAGAGACGCCAAGGTATGATTGATTTACTTGAGAAACAAGTAAGATAATCTATTATTTCATTCTCGGTCAATTTTCTATTTGAAAACTTTTTTCCCACTTGATGATGACAATAATAATTATCTTTGTATTAGATAGCCCCGCAAAAGAGGACTGCAAAGGAGTTGAAGGATCTAAGCAAATCCAATGAAGAGAAACGTTGATAGAAGCTTGATGAGTCGCAGGTCTTGATTAACAAAGTTTTGAGGTAAGATTATGTTGTCGTTGCATGGTTCCAACAGCCAAAATTTTGCTCACGGCTCTGCTTCCGGCCGAAGATTAAATCGTGTTCAAGATTTGTAGAATTTGAAGACCGTGCCCTAAGATTAATCAAGATTTGAAGATCGTATGTTGTGCTTCAACAAGAAGCCTCTAAAACCGTTGCTTCAATGGATGTTGAATGGTGTAAAATCTTTGGTGTAGATTGCCTTGGCGGGGGAGTTATTGGGAAAAAATTGGGCCCCGCGTGGCTATGGGCAAAATGGCTCGGTGTGCACACACTGTGCCATCGACGCAGCGTGACCATGGTCACATAGCCCCGAAATTACTTTCGCCAAGGCGTTATTTACACCACAACATCCATTGACTAACATCCATTGGATCGACCGATCGTAAAAATTCAGAAGAATTTGTAGCTTGCAATAGTCAAGATATATACACTCTTTCTGGTGTGAATCCAACCGGGCATTCTATTCGATCTCCAAGTTCCCGATCCTCAATTGGGCTTTGCAATATTCAGACAGATCTCCTGTTCTTAATTGTTTTTCCATATTGTTTTTGTCATGCCTCAAGAGCATTTCATTCAATATATCGCAACTAGTAATGGTGCCCAGCGTTGCTGGGCATAATTTAGAATCTTGGAAATGTTGGAAACTTGTGCATTTGGGTAGAGTAACTTTTGGGCCCTTGGATCATTTTCGGAACTTGTAGAGTAACTTCTAGGCCATTGACCATTTTGGGAATTTTTAGAATGCAATTGGCCATGTCTATGAGTTGTTCAGTTTGTTTACCAAATTTCAGATCAACACTCTCTCTTGCTGCTTTTACAACACCATGTAACCATTTAAAGGCATTGCATTGATTTCATTATTTAGTGTGTGTTGCACCTTTAGCTATAGCTACCTTTAAAAGTCCTGGATGTTGTTAATTGTGTGCGCAAATAAAACATGAAACCCAAGGGCATGGCTCTTGCGAATTAAATATGAAATATTTGCAAAAGATGGAGGATGTGCTTAAATGGATTTTCTTGAATATATGTATCCCACGTGTGACTACTATAACATTTCTAGGAACTTTTAAGTCACATTTACACCATCAAACTTTTAGGGTTCTAGTTTCCCATCTTGACTGGAACTAATAGACCTTCCCAGTATATGAAACTATTCAAATTTGCAAATAATAAACGAAATATCTATGATTGACAGTCTAAACAGCTGTAGTTAAACATCAATAGCTCAGAGAAATGAATAAATAGATAGATAACTTAAAGCAAAAAAAATCTTGTTCATAACCACCTATTGTGAAACCCTGTGTTCACGCTACATGGATAAGGTTTTGAGTTTCTACATGCCTAAAATTTCAAACCTGAAGCAGAAATTTGCTTGGCGAAATGAGATAAATAAAAAGCTTATTGTTCTTCTACCTGCCTCAGTGTGAAGCGGACAACAATAACTTTGATATAGCGCTTCAAAGGTGCTGCTATAATTCTGTTGATTCAACTTGCAAGTTTGTGGATAACTAATATCATGATCCTTAGAAACACCGTCACCAAACACAAAAGAAGACTGATAAAGGAAAAGATTAAATCTTGCAAAGACGAAAGCTCGCAATGTTATCCAATTTGTTTGTCATTCTGCAGTCCCAAGGTACCACTATAATTTAGATTCAACCTGCTATGTGGATAACCAAGATCCTGATCTTTACAACATGAAAATTAGATTTCTAAAACAAAGAATATATTCTCATTTATTCAACCTGCAAGAGGCTGGCTAAGAAAATAAAATATTGAAAAGGGAACCTTCCGCAGACCAATGCTTGGGAACTTAAGTAGTCATATTGCACGTCTTCTAAGCCTTCTTTGTGGGTATATCAAGAGGCGAGATTTGGCCTGTGTGCAGTTTCTTGCGGTAGAAATAGAAAGTACATATGCCAGAATATGAAGATACCAAAGCATTCCTATTTTCATAGTTTCACTGGTACATATGAGATATATTTAGATGAACGTCATCCTATATCATCTGCACAATCACATGACAATGTGGCTCAGCATCTATTTGCATAATCACATGTCAATGTGCCACAACATCTACAAAAAAGACTATAAATCTTAGAGAATTTTTACAAATGTGCTGCGCCTTTATACTGTTTTAAAACCTTGTGCATGCAATGTGCAGGCCTGATATTTGAAGAATCCAGTGCATGCAATGGCTCAAAATTAGTGGCCATGCTCTTGCCATCTTTGTGGAGCTCAGTGCATTCATCCTGCTTCTTCCTCTCCATCGAAGCATAAAATAAGGAAAACTTTGACCCATATTTCAATTTGACAAAACCTAAACTGTACACTTGTATGGCATAGATGCAACAGAATAAAATAACATAGAAGATCAAAGAAATAGACCAGCTCTTTATTGTGAGAATAAAGCACAGAGTCTTGGACAGCTTATTTAAAGGTGAAAATTCATACAAATGTACAGTGCTCTGATCTGTTTTCCAGAGATCACTGAAGATTACATTTAAATGCCAGCACGATCTATGTTTATATACATGGGGCTCCCTTGAAAAAGCTTCAGAAAAGCTTACTGGCGCTCAACATTTGCCTTACATTCTTAGAGAACTTGGCAATAAAGGAGAATGGGAAAAAGCTCTTAAGAGTTTTGAATGGATGGTTATGCAGGAAAGGGTTCGTGGGCAATGGAGCAAGAGCAATCTTATAACTTGGAAAGTTAGGAAAAGTTGAGATTGCAGAAAAAGTGTTCTACAAAGTTAAATCAGCTGGGTTTGGGAACAATGTGTATGTTTATTCTGCATTGATTAGTGCTTATGCCGTTGTGGTAAATGTGTTAAAGCTCTGGAAGTTTTTGAATGCATGAAAAGGTCAGGATGCAAGCCGAATCTTCTAACTTATAATACAATCAATGATGCATGTGGAAAAGGTGGTGGTAATTTGTCCAAGGCATTAGAGATGTTTGAAGAGATGCAGCGAGGAGGAGTGCAGCCAGACCGCATCACGTTTAATTCCTTGATTGTTGTTTGTGGAAGGGGGAATATTTGGGAACAGGCACAGCGGCTCTTCTTAGAAATGCAGCAAAGAGGCATTGAGCAGGATATCATGTAAATACAAAGTAGGGTTCACGCATCTTGCCTCACAAATCTTGCACCATATCTGCAGACTATTCCACCATAGCACCATGAATAGCTTCACCTTCTCAAATGAGTATATCTACAAAAACGTCCAACTTAGTTAAACGGGACACATCCAAGTACCCCTGTTTTATAAAAAACTTGACAACTATAAGGGATCTGAATACCATTTTGCAGAGCTGTATCGAATGCAGAGAATCTAGCCCGCACAAAAACACAGTAATAGCGCCACTGATACGAAATTTATCCAGAAGCTTTCAATCATAAAACCCTGCCTTGTAAAGATAAGCCATCCCAGCGAATCCTTAAGGAAATCATCGCCAAATCATCATAAAAACCTCCCTTGTAAAACCTTCGACTTGCTATCCAGCCTCCTGATGCCCTATCCTCCCTATCCTCTGCAATAGAAGGGATGGAGATACTCACTGGAAATGGGCTCCACCGAAATGGCTCTTCGCAAATAACTCCTCCTGAAATAGAACAGCAGCTACCCAATCTGAAAAAGAAGAAGTAAAATGAAAATGGGCTCCGCCGGAATGGCTACTCTATTAATACACAGCATAGCTTGCTATGCCGGAATTTCTGGCATGCCTAGGAAATGAACGGATGCATACGATCCGGCACAACAGGGCTCGGAACCCAACCAGCAAGGAAACCAGAAATTATAAAATGCAAGGCCGCATCCCCTGTTCGGATTTCGCTAGTGCTGGAAGAGGCCGAAATGCAGCATTGCATATGATCAGAGAAATAAGAAGCGATCCACCATTCTTCGCAGCCGAGAACCCAGCACGGACCAGAGAGCACATATGGAGATCAATGAATCGAACCGTCCCCAAAAAAAAAAGCACAAAAAAACCCTAATAGGTCGAAACCCCTTTTTTTTTGCTTTTTTTTTTTTTAGCTAAAAAGGCGTTTAACGTGACATCATCTACACCGTTGGGTAGATTAATCCGGACCGCCCAATTTAGGGCTCGGTGCACTACGCACTTACGGTATAACATTATAATATAAGATAAGAACTTAAATTGTAGTGGTGTTAATGGAATTTTATAGAGAAGTATATTTTCACTAAGATCTATTGACCGAGTAAACGCAGCAGTGGAAGCCGTGGTTACCAAACATTCGAATATGAAACAAATCCTCGTATTTATTTGTATGAAACACCAAGCCAGAGTTATTCAGTCCATGTTATTTCTCTACGGTGGCGGCGAAGGCTTGCTATAATATCTGAAGGGACTGTGTGTAGGCTCTATGTAGTCGCTAGAAAATGGCATCTCTCCCTGCAAACAGCATCATCCATCATAGGTATTTATTTTTCCTTCTGCGAATTATAAAGTACTTACTTACCTCTGAGGCTTTCTGAACAAAAAGACCTCTCCTTCCTCCCGCCAATGCCCTGTATTCTTTTGCTTGTGCTTCTCCTGCACAAAATTCAGTTACTTTTCGTTTTGCAATCGTATTTCATTTTTTACACAAACATACTTACCGGAACAAGTCGAAGTTATAAGAAGAATTGCAAGCACTAGTACAACTTTTGTTTCTGCCATTGCTGCTTTTCTTTTGTGTAAGTAGTTAGAAGCTTATTTGAAGCCTCACATTTCTTACTCTCGGATTTTTTCGCATCGGAGCTTCCATGGGAGCTTCCTTTCCTTGCATTAAAAATCTTATATCTTATATAATATAGTATCGGTGGCTGTACGCTTAAAGAATTGACTTAGACCATTCTTTTCCCTCTTTCACATTACATATAAATTTGAATTCGCACTAGTGGAATTCAAAATTCTTGAATTCCTATACACCAAAATGAGCGCTTTTAAAACTTTAGAACATGTTCCACTTTTACGCGTTGTACTATGTTGCCCCACATGTACTCTTAATCCAAACGGAGTTTAGTGATTTCAACTTCTACCATTAGCAATTGGAATTTCAAAATAGGGTGTAAAAATTTGGCTTGGGATATTTAAATATGAGACATATTTAAATATGAGACATGGAAATCCAAGACATGAGACATGGGTTATTTAAATATGAGACATGAGACATGAGACATAGAAATATCGACTTTTTGAAAATCCAAAAAGCTTTTTTGGAGTACGATTTCAATTTTCAATTTTGACCTTTCCAAGTTCTACAGATCGATATCACCCCTTCCAATTTCAGCATGCATATACCACTATTGTGCCAAACGTTTATGTGCGGCAGAAGAAATGACCATTTCAAAATCCATCATTGTTGCATCTCTGCATTCCTAAAGATCTTCAAACCTCGCCTCTTTCATCCATACGATCCATAGCAACCATGTGGCCTCTTTCATCCATACGATCCATAGCAACCATGCCTTACACAGGTGAAAAGCTAACTTGTTTACCTGAGGCCTTGGATAAATGCCCAGGAGGACCTCTTGACTATGCAGTGAGGACAGTGTTGCCCTCTCCAAATCCGGTCGAACTAGCCTGCCAGGAATTTCGGGCTGCCTCTCTGATGCAGCCGGTATGGTCCTACCCTCTCCAAATCCGGTCATAGCCATAGAAGCAGCCTTAGATGGCGTCGCCAACATGCTGGAGCCTTAGACGGTGAGCAAAGGTGGCACTGCAAAGGTGCTCACCACAGTAGTGCAGTGCCACCTTTGCTCACCGCCTCAATGCCACCTTCACCGCCATCCTCCCTTTTTCATTTTATTTTGTTGGGCATGTTCTAGGGGAAGTATCCAGAATATCCCAAGTTAACAAGATTGATTTTTATGTCTCATGTCTCGTGTTTAATTCTGCCAAGCCATAATGGTGCGGCCCTGAGATTCCCGCATGAAGTCCGGATAGTGCTTGTCAAGGTCTATCTTCATCACCCAGGTAGCATCTTCAACTGGTAAGTGCTTCCACTTGACCAAGTATTGCAACATTTGAGTCCTTCTCGTGTTACGTTTGTAGGCTCGATCAAGAAGAGCTTGGGGACTATTTCCGGTGCTCTTGATCATTTCTAGGAGGGTTGGGGTATCCAAAACCTCCTCTGGATCAGGGGTGTGTTGCTTCAGAAGACTCACGTGAAAGACCTTGTGGATCTTCAAACGGGGTGGCAAGTCCAAGCGATATGCTTGTTCTCCCACGCGTTGGTAATCCGAGCGGCCCGCCCATCCGGGTGCCAACTTCTTCTGATTACCAATTTTAAGCTTGGCTTGTTTTACTTTGATCTTAAGCCAAACCGATTAAGCCCCACGGAAGATTAGGTGGGGTTCGGTCCTTATCCGCTAGACTCTTCGACGACGATGCGTCGCGGCCAATAAGTAACCCCGAACTTCCTCCACCAAGGCCTGCATTTCTAAAAGTTGCTGCAAGGTTTTACTATAGATGAGAATGTCATCAAAGAAAATGACAACAAAGTCATCCAAGTATTGGCGGAAGATGTCATTCATCAACCGCATAAACGTTGCAGGGGCATTGGTCAATCCAAAAGGCATGACGGTGAACTCATAATGCCCATATCACGGTGCGAAAAGCGGACTTATGAATGTCCTCCTCCTTTATCCTTATCGATGGTAAGCGGAGCGCAAATCAATCCTTGAGAAATATTTTGCTCCTTGTGGCGGTCCATAAGATCATACGCCTAGGCAAAGCATAGCGATTCTTGATGGTATGCTTATTGAGTTGCCTATAATCAATACACATCCTTAAGGAGCCATCTTTCTTCTTGACAAAAAGAATAGGAGCGCCAAATGGTGAAACACTAGGCCGAATAAACCCGAGGTTCAGTAACTCTTGTAGTTGTTTCTTAAGCTTCGCTAACTCTGGAGGGCTCATTCGGTACGGGGCCTTGCTGGTAGGCTTAGTACCCGGTTCAAGAGTTATCTCACATTCTACCCCTCTAAAAGGAGGAAGCTTGTGGATCTGATCTGGAAAAAGATCGCTAAATTCTCGAAGAAGGGTAGCAATGTCTGGTGGTAAGGCGTCGATTACTTGCTTCTGCTTCCTTGTATGTGAGTTTTTGATAAGTTGCTAGATAACGATGTGTCCCGTCAAACAAACATGGAAAGCACATCTCGTTGTAGTTTGGAATGGCATAGAATCTCATTGGATGGAATCCCTCTCCTGGTGTGGCGACGATGATGTTGTCGTCGAAGTCCTAGATGTTTTCGGGCTGCATGTTCCATAGTAGAATCTGCCGAACATGCATTGGGTCGTGATCATTCTGGTTAGGCTCTGAGTTGTGCTCTGGGTCGTGATCATTTCGGTTAGGCTCTAGACATCTAGTTCAAGCACTGCACATTGGTTGTTGAATTGTGAGACCCATTCGTCTTTCATCCTGATGCCTGCTTCCATGTAAAGAGGATGTTTGTGTAGGTAGTGCATGGCCATCATCATGGCAGTTGGATTGACTGGTCCTTCGATATAGGGGTATATGTTTGCCATCGTCCTCTTGAGCTGCGACCTGATTGACGCGTGGTCTTCGCTGAACTTGAGCAGTGCTACATGTGTTGCTTCGATGTTTACTGCGATGTGGATGATGGATCCATTAAATCTGCCCTGTAAAACCCATTGGTCCGATAAGACTACTTTTGCAAAAGGGTCCTCATCAACACTAACCTCTCCTTTTAAGTCCGTGAACATGCTGAGGGCTAATAGTACTATATTTATTGCAATGCAGCTCCAACCTTAGGTTCCATTGACGTTGCTTGCATACTTTGCTTTCCGTAGAATAGCTGAGGCCGTTGACCAAGTTGTTTTCTTCTTTCAATGTGTTGTTGAGGACATCATTTGGCACCAGAACAGAGCATATTGCACTTGGAGCATATGATTATGGGTCTATCTATGCTGTACATTTTGAAGTCCCCCTCTATTGGTGCTTCATTCTATTCATTGCTTGTAATAGTTTCGGCCCTATGTCATTGTGTGTGGATGGCGCTAGGTTGTTGTTTAGCTGCTCTAGTATTCGCCATATGGCGACTATATTGTTGACTTTCTTGCGTACATTTGAGTAGGACACATCAATCGCATTTTGCTAGGGGATGTTGGCACCCTGTCATTCCAAGAACATCATCAACATCGCCTTGTCCACGTTAACAATGACACTTTCGTGGCAATGGTTGCTGTTCGATTTAATTCCAGCTTAGGCCTTCTGAAATTGCCTCCACTTGCGTGGATTGCATTGGCATGGATGTCTGATACTGCGTGTTAGTTATGGGTGTCTGCATCTGCTCCTGTATGATGTGCCTGGGATGTGGTGCCGGTATCTGCTCCTATATGGTGCTGTGCTTATGTCTGCTCCCGTATGGTCCCTTGTGTGGCAGTGATAGTTGTCGCTAGATTGGTGTCGGGATGCATGCCGAGGGTCAGTTGGATTTCTTTCGCCTTTATCAATTTTTTGCATGGTTGATCACTGTCTTTGGACAGATTGGAATGTAATTTTACTATTGCAGGACCACCCAGAGCCAACTAATCTGTAGTGGATTAGTGTGGTATACCAGTAAGAATTGGCTTTCAGATTACTGTGGCTGGTTAACTGGTTGTTGCCTAAAAATGTAGCTGCCCTTCTTTATGCTGACCTCATCTTATTTTTTATCGTCGAAAAGTGATGTCGCCACAAAAGTTCAATGATGCAATCACGTATGAATTGTGGCATCTGCATTTTTTGCTTCTGTGGACGTGCCATCTGCAAAGTTGGCAGCCCATGTTTCTGCTTGTTCGCAGATGCCTTGTGAATGTGGCATCCGCAGAAACCACAGACGACGCGAAATGCCAGCGGCCATGAGATGCGCGCTTGCGACCACAAAGAAATTATGTGGCCACGCTTTGCCATATGCCGTAGAGTTATCATGTTCGCCTGCTACATAAATGTGGCTGCAAAGATGGGCTTTTTCGATATGGGTGGTGGACAATGGGATTTTTCAATAAACGTGAAGAAGCTACTAAAAAATAGCATTTGGATTGATCCAACAATCGATTGAGTGCATTCGGACTGCTGCATTGATCAATTAATCAACCATATGAGAGACACTTGAAGCAGGATCGACAATCTTCTTGTTGGATCCCTACGTACCAGCTTATTAACAATCTCTTGCCCGGATCCCTACTAGCCTACCAGCTACATACTTCACTAATGATTCCATATTTTATTTTCGATTCATTTGATCCATTGTTTACCTCTTTTCCAATTCACATATCAATTGCTCATGCAGAGTTTGCTGTTTAAAATGCAGGAGTTTTTCCATGTGATAGAGGTTGAGTAGACTGCAGTCTTATCCGAATCCTTGCGAAGATGCTTGTTGATGAGCAGCTTGCAAATGCCATACTCCAAAAGTTCAACAAGCAACTCACAGATGTACATAGAGATAGACTCTGATATGCTGCAGCTGATGCTCGTGAATGAACATCAAGAATGGCAATGCGGATCCTGAGTGAGTCACCTCATGATGTACATGAACTGTTGGCCATGTCAGATAGCTACGAACATGTGCTGAGTTGCCACCCAAATGGTACGTATGTGTCCTGTATGACTGTTACAATCATCTGTAAACTTGAATTCCATCTTGTAATATATGATAGAAATACATAACGCTTATCATTTTGTTTTAACGTATGCCATTGCCTATATGCATTCCATGTTCAGTCCTTATCCAATTGTGAAAAATCCCAATAACAGTGATCTTAGGTGATCAAAAACTATCAGCAACTACTTAGTGCCTTGAGAACCTTCCTCAAGGAATCAGCCAATCCTAACTTCGATCAGATCCTCCAGCTGTAGATCTTTCACCTGGGAGCTACCTAAGATGTTTAACTATTTGTCCACGGGTCGGAGAGGGGTATCACACCTAAGTAGAATTTCCTCTAGCAAAGTACCTCGAGCATCCTCTTTCTGTGTTAAGAGTTTCCAAAATATCAGCTTCAAGATGCTAGCCTTCTGATGGCCCTAGTAGGAAAAATTACTTTCTTCAAATATATCAGCTTCTCCTCTAGCTCAAGATCTAAAATTGGCTCACCAGATCCACGAACACGCTCAGCTGCTAGAAATCTAGATTCAAATTTGGTGAATTTAGTTTTCTTATGGGCGAACTCGAGATTCAACAATCATTTGCATGATCCAGCACATGTAGAACAAGATGCATTTGCAGTTCAAGGGTAATGGGGTTTGCATTGGTTTGGGCCATTCCTTTAGATTGCAAAATTCGAGTTTTCCTCCTAAGCTTTTATTATCTTTTATAAAAGTTTGACTCAGTAAAGTCTTAAGTTTAGCTACAAGCAGATTCTAAACAAGTCTACTCTACACCCAAAAGCATTCCTCATCCAAACCATTTAGGCTAAAAGTAGGTCTTTAAAAATACTACCATCATATACTCCAACTACCTATTTAATACTGGACATTTATACACAGTATTACTGGGAGCAAGGGCATAAGAGGGTAAGTGCTCTCGAAGTGTCACCAAGAGACGACGACAGACCATATAACGTCGCCGGAGTAGCTCACGTTACTGCTAGGTAGCATAGAGCTCAATCTTGAAGCCATTGACTTTATCCACTAACATGACATGGTCAAGCAGCCCACGCTTAATGGCACATTGGATAAATCACAGCGGAACCATACTAGGTCGGCCATAATAACTTAATAGACGACTTGCTGAAGGCAAAAGACAAGAATTTTGACTTAAAAAGTCAGCCACGTTTGTGAATCTTACTTACACAATGTAGCAGTGGCAAAATACAACTATGCGGCTGAAGAAGTTATGGCGTGACTGTGTATGTGATGTTGGAATACGTGTTATGTGACCACGCTTCTGATGGACGTGGCCGCCAGGCACACAACACAGCAGCAAAAGGACACTATGTAGCCGTACATGAAGTACAACCGGTGTCCGGAAATGGATACTATGCGACCTTGGTGGATGTCCCTGGCTGCATATTGCCAATTTGCGGCCGCGACATCTAGCGTCCGCATGTTTGCTTAGTTGCGCGCATTTCAAATTATATGCTTCCATGCCATATGAACGATGTGGCTATGCCAATTTTTGTTTTTGTTTAGGTCAAGGTATGAACTGTCAAAAATACGCTTTATACTTCCGAAATATGTTTTTTTTTTAAAACATATGTACAAAAGTTTTGAAAAACATCTGGAACCCATCCCTGGTACCTAAACTCAAGGAGGATAAGGTCATCTTGCTTTTGCCATAGGTTGTGCTCCATCACCAAGAGTTCCTGCAAAACTCTGTGTCAGTACCTATATGTACGACTAGCTTACGTGGCAAGGCAAACACGTACCCCTAGAACATGGGGGCCAAACAGAACATAAGGAAGCCATCTTCCTTTTATGATAGATGACTAACCAGGATTGTTGGGATGAAATATTAAAAGGTTAAATGAAAAGGCTCTAAACATGTTGATATTAATCGACTAAGAATTTTGTTGATTCATTCTGCATCCTCGATTAAGGCTTCATTCATTTGATTCATTGCTTCCTATAGAAAACATAAGAATACAATATTAACAAGGCATTAATGTACAATTATACATATGTATATATATCCCACGTACACTGCATTTCCGTGATGTGGGACAGATCCCTCATGGTATAAATTTGTATACAAATGAGTAGCTCCATGGGTAATGGCTCTCTTTTCATGCTTCCTGTTAGGGGAAAACCGTATAGCCAATTCTACGACAATACAACCAATATTAGCTACTGACATTGAAAGTCCTCATTACAATTAATGTGAACTAAGAGTTTATAGCACTTACAAATCTATGTAAAAACCCTTTCCAACTGCCAAAGCTCAATCGAGACGGAATTCATTTGCTTGCAGTTGTCTTGGTGGTCTGTTCTGCATGTTTTTTCTTTGGATCCTTTGCACATAAAATCTATATAATTACAAGGAACATAGCATGGCAACAAAAATAACAAATATCGTGATATTTTCCTTGTGAAGATTAAGAGGTTTAGGGACCTCTCTCTCTCTCTCTCTCTCTCTCTCTCTCTCTCTCTCTCTCTCTCTCTCTCTCTCTCTCTCTCTCTCTCTCTCTCTCTCTCTCTCTCTCTCTCTCTCTCTCTCTCTCTCTCTCTCTCTCTCTCTCTCTCTCTCTCTCTCTCTCTCTCTCTCTCTCTCTCTCTCTCTCTCTCTCTCTCTCTCTCTCTCTCTCTCTCTCTCTCTCTCTCTCTCTCTCTCTCTCTCTCTCTATTGGGGTCTCATGTTAGAACCTCACTGGGATCTTGGCATCCTAGGACCTTTGGCCCTTGGTATCCTTGTGGGGGTGGTGCTCCTTGAAGGGCGTCATTATGTCCTAAAGGATCTTTGGCTTGTCTTCTGACGTAAAAAAATCTCATCTCTCTCTCTCTCTCTCTCTCTCTCTCTCTCTCTCTCTCTCTCTCTCTCTCTCTCTCTCTCTCTCTCTCTCTCTCTCTCTCTCTCTCTCTCTCTCTCTCTCTCTCTCTCTCTCTCTCTCTCTCTCTCTCTCTCCCCTCTTTTTTTTTCTTTTAATGTAAAGATGTGC
Organism: Isoetes taiwanensis; assembly: GCA_021234155.1. Taxonomy (NCBI): domain Eukaryota; kingdom Viridiplantae; phylum Streptophyta; class Lycopodiopsida; order Isoetales; family Isoetaceae; genus Isoetes; species Isoetes taiwanensis. The sequence continues at coordinate 4,526,054 of JAJEKV010000001.1, read as the reverse complement.
ATTATGATACGCTATGTATTTGCATGATGTGGTATAATGACGAACGAGGCAAAAATATGATGGCTATAGACCGTAATAGGTGGCCATAGGCCATGACAGGTGAGTGCAGAAATTTAAACTTTTGAAATCTTAAAGTTGCCAAGATGTGTGGTATAAGCATGGAGTAACGTACCTAGATTGCAATGGAAGAACTCTATAACTATGTGGAAACACTTACAATGGTCTTGTAAAATAGACCATGGCAGATGATTGCTGAAACTTGGATTTGATGGCAGTGACAACGTTGCCAAGATATTGTCATACTAGAGAAAGCATGAAGGTAAGACGTCTGAATTACAAGGGAAGTATTATGTTTTAATGGCTCAGTTGAAAGTGACACACTTTGCATATCTACATTGCATCCAAAAAATAACGCTTATTACCATTTAGATATAGGGTTTTGACCATGGCTATTTGTAGAACCAAATATGTATCTGTACAAGATGAAAATGTACAAGGATGAAAATGTACAAGTCTCCAATCGAAAAGGGCGTGATCCAGATTGTTCTAAAACCTAATGGTTAAGGCAGGGATAGCATGGGCATGTCCCATGATTATAAAAGACCACAGAAACTGCCGGACTCCATGCAACTTTACATATTGCAAGTAGGCTTTGCGAATTTGCATTGTTGCTTTGCTTTTTTAGTTGCGTGCATGTGCGGACCTGCTCAGCTATGGTTTGTAAGAAAGTAGAAGGAAAAGAGGTGAAAAAGAGGCGGCTAGATCTACAGAGAAGAAGAATACAGTCCAATTTCATAAATCTATGGTATCTCCTGATGTGATAGTTGATCTCGCTCTGGTGTTTATGCAAAATATATAAGTAGCCAAATCGGTGGAAAAATTTGCAGATCAGGCTTGCACTGCTTATTATTGCACATTGTAGCAGGAAACTCAAGATATGCAGAAAGACCATGTGGAGAAAGAAAAGAGTGTCAAATATGCTTGCCATTCCCAAGTACAATCGTGATAATGCTATGAGAATAACAAATTCGACCCATTCAGGTAATTCTTTATCTTATGGATCGCATAAAAACTGGATATTAGTAGGTCAGCCTGCAATAGGTACAGATGGACGTAGAATCTGGCATAAGTTTTTGAAATATAACCTTATACAAAAGTAGATTTTGGATTAAGTATTTGGGATTTGACTTATTGACATGGTCTTAATGGTATATGTCCTCCGATGAAGTATTGCTGACCATTATAGGGTAACAAATCTGAATTAGAGTGATGAGATATATAGAGTGTGTTGATCTGCTTTCCAAAAAAATAAATGAATAATGAGATATCTGGACATGTTATTTGCCTTTCTGAAACTTCACAATTGTGCACGTTGCATTTAGCTAAAGAATTATTTGTCTATTATATTGAGTGATAAACCTAGTTGATGGCAGTTACCATAATCATTAGGTTGCATTGGCTTTAATGCGTATAGCATATTGCAAAAAATAGCTCCAGATCTAGACATATAGCTGCAATATTGCATGTATCTTTTGATTATGGGAACCTGTGCTGTTTGAGTTGCCTGTCATAAAGCATTTATAGGCATATGGATACGTTATATGTGAATCATTTGAGCATAGGATATTTGCAATTGTAACTGCATATCATGGCATGTCGCAGCTCGATTATGAGCAAATATTTGTTTTGGTATTAATGTGTGGAATAGAGACTTGAAATTGTAAGATGATTATAAGATCGTTGAAGTTTGGCAGCATAATTGTGAGGAGCTATACCCTTTTTGGCAAGAACATACGTTTCTAAAATAGTTATGGCATTGCCATAACTTCACTTGATCTTTGGGTAGGGTGACTGCATGCTCTACAAATTAAGGATATACTGCTAGCTAATGACTTAGACAGTGACATATCTACAGTTGCAGGCAAGTCATTCTCATTTATTACTGCATACATCATGGAAGTAGACTTGCTTCTCTTTTTCATACTTGACAGATAGGATATTATGCATTTTAATCTATACTAGAAGGTTATATTGGTATATTGGGGAGTAAAAGTCCGTTTATCACCATTAGCTTTGAGCTTAGAGCAGAAACTGACCTAAATTTAAGTTTAGTGAGTAACGGTTCGAAGGGGTCTAATAGTAGACTGCACGCTAAAAGTTGAACTTGCATGAAGCTTAATTAATTAAGGCAGATACCCTTGCTTATTCTCTGTTGGAAAAATACATCTATCTATTATGTTTATGTTACATTCAAGGTGAAGGGCGATAAGCCCAAGAAATACGTAGCTTACCGGCTAGTGCTTAGGGCTTTACCCTGATTAAGGCTAATTGTCCTCTGGTTTACTGCAGGTAACGGGATTTCTGGCTCCTGTGTACGTTTCCCATTCATTCAAGTTGGAGAAGCTACAAGACATGATGACTTTGAGGCCACATTTTGGACAAGGCTGTTGAGCTATATGGACAACAAGGGAAATTCTAAACTTCATTTTCAATCTTATGTCGTCTTTTAGTCAATTCTGAATTCTTTTAAGGGTTAATATGATGTACTGAACAAGCATATTAATTGGATTGACAAAGAGGAAATTGTTATTTCTAAAGAGAATCTGGTAATTTCTTTTGATAAATGTTTAACCATTTTGAAGGCTTAAGTCAAAATTTACACCTGTTTTGGCTTAAGGCTGGGCATATGCATGCTACACCCTGCCATTTTTGGAACCTGCCAAAGTACCTGCACTAGGTACTTTTGGATTGGGTACTATTTTCTTGTTCTTTTGGTCAAAACTAATTCAAAAGTTCAATATAAAATGTCAAAAGCATATCAATGTTCAAGGTTAAGATAGAGACAATACTATTGGAGGTCAAAATGAATGCATTCAATTTAACATTTGTAGTTATTGAGATATCATAAAAGTACCCAGTACCCAGTGTTGGGTACTTTTTTAGGTAGTTTTATGGTTCCTAAATGGTACTTTTTTTGATAGGGTGTAGCATGCTTATGCCCGGCTGCATATTGGCCAGAAGTGGTCTTTGCAAAAGTCCATGGAAGGTAAAAGTCTGTTGAACAGATTTTAAAGTTTTTTTTTTCTTTAACTCAGTTCTCTAGTTATACTAGGGGCCTTAAAATGGTTAAAATTCAGGTGTAGATAATCCCATCGATCCGAGCCATCGGATCGCCATTCTGGGAAAGGACGAGCCCCTATATTAGGCTAGTTCCATTCTCAGGCCGGTTATCGGCGTCTTCTCACAGCAGCATTTTCTTCGTTCTCGTAGCTTCCCTCCCTTCCCGCCCTGCTGCGTGGGCGTGTACGTCTTTTTCATTTGTATTAGTATTGGTTCTTGCCCTTTTTGTTGTTTTTCACCTGTGGGTGTCGCTTTTTCCTTGTTCTTTGTTTTCCTTGGCATTTTTTACGTGTTTTTTTTCTCGCTGCTTGGTGATCTTTGTTTATTTCCACCTTGAGGGTGATGCATCTTTATCATGTTTTCCACCCGCTGGGTGATGCTTTTTCCACCTTAGCGGTGACGCTATCTTTTTTTGTTATGCTCTTTTTCTGTCTATTTTTATGCCTTATATCTTCCCGCTTTCTTGATGCAGATTCTTTTTATGGCTAGGCTTGTTTCTCTAACTCTTTACAGGTGTTTTTTGAGTTTTTTGGTATTGCAGGATTTCGCTATCTTCCACCGGCTTTTGGGGTCCTGATGGTTTCCGTTCGTCATCCTCGTTGTTACATGGGGTTACTTCGCGGTTGTTTGGGGTCGTGCTTTCGGTTTGCCTTCGCGCTCGTCCGGTTTCTCTGTTCTCTAGGCAACACATTCGAGATTGGTGGCGACCATTTCTCATTAGGGTTTTCCTCGAAAACCCGAAAGGGCGGGGTTTTTTATCCCGATGAGAACTTGTCGCCATTGCCCTCTTATAATGCCTTAGCACATTTTCTTTTTTGGGGTAGTCCGATATTGTTCCTATGTTCGGCTACCCCTCTCTCTTCTTACACATTGTATACTGCTGCTGTGATGAATGCCAAGCCTATCGGCCGGTTTTGTGTCTCTCGCGAGTCCTTTCCCAGAATTTCTTACTAATACCTTTTGGATATTTGTAGGAATTGGCATAGGCTGAAAAAGTTGTCGATAATGCTCTTTACCAAATTTGGACGATTACTCTCTTAAGGCTGCCACTAAGGACGAGTAGTAGTACAAATATAACATGTGCAAGAATGACAACAGATTTTCCCTCTTGGCCTGCATCAGAAAAGGAAATCGATTCAGAAATGAAGGTAACATGACATTTGTTGTTATGCCAATAGAACTTAACATGAAAGTTGGATTAGAAACTAAGGTTTGGCTGTTTTAAACTAGTCTTTTGGCATTAGCCCAGACTAGAGTTGCCGTTTGGCTTTTCTAAATAGAAATAAATACTTGCAACAAATGCAATAAGAGTTAATTAGGCAATATAGGTAGGGTAGGGCTTTGGCAACAAGGTCCTACTCTCCTTGTTGCTAACTATATTTATTACTTTGGCCCATCCTGACCTATGGTAGGAGGTAGGTTTTTTTTATTAATGTAAAGATGTGCATTATGATACGCTATGTATTTGGATGATGTGGTCTAATGATGAACGAGGCAAAAATATGATGGCTATAAATAGTAATAGGTGGCCATAGGCCATGACAGGTGAGTGCAGAAATTTAAACTTTTGAAATCTTAAAGTTGCGCCAAGATGTGTGGCATAAGCATGGAATAACATACCTAAATTGCAATGGAAGAACGCTATAACTATGTGGAAACACTTACAATGGTCTTGTAAAATAGACCATGGCAGATGATTGGAGAAACTTGGATTTGATGGCAGTGACAACGTTGCCAAGATATTGTCATACTAGAGAAAGCATGAAGGTAAGAGATCTGAATTACAAGGGAAGTATTATGTTTTAATGGCTCAGTTGAAAGTGACACGCTTTGCATATCTACATTGCATCCAAAAAATAACGCTTATTACCATTTACATATAGGGTTTTGACCATGGCTATTTGTAGAACCGAATATGTATCTGTACAAGATGAAAATGTACAAGGATGAAAACTTACAAGTCTCCAATCGAAAAGGGCGTGATCCAGACTGTTCTAAAACCTAATGGTTAAGGCAGGGATAGCATGGGCATGTCCCATGATTATAAAACACACAGAAACTGCCGGAATGCATGCAGCTTTACATATTGCAAGTAGGCTTTGCGAATTTGCATTGTTGCTTTGCTTTCTTAGTTGCGTGCATGTGCGGACCTGCTCAGCTATGGTTTGTAAGAAAGTAGATCTCGATCTGTCCACAAGGAAAAGAGGTGAAAAAGAGACGGCTAGATCTATAGAGAAGAAGAATACAGTCCAATTTCATAAATCTATGGTATCTCCTGATGTGATAGTTGATCTTGCTCTGGTGTTTATGCAAAATATATAAGTAGCAAGAGCAAGCTGAGAGCATAGGTATGCCTTCAAATCTGTCTTGCACCCCGTGCAGAACTTGGTCGACACTAATTGATGAGCCTTTGAAGATACACAACCGCCTTCTTTTCCAAATAGACCACAACAACCTGCCTGAAGCTAAGTGGAAAGCCTGTTGCTGCAAGCTGTTCCAAGCAGAAGGATATATGGTGAGAAGCACCTGCTGGCTAGTCAAGGCCACATGGAAGAGAGATAGTAACCATGACCAAGCTGGCTGAACTTGGCCACATAGAAAGAAGCAGTGCTCGAGACTCTAAACTTGCCGCGTACACAGTGGGCAGAGTTTAGGGACCTTGTTCAATAGCCTCCCAATTTTTTGGCATCCGACTTCAATTTCACAATCACTCTTATTCAATATTCCAGAAGAAGTACACACATAATTGTAGAGACAGGAATAAAATCTCAGCAGACAAAGATAAGCCACTGAGTGCATAAGATAAGATATCCAAATAGTCCTCAAAATTCAAGCGTTTTTTCTCAGGAGCAAGTTGAGAACATAGGGATGCCTTCACCAATCTGCCTTACGCCTCATGAAGAACTTGGTCGACACTAATTGATAAGCCTTTGAAGATACACAACCGCCTTCTTTTTCAAAGAAACCACACCAACCAGCCTGAAGCTAAGTGGAAAGCCTGTTGCTGCAAGCTGTTCCAAGCGGAAGGATAAATGGCGAGAAGCACCTGCTGGCTAGTCAAGGCCATATGGAAGAGAGATATTAACCATGACCAAGCTGGCTGAACTTGTCCACATAGAAAGAAGCAGTGCTCGAGACTCTAAACTTGCCGCTTACACAGTGGGCAGTGTTTAGGGACCTTTGTTCAATCGTCTCCCAATTTTTTGGCATCCGACTTCAATTTTGCAATCACTCTTTGCCTTTGATATAAATCGATAGATTAACACAAAACAAAAGAATAAAGACACTGAAACCCAATGTTCAACGACCGAAAATATCCTATGGTGATTAGTACCTTATCGATTATATGATTTTATATAATCAAATTGCAAAGGCCGCAACGTCAATGCGTGCGCTTCTCCCTCTCCCTCTCCCTCTCCCTCTCCCTCTCCCTCTCCCTCTCCCTCTCCCTCTCCCTCCCCCAACAATAAATAAAAAAAAAAAAAAAACTAAATAGGTTAGACTAGGCGGATCAAAACCTAAATTTGGCTAGATAGCCTAGATAGAGTAGGCTTTAGGTTGATGGAATAGGCTAGATAAAATAGGCTAGATCGGCTGGATTAGGCTAGAATATGATTAGGATTCGAATACCTGGTCCACTCCACTCATGGTGGAGCCGACCATGCCCTTGCCCTAGCCACCTCTACCTAAAAATGACAAGAAATGTGGGACTAGGGCCCCAACAACTGGTCCCCTACACTCATGGTGGAGCCGACCATATCCTTGACCTAGCCACCTCTACCTAAAACTAGCAATAAGTGTGAACTACGGCCCGAACACCTGGTCCCCCCACTCGTGGTGGAGCCGACCATGTCCTTGCCGTAGCCACATCTACCTAAGAATGACAAGAAAATTGGACTTAGACCTAGACACCTGGTCCTCTCCAGGTATGTGCCCTTGGACAAGCCACTACAATTTTATTTTAGACCTGAAAAGTAACAAGTGGAAGTGGACTTGAACCCGGGTATGTGGTTCTCTTCGCACCCTTGAACAAGCCATTCCTTAACCTAGGAAAAATATATGATTGTAATGAAGTGGTCTTCGAATCCAGGTACATGGTCCTCTCCACTCTATATGGAGCCGACCCGTGTTCTTGAACAAACCACTCCGTCAATTATTTTTAACCTACTTAAAACTAAAAAAATAAAATACAAGTGCGATGAACTTATCAAAAGAATTCGACAGACGTGTGTAGACAAGATTCTACTGGGTTCAAATTGAAATAGGAAGCTACAAAAGAAGTAACAAAGAGTTAAAAGAATAAGAACAAAGAAGAAAAAGATCGAAGAAGAAAGAAAAAAGAAGAAGAGGAAGAAATAGTAAAACAAGAAAGGAAAAAGAATAAAAGGAATCGAAGAAGAAAAGAAGGGTGGGACAACGAAGAGAAGGGAGAAGAGAAGAGAAAAAAGAATTTAGGAGAAGAAAGAGAAGAAGAAGGGAAGAAATAAGAGATAGAAGGGGGAAGAAGGAAGAAATAAGAGAAGAAAGAGGACGAAGGAAAGAGAAGAAAGAATGAAGAAACAAGAAGAAAAAAAGAGAAATACAAGAAGGAAGGGAAGGGAAAAATAGAAATAGAAATAGGGAAGGGAAGAATGAAAGATAGAATATGTAGCATAATAACAGGGGGTTTCTTTTGTGTTTTTGTACGATATTTACTAAGGTTTTTCTATGATTTTGTTGTCGTATTCAACTAGACGTACTAAATAGTATTTCTAGAGTGCTCCGTTTCTTGGCCGTTGATTTTTTATAAGAGGGAGAATTGCATGGCCGTGATTAAATTTATCTATATATCACAGGCCTTGATTTCTGATGTTGTGCAGGGCAAGAAGCGAAGACCCCTGTTCCGAAACTGGTGGCTATGGCAGATTGCAAAGGCAAAGAAGACTGATTCCAAAACTGAGTGCTATGGCGCTTTTCTCAGATCTGGTTTTTTCAGTTTTATCTCATCATTTGCAAAAACTAGGGTTTATAAAACAGCAAAAAGCTAGCCGATTCATGCAGTCTGGTTCTCCAAGGTAGGTTGAGAGTAGTTAAATATTTTTTTTTTACAAGGATAGAGGAGCTCCTAGCTATGGCGATTCGCATCATCCGGCATGGCAAGAGTAACTACCTTTTACCAACATCCACCCATTTTTGCACCTCAGAGCTTCCATGCAATAGACCCACAAGCTTGTGTTCTTTCCGGCCTCTCGGATGCAAAATGGGCCTATGATTCTCTCACAAAAATGTTTCCTATGTTTGAGAGGCTGCAGTTTGGTATATATGGATCTCAAGCTCTGCGATGTCTCCTCAACGTTCGCAGAGGCGGATGTAATGGTTTTGCTTTTTGAGACAGAGAACCGCTGCGGTTTTAGGTTATGAAATGAATGATTTTGTAGCAGATGCCATCATCAGCCAATTTGTTGTTGCTTGATGCAAATGATCCTACTAAGCCTATTCGATACATTTTATAATTGCCCGGTGGCTCAAATTGAGTCTTTGCAATGGGTATTTATGGTTGATCTGTACTCGATACAGGGGAGTGCCGATCTGTTTTTTCTAGAAGGATATAGATCAGCTTCTGGATTTGGGTATTCCTTCTTCAAGGCACAATTGCATGCAGGATCAAAGGCCTACAGTAACTGTTGTTGGATTGACAAACAATTGAAGGAGAGAAGAATTTCAGGAGAGTTGAACCTCAGCTTGGCAGAGGTGTGCACGTTTTGACAGATTTATGAGATTATAGCAAAGAATATCAAAGCTAAGAAGAAATCTGAGGACTAGTGTGAAATGTTACCTTTTATTTTCACCACGAGGAGGAAATCTGGGAACTAGTGTGAAATGAAATAGAGGACAAAAGTGTCTTGCAGGGTCATTGAGTGCCATTTTGGAACTCATATGAAGGTCTTTCTTTGTGATATATTCACGTATTTAGATGTCTTTCCTGTAAATCTATTGCAGTTTTCCCATGCAACAATTGGGGCCATTTATTACAGTGCATAAATGGGTCAAGGAGTCCTTTCTTTCAAAGGTTTATAACATTGCTGTCTTTGTAGCGATGCTATCAAGAAACAGAATGGGCCCATCAGTCTTGTGTTTGAAAGGTCAGCATTTCCCACGGACCTTCAATCATTGATCATGCATTCAAGGGCTGATTCCTCTCTCAGTTTGGCGATGTAGATAAAAATGAGGCAGTTGGAGATGTTGGAAGAGTTTATGGGCATGAGGCAGAGCCTGATAACATTGTTTCAGAAAGATTTTCTTTAAAAGCTGTGACTTTCTATACTGATCAGGATACCGATGCAAAGGTCGAATGGTCCCACGGAAATTATATTGAAGAGTATACAAGTGCACAAGCAAGGGCTGTGTGCAAATGGTGTTTATTATTATCATCAGTTATCCCGAAAACCACTCAGTTGACACTTCTCCTCATCACATGTGGCAATTTATAATATATGGTTTGCAATAACACATCATTCATTTTGTATTTTTATTTTCTTGTTTACCTCAAAGTTTATCTATATTTGCTTCTTTTGGGGCCCGAAGGGCCCAAAATTTTTTTTTAATGTAACAACCAACATAACTACTATTAACATTAATTAACACAAACTATTACATTCAACATGTTTAAATTAAAATCCCCCTAAAACCCCCTTTGATTTGGGTGCATATTCACACGGGGGGTGACGTAGGGCAGCGAGAGCCCCTATAATTTGATTTTGCATGTACAAAATCAACACCATATAGTATATTATCCTAAATCTTATAGTATTTTGTGAATCTTGTTATACAGTATAGCAAATTCTGTACATCTATACCCCACAAATGAGGAACTTTGTGTGCGGTGTAGATTAAGGAATAAGGGGTGAATATGCCTATCCAACAGCTCTCGTTGCCCGAAGTCACCCCCCGTGTGAATATGCACCCAAATCAAAGGGGGTTTTAGGGGGATTTTAATTTAAACATGTTGAATGTAATAGTTTGTGTTAATTAATGTTAATAGTAGTTATGTTGGTTGTTTGTGTTGAATGGAAGAAAGAATGGGAAAAGAAGGAAGAAGAAGAAGAATGAAAAAACAAGAAGAAGAAAAGGAAGGAAAGAGAGAGAAAAAAATTTGAAATCTACCCTAAGTCGTAGTGCCGAAGATCGCTCAAAATAGTCGATAGAAGGGAGCTTAGAAACGATCTCGGAAAAGCCGACCGCAAGAATGTAAAAAGCACCCAATGTCGCATGCGACATCGACGTTATATACGGTTTAACATTACACACAATGTATCTGCGACGTATTTTGTTATAGCGACGTCTGACACTTTTTAACTTTTTGGGTACCCTTTTTTTATCTGATGGTCATGAAAGTTTGTCCTTATGCTAATTTGGACAATCTTGAGCCATGTATGGAGTCAAAATCACATTCCAGATTTAGCCGATCTTTTATTGCTACTACTTACGAATGTAAGGGGGATGTTTGAGCCTAGGGTGGTATGTTTGAGCTGTGACATTCCAGGGAAATATACGCCATAAATACATATATTTCCAGGTCCGTCACTATACAAGTCTATCTTCATAGCCTTGTATACCATAGATTGTGGCACTAGGGGGCATGACTAAGTTATTCATATAACTTAGCTAACCTTAGGTTAAGACCATTTTCCATGTGGCCTTAACCTATTGGGCATCTGCCACACGGACATACCCTATTGGAGCCACGTGGCATAACATGTGAACCCTAAACTATAAAGGCCTAAACCCTAACCCGAGGCCTCTTTTCTGGCTCCAACAGTCTGGGAAAATTCTTCGCGCTCGAAACTCTGTTTCGAGAACCGTCTGTTATGGCACAACATAGCATGGCAGCCCCCAGAGCGTGAGCGCATCAGCAGGAGTGAGAGCTACCTCAAACACCTCGAAGACCATGGAGACACGGAGCAGGAGGGAGTTCTTCGAGAGCAGGTATTTCGGCATAGATTTCTTTGTAAATCATCTGGAAGTTAGGACTCCAGATGAGTTAGCATTTCGTGTCTCTAGTAAAACCTTCCTAGAACCCTTAGTCTAGATCTTAAACCCTAATCAATGAACCCTAACTGTAAGTTAGATACATATGATTAGGTTTAGATGTTATTCTCATTCTTATCATGTATGTGGATATGTGTGTTTGCTCCTCTTGTATTGGGAAGGGGAGTAGAGACCTAGTAGCCATTACTTAGTGATGCTCCTAGTTTAGACCCTTTAGTTCCTATTATTATGCGGCCTGTGCATAGGAACCCACCGGACTACGGGAGCTATGATGTGACTCAGCACTACATAACGGGGCTAGAGGCGATACGCAGGGAGGGTCCCTGCTAGAGGCGATAGGGTCCCTGCTTATGGCACATAATAAGGTTATGATATCTTCAAAAATAAAAATAAGGCAAAGGGCATCTCTTTGACTACCTGCACAATAACATCTCCTTGGTTGCATTGCAGTCATAGGGTTCACCCTAAAATGACAACCCAAAATATATAAGCCTAAACGCCTCAATAGGTATATTGTAATGCCAAGCAGAAAGAGTGCACCCTTTGGCCAAGCTGCAAAGATATCATGTTAATCATCTCGCCCTAATGTAGTTTGTTAAGTGACACGTGACAAATACACATGGATGAAATTATTTGCTATGGATCGACATGAAACAAAAAAATTTAAGAGCACAAAAATCCTGAAATGTTACCAGCCCAAGTAACATTTGCACCCTTTAAAGATGTGTTCCATGTGATCAGTGCACCTTACGAATTTGCATTCGTGAAGCTTGCCTGCAATAGGCATTGCTTTATGAGATGTATCTACACATCGCCTAGATGTATTAATAGAATGCATATTTATACATCGCCTAGCGCCAGAATAGATCATCGTGCACACTGTCGCCCCCCTCATCTAGCCGCACACGTGGTTCTCCAGAAGGAATGAAGGAAGGAATGTTTGCAAGAAGTTGGGTGATCAAAACAGGGGCAAATAGCCGCCATAAATGCATCATAAATGCAGCCTTTAATTTCAAGGACACATTATCATACTAGCCTAATTAATAAGGAAGGAAAAAAAATTGAAAACACAAAAGGCAAAAAACTTAGATAGGAAAATATCTTGACTTCAGAAAGAACAACAAAAAGAAAAAATAAAAAGAAGTCTTTCCTAGTAAGATCTTGCCATGAGTAACCTATGCTAGTTAAATGGTAATGATAGTGGCGGCAGTGCTTGTCCAATTCAAAATACCTAAAATATAGGGTTTGCCCTTGAGAAGCAACCCAAGAACTTGAATTGTGTTAGGGGAAGGTGGCCACGTGAGGTGCCGTGCGCAATTAGGACTCCGTGGAAAGTCTAATCAGGGTTGTGTGGAGCTTTTAGGGCTGCATGGACAACCTAATTAGGGCTGCAGAGCTTCTACGTAGAGCTTCGAAAATCTCTGATGCCAGGCTTATGTTGGAGGTAAAGATATATCCCAAATTCAACCCATCTCGGATTCTTTGGTCCTTCTGACATGTCTTGGCCCCTTCTGAACCCATGGATGGAATGCGACAGAGAGCTGTGGATGGATGATCCTACAGATACGGGAAATGCCTCTTTGGGTCTACATAGATGCTTCCACCAGACTAGCTCTTACTTTATACATGAAAATTATTCTGAATTTGCCTCAGGTATGTTGAACTCTCTGCTTCACTATAGTTTGGTTGCAGTAGTTTTGTATTATAATCTCAATTAAGCTTGGAGAAAAGGACTACAAAATAACTCTTACATGATCTTCATTTTATTGTATCTTAAGCCAGAGAATAAGCTTTTTGAAATTCTGATTTGACTTTTGTAGAAGATGCTGAGAAGACAACACAATTACATAGATTGCACATAGAGACATCCAGGTTCATCCAGGTCTATTTTGTGATTAGGGAAACAAAAACATAAAAATATGTATTTGCCTTTTCTGATCCTGTATGCTGGTTTTTGTAACAGATATGGATTGAAGAGATGACAGATAATCTTTATGAAGAGATAGATAGTACACATAGGGCAACATAACTAGTGAATCTTCTACATTAAGGAAATGTGGATCCAGCATGTAACATGCAACTTATGTAAACAAATCACTGTATCCATTTTACTTTATGCATTTCTTTATCAATTGCATATCTCTACATGATTCTATTGTTTCTTTCTAAGAAAGATACTCATCTTTACCTTCTGAATGTGTGTTTGGTACACAAACAATTTCAGTCAATACTTTCTAGTAAAGAACAGTAGAATTGAAATCAGAAACAATTTCAGTCAAAACTTCTAGCAAAGAACATTAGAACTGATATTAGAGCATATCAGATTTCATATATCTTGATTTTATACGCAAGCAGTTTACTATGATTGTACCTTTGACTCAGATTTGATTCAAGAGCAAGTTTGCCATATTGCTTTGTCAAGTTAAGGCAACAATTTGTTGTTTGGTAGTTCCTTTATTGTTCAACTAACTTTTTGCAAGCCATTAAAGTCGAACCACTTGAAGTTAATGGCCATCTTAAGTAATGTCTCGGAGGTGTGATGAAGGGTATAATAGTATTGTGTTCTTGTGGAGGCGGCCCCATACTCGCTTTTTAGACCATGGAAAATGCAGTTGTTCAAGAGTTTTTATAAGTTCGCAATTCTTCTATTCAGTTGTTTAAGAGTTTTTATAAGTTTGTAGTTTTTCTATTCAAAAGTAAAACGCTCTTGTTAACCCATTGTTTTAGATTTTTTTAACAAGCTTACTTGTGGTTTGAGCTCTTATATTTGAAAGATTAGCCTTGATTACTCGAGAAAAAAAATCAATTCTTGCCTAACAATTATGTGTTGTGGCCTTAAATGACCATTCTGGTAGCCTATGTGGCTTCCTCCTTAGTCTTGGTAGCCTATGTGGCTTCCTCCTTAGCCTTGGTGGTACCAGTACCCCCACCACTTTGGAAGTTCATAACTTTGGAAGTTCATAACATGAGTTGGCATTGCCTGTTCACCACTTTGGAAGTTCATAACATAAGCTATTGCTTGTTCACCACTTTGGAAGTTCATAACATAAGCTGGCATTTCCTGTTCTCGCATTTCCTGTTCGGTATGCAATAAAGCTGGCCAAGTATATTATCTTGTTGGTCATGTGGGTCGGATGGCTTGGGTGTTTATCTCACTACTAAATAAGTTTTGCTTAAGTGCGCAGCCAATGGACACCCTCCATTAAAAAACTAATTGCCAATAAATGCACTTCACAATCTCCACACCCTTTTTTTTTAATCAAGACATACAAATCTTTGTATTTCAATGCAAATGCAAATGCTATAGAGGTTCCAAACCGGAGGTGGTTCTAAGACATTTCGACACATATGAAGGAAGACAAAAGGATATATAGAAAAAGATAAATATACAGCTCTGAAGAGCCGATATTACAAAGTAGAATTGTTAACCAGTGCCGGTGAGGCCGATGTCCTGTTTAGAACGATCGGGGTCGCCAAAAACAGGACCGCCTTGGCCGGTAGGGGCCTGGGCCTGTTCCTGTTCCTCCATGCGAACGGGGACGGGCTTTTCCCGGTCGTCTGAATCTGGGCGGGGCTTCTCGGTGTGCTTCTGGTCAGGAGCAATCTCGTAGCCGGTTGCCGTCCTGCTACCCGGTGGTAGAGCTCCCTGAGCGCCGGACATTGCAAAACACGCCCCTCGTCATTTTTGCACACTCTACTTATACTACACAACCATGCATAGCTCCCTGCTTTATTCCGACACGTGTACACCTCTTTTCTGCTCAACTGTGAGCCTTCTATTGGGAGAAATACGACCCCCGTTATCCACCCTTGCCCCCCATATCTTTCCCCCTTGCTTCTTTCATTGTGTATAGCCTATCACCAACATCATCTTCACTTTGGACGTGCATATCCTATCGAAATCCACATGTCAAGTCTATATGTCAGTCCTTTTCACGTTGCCACATGTGTTTCCTCGCGTCTCCATGTGTAATAAAAGCTCAGTCCAAAAAAAATAAAATAAAATGTTTTAGGGTGAGATTTCACACAGTGGAAGGCAATTATTAATCTAAAATTTGCCATTACATCTGGAACTTCAAACTCCCATCCCTCATCTCTGGCTAGTTAAAGCAACGTTTTTGGCAATTCTACATTAAATCGAGCCAAATCCCAAACCTAAACTCATCTCAGACTTGCAAATGGGTGCACCCCTGCCATGTGGCTTTGTACCGTTCCTTTAAAGTAAATAAAGTCTATTTTTTATCTCTCAAAAAAAAAAATCCCAAACCTAAACTGTCGCTCTTAATTGTCACTGATGGAATCTGGATTTCTTTGGCATTTTGCAAGATAGCTCTTCCAAATTTGTTGGCATGAACTACCACACCAAGAACTACCATAGTGGAATCTCACCCACCAAACACTACTAGATTTGTCATTTTCTTTTCCACTTTGCTACGAGGTGACAAGTTTTTAAGAAGCTTGCGCCTTTCTATACAAGGCTAGTTTTTTTATTTGCTTTCTTCTACTTTTGATCCCCCAGATTTGGACCTTCAATTGCCTTTCTAAAGTTGGCGAGTTTGTGTTTTTCCTTTATGTTGTGCAGATGGGGGAAGTTACATCCAATGATGCAAGAGATTGAAACCCCTTGAACCCCTCCTCCTCCCACTGGTTCCAAACAAAGGAACAACTGCAAATACTTAAGAAAAACCCATGCTTAACCCCTTGAACCCCTCCTCCTCCTTACAGTGTTGTTTTCTTTTGGTAGCTCTTGTTCGTGGGTCCCAAATTTTTGGGTTGTGTCTTTGGTTTTGGAAATCACGCTAAGAGAAAAGTCAAGGTATAATATCACCACAAGCTTGAAAGCAAATTTTCTACTGGGTAATTTTGTAGAGAGCCTTCCTCGCCAGTCATTGTCACACAAGCTGACCGTTTAGGTCGTTGCGCTCTAATTATATAGCTGGAAGATGGTGGTCCAATTAATGTCTATGTTGATAACAGACCCCATTAATGGGCTTCTTTGCAGTGCAAGGTGTTTAACTTGGGCGGGACATCTCGATTGTTTCTTTGGGGATTTCCATGTGTCGTAGAAGGGAGGCCGATCAGTTGAAGCTGCTTCTTTGTTGCCTCTGTGTTAGAGCACCAGCAGTGGCTCCATTTGCTCTACGATTGTAGCCTCTCGGAGCTCGATGCTGAAATTGCCTTCATTTGGTTCAATGGTCAAATTGGTAGCAGCCGTGCAAGTTTTTCGTTGGATAGAGCTTACTAGAATGCAACTACAATCCTAGCATTTTTAGGTCTTCATCGATCCCGCCTTAGAGGCAACTTAGTTTCAAACCATCATCCACAATTCCTTTTAGACGTTCCTTTGCTGCAACAACGTCCAGAGTGAACATATTTTCGTTTGAATGTGGAGGTCTTGAAGCAAATGGATGTCGACTTCTACAAAGCCTGCAAGGGAATCTGGAGAGGTGGCTTTAACCGACGTAAAGGGATGGCTAGCATAGTGGATACACTTGCAGCATCAAACGTTGCCAAACAATAGGGCCAAGAATTTGCAGTAGCATGTAGTACTTTATTGGATACTTTGTATCAGGATCTTTTCCTTTCTTGACAAGGACTTCTTTCAAGGGTTCATGATTAAGATATTCTGATACATAATCAAGCTTTGGAGGAGGAGTAAATCCAGAAGGGACTATAGTGGTTTCATGATGGAGATGTTGTACATGCTTCTTGTTAGCGGCATTGCATGACATCGGCCATGTCTTCATTGCATCTGTCTGCACTCTCAAAACCACTTTGCTAGACAATTTTTTAAGAAGGTTGCGTCTTTCTATACAAGGCTACTTTTTTAATTTGCTTGCTTCTACTTTTCCCCCAGATTTCGAACCTCAATTGCCTTTCTAAAGTTGGCGAGTTTGTGTGTTTCCTTTATGTTGTGCGGATGGGGAAGTTACATCCAGTGAGAATGCAAGAGATTGAAACGCCTTAAAGGCACCTCACCTTCTCCCATTGGTTTTAAACAAATGAGCAGCTGTAAATGCTTAAGAAATCAGGGTGCTAGCCCATGTAAACAGTTGCCCTTGCACCTTGGGAGGATGGGGTTCTTGCTTTTACAATGTTGTTTTCTTTTGGTAGCTCTTCTTCTTGGGTCCCAGATTTTTGGGTTGTGTCTTTGGTTTTGGAAATTACGCTGAGAGAAAATTCAAGATATAAGATCACTACAAGCTTGAAAGCAAATTCTCTACAGAGAGGTACTTTATGCCCCATAAGAATTTGAGACATGAGACATCACAAATGACAAAGACAGGACTGATGCCAAGTTTGGCAGTGTCTCAAGACTATTTAAGGGGTAAAGCTTCTCACAACAAAAATTACCAAGCAATATGTAGCAAAATAACAGGGGGATTTTTTTGTATTTTTGTACGGGTTTTGCTATGGTTTTTATATGATTTGATGGGGGTATTCTGCGAGGCATACTAATCAGTACTTCTAGAGTGCGCCCCGTATTTTTTTCTTGAAATCCATATCTTCAATGGTTTACCCCCTTTTTAGCAGGGTTTTATTTTTATTTCCATGGTTTATTTAAAATTTATCCCCATTGTTTTGTATTTCTATGATTTATTTAGAAGTGGTGTGCATGCAGGGCTCGAGCCGTGCTACTTTAGGGTTAGCTGAAGCCATTTAGGTATTTCCTGGTTTTGCAGGCATAAGGCAGGAGCGATGCTGCCAAAATTCGAGCAAATCCTTTGCCTATGATTCTTCTGCAGGGGTCGATTTCCATATCTCATATTTCGTCTTATTTCCCGGCTTCTGCATTTCCAGCAGGGTCTTTGATTTGGGTCTATATTCAGATTATAAGGCCCTATTGTTCCAGAAAGGGGCCGCCATAGCCAGTAGAAGAACCAAGTCTTGGATGGTTTCTGCAAAAAAGTATGAGATTCTTAAGCAAATCCTTTGCCTACGATTCCTCTGCAAGGGTCGATTTCTGCAAGCGATTCCAACAAGGCATTTTCCATATCTCATATTTCGTCTTGTTTCCAGGCTTCTGCATTTCCAGCAGGGTCTTTGATTTGGGTCTTTGATTTTGGCAGGAGCGATGCTGCCAAAATTCGAGTATGCAGCAAGGAATTTCTTCCTCGGTTCGTGAAGACTTGGAGCAGCCTCTCAACTATGCAAGGAATTATTTGGCAGACATTCTTGAGCCTTGCATTCAACGGGTATCAGGCAAACAAAAGCGGAAGCTGGGAGTGCAAGTTGGTTGTGGAAAACATAATTTCTGAAAGCATACAGAAGTCTTATACCTGCGATATGGCAGAAGGATATGGCCAGGATTTTTCCTCAGCCCCTCCCCCCTTTCTGCTTCTTCCTCTGGAAGCTCTCGGGTTCCAAAATCAGGTAAGATACTATTTCTTTCTTTTCTTTTATTTATTGACATAATCTGACATAAAATGATGATTTTGTTCATCCCTTGCCACAGCCTCAAAACTATTGGAATAGTTGCTGCTGGGGTTTTTCTGCTCATAGCAGCATGCACTTTTAAAAGCACAACAGATGGAAGGCTTGCAAATGTCCTAAGCCATATTTGTTCTTTTTTTACCAGGTTTGAAGCACGTATTTTATTCAGCGTACATCTATTATCTACTATGATAAACATGACTAATTACGTCCTACAAGGCCATGGCACAAAAGGTCTTTAATGAATTGCGGATCAATGGCTTAATGCCAGCGACACATGCATGATTTAGGATGACGAAAAAAATTGTCCCAAGCTCACTTTGTCTTTGAGATTTCAAAGTAATGTGTTGAGTTGCCAACATCTTCGTAGATGCCACACATCGATTGTTATTAGATTGTTAAAGAAGACCTAATAGGCTGCAGATTGGTTTCACTTATGAATCGAAGCTTCCTTGGGTCTTATCTTTTTGGCCATTTCGGTTGGTGCATCTATTCTTTGGTTTTACGTTGCGGGCATATCTTGACCATGAAGGTTTTTGATCTATATCCATTACAATCCATTTCATTTGGATATGTTCTGAGAATTTAGCCTGCAATTTGTATGCATGCCATTTGTATGCATACCTATTTCTGGACATGTTTCTTCAACTAAGATTTTCCTACATATTTATTATGTGTATTATCTGTTAGCTTGGTCTACATCCTTTTTGCAAAATTTGACGACTTAATGCAAGCCTTGTATTAGTTGTGCGTATGGTTGAGGCATGTTTTTATTCCCTTTCAAAATATTTAGACTGAAATATTTAGGTTTCACATGATTTGTTTGCTCTTCAGTTGGAAACCACTCTTTTAGAGATATAGTCTGTAGGAGCACACTGTCTTAGGCACAAGAACCTATAGCAATGTACACAACAATCATAGACAATTTTCATTGCCAGAAGAAGGGCAAAAAATTTTAACCTATAACACAAACCATTACATTACTCGCATTAAAATTAAATTCCCCCTTAAACCCCCTTTTGTTTGGGTGCATATTCACACGGGGGGTGACGTAGGGCAGCGAGAGCCCTTTTAATTATGTATTGCATGTACAAAATCAACACCATATAGTATATTGCTTGAAATCTTATAGTATTTTGCAAATCTTGTTATACAGTATCATAATTTCTATACATCCATACCCCACAAACGAGGAATTTTGTGTACGGTGTAGATTAAGGAATAAGGGGTGAATATGCCTATCCAACAGCTCTCGTTGCCCGGAGTCACCCCCCGTGTGAATATGCACCCAAACAAAAGGGGGTTTAAGGGGGAATTTAATTTTAATGCGTGTAATGTAATGGTATACACGACTATCTACCATCTTATCAATTCCATCTGGTAAATGATTGGCCAGCACTTCAAAGTCCTGATTGTAGCAATTGGATCTGCTAGTGTAGGAGTGTTAATAGTGGCACTGCAGGAAGCGGCTGAGCAGAGGATAGTGCAACATTTTGAAGACTTGACAGCTTGCACTGTTCATGCAAAGCGAGTAACGCTCATGAGGAAGGACATGCAATTAGCTAGCTTAATTAAGGGAGATCCCAAATAAACATTTTGTAAATAATAAAAAATTTTGTAATATAAAACAATTTTGAGTAGTTTATGTGTCCAATCTTGCTTAATTAGGACAAGCTAGCAAGTAGTAGCTTTTTTTTAGTAAAATAGCACATTTCTAGACCAAAAAGTGTGATGTCTCACACGTCGCGCCTGGTCAAGAAACTAAAGTCCAGTTTTTGCACGAGGCGCTACGTGTGAGACCTTGCCCAAAATTGCCCAAAACAGCTCCAAATTGACCAAGTAAGGGGTCGATTCTACTTAATTTGATGAGTCTGTCATCCTTACACCCTTAGTTTACCCAAATTGGACATGTTTTGATCAAAATGGGACTGATGTCTCACACGTCGCGCCTGGTCAAGAAACTAAAGTCCAGCTTTTGAACGAGGCGCTACGTGTGAGACCTCCTACCATTTCTTCTCCATAACTTGTCCAAATGATCTCCAACTTGTTGTGTTAGGATCTTTAGGTAATCCAGTCATGCTCAAACCCTTAAATTAGTCTTCCAATTCCCATTTAGACCTCAATATAGGCTAGAATGGCCCAACCCCAAGAATTTTCCAAGTCACCCAAAAATTAGGCTTTCCCCCTTTTCTATAAATAGGTCCCTCATTTCTTACGTAGCACCCTACGAGTTTGCTCCTGTCCCCTTAGCCGATTTCCCAGCTCCCTGAGGCTCTCTTGCATCCGTTTGCTAGTCTCTTCCTCGCTAGATTCATGGCAACCTCTGATTTCAAGCGATGGTACAGCGCCAGCGCTCATGCTGCCGAGGCGGACGTCAATGAGATTTTCCGAGTCTTCCGGAAAGAGATAGATGTCCAAGCAACCTTGCACGCAACCCCAGCATATAGCAGAGTCCTGTCTGAATTCCAAGCTAGGGTAGGGCCAGGCTACTTTGTTCCTAGGCAATCCCTTCAAAGCAGCATTAGGCGATGTTCCAAACATTGCCAAGTACCTCACAAACAAGGCCCCGCGCATACCCGAGCCAATGGTCCTGATTGTCAACAGGACCAAGTACTTTTCCGTCAACGCTGCCTTAGCCATTTTTCTTACCCACCGTGCCGAGAACCCCATGGGAGAAACCTCCATCCCCCCATGGACGTGGACCCATTAGCCACAGCAGTAGCACAACAGCTCCTTTCACAGTACGAACAGGAGCAAGAAGGAAGAGAAGGAGACGAAGAATCAGAGGAAGAAGATGAGGACTACGTCGAGCTCGACCCAGCGGAAGAGCAGCGGCTAGCAGAACAGGAATTGCAGGAATTCGAAAGAAGCCGGCAAACTCTCAGGATCGCGCCACCCATTGGGCTGGGCATCACAAGCCTAGCCCCCATCATCGTAGAGGGCGAAGAGTACCTGCTCTTAAGCGACATCCAGAACCTTCCGGAGTGCAGGGAAAGAGAGTATCGACCTGACGAGCTGCTGCACCAGCTCCAGAAAACAGACCTGGACGACTTCATCGTCCGAGGAACTTCCGACTTTCCACTCCAAGTAAGGGAAGCCGACACTTACACGGGAGAGTCCACCTCCGATATGCAAGCCTACAGCAATATCAGGCAGATTATGGAGGCGCGGCAACTGCCGACGGAAGAGGAGTTCCTCGCTCTTCAGGAACAGATGGGGATCCGCCACAAGACCTCAAACATTTTAACGGCAAGTTCTTCGACAGCACCTCCCCCAGAGAGAAGAGGCGAGTTCGACCTCAGGCGAGCTTCAGCAACAGTTAGAGATTACAGGGAGCTCACCACGGTGGAGGTCGATGACTATGCGAGCAGACACAGAGTTGGCGGCCGAGGAGGTGAAGATTCGTCACACAACGACAGGTCGTTGTGGTATTACCTTCCCCTGCTGATGGACGGAAGAATAGCGGTAATCCACCGCAAATTCACCCCCAGGGGCGAGGAAGGAGTATCGATGCTAATCGCGCTCTCAGGCTTTGGCCGGCATGCTCGGCTAGCTCCCAACACCGAATATGCCGTCCTGGTGAAGAGAGCGATAGCACTCGACATTTTTTACTTTGCCATACCTTACAGACGGCAGGGAAGACTGGCAGTGACCGCCGCCTATACCTCCGAGCGTAGGATAGAAGATTTGGCGAGAGCCTTGTAGGGGGGATCTTCAATCAACGTCCTTAGGAACTTAGGTCATTCAGTGGGAACAGTCTAAGTGAAGAAGTTCCTAGAGGATAATCCATCATACCGGCGATTCCAAGAATAGTTAGATTCTTGATCCCGGGGGTTTTTTGTATTAGGATATTATATAATATAAATATAATTTCTTTTGCACTTTAAATGTTTTGTTGATGTATTTTGCTCCACAACTATACCAACAAACATATATAATGCAAGAGAATAAATAAAGCTAACCATAAGGCCATGACCTACTTGTGTATGCAGCTAGAGGCCTAGGCTCAGGGGAACGACAACGCTGAGACCATATGGAAGAAAAATGACGGACCTTGAGCAGATAAAGGCTCTCCTGGCCGCACAAACAGGAGTAGGTTAAGAGGGCAATGCTCAGTTGCCACAAGCATCAGCTCGGAAAACAGGAAGGGACAAGAAGAGGAGCAAGAGAAGGAGGTCCCCCAGCTCGGAATCCTCCGACTCAAGCTCAGATTTGGACTCCGACTCCGAGGAAGAGCAGGCCCAGGACCGTAGGGATGGAAGGCAGAGGGACACCACAGATGGAAGGCAGAGGGATACCACAGATGGACGACAAAGGGACACAAGAGCCTCTGACTACCAGAAGAAGGTAGACTCTGCATTGGGAAATGTTTGGAAGGCCAGGAAGCTCGAGCAATTCTCCGGCGAGAACAGGTCAGGCATGGAGGCAGAGGTCTGGCTCGATGAGATGAGTGAATATGGCAACGCCTATGGTATCAGGGAAAAAATTAAGCATACTATATATTTTTTCATAAAAAATGGTTTGGCTATTTTTTCAAAATTTTACAGTATTTTATGATATATATTTGGCTAAAGTTATTATTATTATTACATTTATATATATTTGGACTTGGCGAAACTTTTGAATTATGTAACATAAGCTCACAACATAGCTTATAACATCCATAGTCTGAACTACATTCCATGCAACAACACCTTCTAGATATGGTGATCAAATTGCACTTATCTCTAACCCAGATATTATGCAACCAATTCGGGCATCTAGAGGGATATTGGACCTCTCTGAAGATGCATATATGGTATATGTATTAGAAATTCATAGTTTGAAAAACTATATCACCAATGAGGAT
Source organism: Isoetes taiwanensis (assembly GCA_021234155.1). Classification (NCBI taxonomy): domain Eukaryota; kingdom Viridiplantae; phylum Streptophyta; class Lycopodiopsida; order Isoetales; family Isoetaceae; genus Isoetes; species Isoetes taiwanensis. The sequence goes on along the minus strand of JAJEKV010000001.1, from coordinate 4,502,623 downwards.
GTGTAAAAGTCTATAATAAGAATTCATTTTGTTTGGCTATTTATGATTTAATGTATAAATATTGTAATATAAAGAAAGGCTAATCCCCTTTTCTTTAACGAAAAGGGGGAAAATAGTTTGGCGAATCCTAAAAAAATAAGGTAGTACTTGTTTTAACTATGGCTATTTTTTATTTTTTTAGATGAAATCCCCCTTCATAAAATTCGCCACAAAAATTGTCTAAACCCCGTAAAAAATCGCCATTTGGCTATTAATAGCCACTAATTTTTTCCATGTATGGTATGAAGGACAAGGATAAAGGCAGGGTGGCAACAGCCAACCTGAAGGGAGCAGCACGCATTTGGTGGAAGGGTTATGCCAAGGCCCATGGCTTAAGCAGGGATGCTTGCAGGTTCAGGAAGTTTCACACTCACCCCGGTTTTTGGTCCACTGTTGAAAACATCAATTTTGGTAGGTCTACATGTCCTGTTTTCAAAGAATCCTACATGTGGATTTGTGAAGGTATGGTTTTGTTCGATAATGGTGTTCTTTTTTCAGTGGACTAAAACATCCACTGTTGTTTTGTAGTTTCTTCTATTCTGACATGTCATTTTATAATACAATCCACTGTAGAAAAGAGTACTTGAATTTCTACATGTCTAATAATTCTATTGTCACATGTCTTTATAGATGTAGGAAAGAATATTTGATTCTCTACATGTCCTATACTTCCATTCACATGTCTTTATAGTAGTAGGACAGATTACTTTATTTGCTAAGGCATTGTAGGAAAGAATACATGAATTACGACATGTGTAATACTTCTATTGTCACATGTCTTTATAGAAGTAGGAAAGAATACTTGATTCTCTACATGTCATATGCTTCCATGTCACATGTCTTTATAGTAGTAGGACAGAGTACTTTATTTGCTAAGGCATTGTAGGAAAGAATACATGAATTACGACATGTGTAATACTTCTATTCTCACATGTCTTTATAGAAGTAGGAAAGAGTACTTGATTCTCTACATGTCCTATCCTTCCATATCACGGGTCTTTATAGTGGTAGGGCGAGTACTTGATTTGCTACATGTGATGCGTGCGCGATCACATGTTCTTATACTAGTATTCCATGTAACACAAGTTACTTCAACTACTTCAATTACTTAACACCTATTTTTGCATAACGTGGGCACCAACATGCCAAGGTGGCTCTAACATGCCACCTAGGCTCAAACATGCCAAGGTGGCTCCAACATGCCACCTAGGCTCCCAACATGACAAAATGGCTTAAACATGCCACCCTAGGCTCCAGCGTGCTCAAACATGCCACGCAGGGCTCCAACATGCCACCTATGCTCCAACTTGCCAAGGTGGCTCAAATATGCCACGTGGGCTCCAACATGCCACCTAGGCTCCAACATTCCCTAGGTGGCTCAAACATGCCACATAGGCTCAAACATGCCATCTGGGGCTCACTTAGGCTCCAACATGCCAAGGTGGCTCAAACATGCCACCTAGGCTCCAACATGCCAAGGTGGCTCAAACATGCCACGTGGACTCCATAATGCCCGTGGGCTCCAACATGCCAAGGTGGCTCAAACATGCCACCTAGGCTCAAACATGCCAAGGTGGCTCCAACATGCCATGCAGGCTCCAACATGCCAAGGTGGCTCAGGCATGCCACCTAGTCTCAAGCATGCCACCTAGGCACCCCAAGTGGTGACATGGCATGCCAAGTAAGCAAGGTCAAGTTTTGACTAGGCCAAAAACCAAAGATGTCCATCTTTGGTCTTTTCGATGGGTGATGTTGGCAAATTTTAGGTGACATGGCTAGATGATGGTGACATGGACCTTGGATGTCTTTTTGCAAACAGAGGCGAGGGCACCTCGGCGGTGACCCCTTTCTTGTGAAGGGAGTCTCCGAAAGGTATATATGCTGGTGCATTTTTTCTCTTGCATTATGCAGCGTCATCTTTGCACATCACGCCAAGATTTCACCTTTTTTGAGACCGGATTTTTTATCGTGCTTTTCTTTGTGTTTATCTTTGCGGAAATTCATAATTAATGCATGGGGCAGGGAAAAATCCTGGTTTTCAGCCAGCTGGCTTGCCAAGTGGCCCCGAGTATAGGAAAATCCCGGTATTTCGGATGAGTTTTAGACCCTCGATTTTTATTGGGATGGCGCCGTTGGCCCCGACAAAGGTTTAGACCACGTTTTTCGATTTTGGGGCATGGAGGAGGCCCGGTTGGTGATCCGACCTCGCCCGTCGTCCGGAACGGCGAAATTACCCTAGGGGACAAGTTCCACGGCGAGTTTTCCCGGGGGATCAATCACTTACCCCTCACTAGGAGGTATTCAAACATCCACCTCCATGCCAAATTGACTACAAGTGTGTAGTAAAGCGACTTACTTTGGCGTTTCTTGGAGAGGGGTGGTCTTACGCCCCGAAACTTGGTCCCCTAGGTAATGGGGATGTTCGGGTCCATTGGCGGAGCCAGTTCTCGATTCGGGTGGGGTCCAGCCAGATCCTCTCGCCCCCGGCTTGGACTAGCTGCGAGAACAAGATACTTGGGGTTCACCACGAGGCCCCTGGTAGAAGATTGAAGTGAGAATAGCAGCACTAGGACTGCTAGGTGGTATACATGTGACCCACGGAGAAGCAAAGCTAGCTCCACTACCTAGTAGGGCGTTACAGACCAGGTGGTCTCTCGGAAGGGGTTGGCTCGGGCTTCGTCTCATGCCTCTGCTTATGCTTCTATTGCGGTGCATTTTCTCTTGCGTGTGCGGCGTCATGCTGCACATCACATAAGATTTCACCTTTTTTTGAGACCGAATTTTTATCGTGCTTTTCTTTGTGTTTATGCTCCGGAAATTCATAATTAATGCATGGGGCGGGGAAAAATCCTGGTTTTCAGCCGGTTGGCTTGCCAAGTGGCCCGAGAGTATAGGAAAATCCCGGTATTCCGGATGAGTTTTAGACCCTCGATTTTTATTGGGATGGTAGTTGGCCACGACAAGGTTTAGACCACGTTTTCGATTTTGGGGCATGGAGGAGGCCCGGTTGGCGATCCGACCTGCTTGGCGTCGTCGGGAGCGGCGAAATTACCCTAGGGGACAAGTTCCACGGCGAGTTTTCCCGGGGATCAATCACTTACCCCTCACTAGGAGGTATTGGCATCCACCTCCATGCCAATTGACTACAAGTGTGTAGTAAAGCGACCTACTTTGGCGTTTCTTGGAGAGGGGTGGTCTTACGCCTACCGAAACTTGGTCCCCTAGGTAATGGGGATGTTAGGGTCCATTGGCGGAGCCGGTTCGATTCGGGGTGGGGGTCGGCCCTGTCCTCGGCCCCCATCTTGGACTAGCTGCGAGAACAAGATACTTGGGGTTCACCACGAGGCCACGGTAGAAGATTGAAGTGAGAATAGCAGCACTAGGACTGCTAGGTGGTATACATGTGACCACGGAGAAGCAAAGCTAGCTCCACTACCTAGTAGGGCGTTCAGGCCGGTGGTCTCGGGAAGGGGTTGGCTCGGGCTTCGTCTCATGCCTATGCTTGTGCTTCTATTGCGGTGCATTTTCTCTTGCGTGTGCGGCGTCATCTTTGCACATCATCGCCAAATTTCACCTTTTTCGATACCGAATTTTTATCTGTGCTTTTCTTTGTGTTTATGCTCCGGAAATTCATAATTGAATGCATGGGGCGGGGAAAAATCCTGGTTTTCAGCCAGCTGGCTTGCCAAGTGGCCCGATAGTATAGGAAAATCCCGGTATTTCGGATGAGTTTTAGACCCTCGATTTTTGATTGGGATGGCCACCGTTGGCCTTGGCGGGGGGTTTAGACCCGTTTTTCGATTTTGGGGCATGGAGGCCCGGTTGGCGATCCGACCTGCCCGGCGTCGTCCGGAGCGGCAAAATTACCCTAGGGGACAAGTTCCACGGCGAGTTTTCCCGGGGATCAATCACTTACCCCTCACTAGGAGGTATTGACATCCACCTCCATACCAATTGACTACAAGTGTGTAGTAAGCGACCTACTTTGGCGTTTCTTGGAGGGGTGGTCTTACGCCCGCGAAACTTGGTCCCCTAGGTAATGGGGATGTTTCGGGTCCATTGGCGAGCCAGTTTCGGTTAGGAGTGGGGGTCCGGCCCGTCCTCATTGACTTGGATTAGCTTTGCAAGAACAAGATACTTGGGGTTCATCCACGAGGCCACGGTAGAAGATTGAAGTGACAATAGGAGCACTAGGACTGCTAGGTGGTATACATGTGACCACGGAGAAGAAAAGCTAGCTCCCTTTGCTTTCGGTGGGCCGTTCTGGGCCGGTGGCCTCCGAAGGGGTTGGCTCGGAAGCTTCGTCTCATGCCTCTGCTTGTGCTTCTATTTGCCGGTGCATTTTCTCTTGCGTGTGCAGCGTCATGTTGCATATCCGCCAAGATTTCACCTTTTTTGAGACACGGATTTTTATCGTGTTTTTTTTGTGTTTATGCTCGGAAATTCATAATTAATGCATGGGGCGGGGAAAAATCCTGATTTTCAGCCAGCTGGCTTGCCAAGTGCCATGGCGTATAGGAAAATCCCGGTATTTTCGGGCGAGCTTTAGACTCGATTTTTGATTGGGATGGCCACCGTTGGCCCGGCGGGGGTTTAGACCACGTTTTTGATTTTGGGGCATGGAGGAGGCCCGGGTTGGCGATCCGACCTCTCCACATCGTCTGGAGCAGCGAAATTACCCCTAGAGGACAAGTTCCACTACCGGTTTTCCCGGGGGATCAATCACTTACCCCCACTAGGAGGTATTCAAACATCCACCTCCATGCCAATTGACTACAAGTGTGTAGTAAAGCGACCTACTTTGGCGTTTCTTGGAGAGGGGTGGTCTTACGCCCACGAAACTTGGTCTCCTAGGTAATGGGGATGTTCGGGTCCATTGGCGGAGCCAGTTCTCGATTCGGAGTGGGGGTCCAGCCGTCCTCGGCCCCGGCTTGGACTAGCCTGCGAGAACAAGATACTTGGGGTCACCCCGAGGCCACTGGTAGAAGATCGAAGTGAGAATAGCAGCACTAGGACTGCTAGGTGGTATACATGTGACCCACGGAGAAGCAAAGCTAGCTCCTTTGCCCGGTGGGGCGTTAAGACCCGGTGGCCTCGGGAAGGGGTTGGCTCGGGGCTTCGTCTCATGCCTCTCTGCTTTGTGCTTCTATTGCCGGTGCATTTTTCTCTTGCGTGTGCGGCGTCATCTTTGCACATCCCCATAAGATTTCACCTTTTTTGAGACCCGGTTTTTTTTATCATGCTTTTCTTTGTGTTTATGATCCGGAAATTCATGATTAATGCATGGGGCGGGAAAAAATCATGGTTTTCAACCAGCTGGCTTGCCAAGTGGCCCCGGCGTCTGAGGAAAATCCCGGTATTTCGGGTGAGCTTTAGACCCTCGATTTTTGATTGGGATGGCCACCGTTGGTACGCGAGGAGTTTAGACCACCTTTTTGATTTTGGGGCATGGAGGAGGCCCTGGATTGGTGATCCGACCTCTCCATGTCATCTGGAATGCCGAAATTAGCCTAGGGGACAAGTTCCACGACCCTCTTGATCAGAGGAGCATCCCCAGAATGTAAATCCTACCAAACCCTAGGGTTTGGTAGGGTCACCCCCATCTCGGCGTCAAGGCGGAGACTAACACATCCGAAACTTTGCATGGAGTTCTCGTGTATGCTCGGGGACCATGCAGGAGATGGGGTCAAATCCCCAAGCATGACATGCTTTTCGAACTCCCCTTCCTTTGGAAAGGGGCTTGTGAAGGGGAGTCTCCGAAAGGTATGCTGCACCGGGAAATTTGGCTCTGTCTCCCAGTGCCATGAGGGTAATCCAGCACGGGTATTCCACGTCAGATCCTGGGCCCTCTGGGTCATCGGAGCATCCCCAGAATGTAAACCCTATCAAACCCTAGGGTTTGCTAGGGTTTACATCTCGAGCGTCAAGACGGAGACTCACACATCCGAAACTTTGCATGGAGTTCTCTGTGTATGCTCTGGGGACCATGCCCGGAGATGGGGTCGAATCCCCCTGCCACCTAGGCTAAAACATGCCACCTAGGCTAAAACATGCCAAGGTGGCTCAAACATGCCACGCGGGCTCCAACATGCCAAGGTGGCTCCAACATGCCACCTAGGCTCCAACATGCCACCTAGGCTCAAACATGCCAAGGTGGCTAAAAAAGGCCACGTGGCTCAAACATGGCAAGGTGGCTCAAACATGCCACCTAGGCATGTTGGAGCCTAGGTGGCATGTTGGGCCTAGGTGGCATGTTGGAACCACCTTGGCATGTTTGAGCCTAGGCGGGGAATGTTAGAGTGCCTAGGTGGCATCACCTTGGCATGTTGGAGCCACCTTGGTGGCATGTTTGAGCCACCTTGGCATGTTTGAGCCAGTGGCATGTTTGAGCCACCCTGGCATATTGGAGCCTAGGTGCATGCATGTTGGGAGCCCATGTGGCATGTTTGAGCCACCTGGCATGTTGGGGCTTAAGTAGCATGTTGGAGCCCACATGGCATGTTTGAGCCTCATGTTGGAGTCTAGGTGAGCCACCTTGGCATGATGGAGCCCGGATGGCATGTTTGAGCCACCTTGGCATGGTGGAGCCTAGGTGGCTTGTTTGAGCCACCTTGGCACGTTGGAGCCTAGGTGGCATGTTTGAGCCACCTTGGCACGTTGGAGCCCACATGGCATGGTTGAGCCACCTTGGCATGTTGGAGCCTAGGTGGCATGTTTGAGCCACCTTGGCATGTTAAAGCCTAGGTGGCATGTTTGAGCACCCTTGGAATGATGGAGCCTAGGTGGCATGTTTGAGACACCTTGGCACGTTGGAGCCCACGTGGCATGGTTGAGCCACCTTGTCATGTTGAAGCCTAGGTGGCATGTTGGAGCTTAGGTGGCGTGTTTTGAGCCATATTGGCATGTTGAGCATTATGGGTTTGTAGACTTGACTTTGTAAAGAATGTTTCAATGTTCTAGAAGTACAAAGGACCAAGGATTGATCATATATCATGGTCCACAAGTTTGCCTTGTGTAGGCGCCCGTATTATTGGACATGTACATAACCTTGTGATATTCATTTCCTTTCCTTCTAGTCTGTTTGAAATGTTGCGGAATTAGAAGCCCTCAATCTGGACTCACGAGATTCAACAACCCACTGTTCACGAGTCGTCCATGTAACCACAACAGGGAAAATGGAATTTCATTCTATTAAATGTCCACGTCACCACCATCTTGCCATGTCACCCAAAATTTGCCAACATCATCAAATGAAAAGTTCGATATCTTTTCATTTTTGGCCTAGTCAAAAACTTGAAATTGCTTACTTGGCATGCCATATCACACTTAGAGTGCCACATCATCTTTTCCATGCTATTTGTTCATGCGCTGTAAAATCCTAACCACTTGTGGCAAGGGAAGCATCCCATAATGTGAACCCTACATTTTTTGCATCGAGACGGAGACAAACATGCCCAAAAGCTTGCATAGTCATCATCATGTCCACATCACCCATATCTTGCCATAAAAATTTGCCACATCACCCCATGGGAAACCAAAGTTGCACATTTTTATATTTTTGGCCTAGTCAGAAGTTTATCTTGCTTGCTTGGTATGACATATCACCAATGGCATGCCACATCATCATGTGCATGTCAACTTTTCGCCAAATTTCAATTTTCTCCACTCATTTCATGGAGATTGCAAGAAATACCCTTCGCGACGGACGCTATTTAATCCCAAGCTCTGACTATGGTGGACGGACTTTATTCAAAACAGAGCTCTGGCGGGCGACAACGCCTGTTTGGCCTGCCTTTCTATATGTCGCCAAGCTATGGCAACATCGAAGGGTGTATAGACGGCACCGGAGCTATGAAGGTGGAAGCTATGGCGGTGGATGCTATGTTGAAGGAAGACCCTCCCCAAAGTGGAAAATGTCCCCAACTAATATTCATTGGGGGTCATTATACCTAACTACAGCGTCGAAAAATAAATTGTAGTATAGGTTTTTTTGCCGAGATGAGCGGGACGAGATTTGGCGCCGATGAGCGGTTTGGATTGTGATCCTCGTAGTATCATCCTATTGGTTGTCGACCTTCCCGCCTTTGGGTCGCGGTGCTCGCACCTTTTCTTCTGACCTTATCCTTCCTTCCGGCTATGGCGACCTCTTTCCTTCCGGCTATGGCGACCTTCTTTTCCTTAGTGATGGCGATGGCGATGGCGAGGGCAAGGGCAAGGGCTGGCCTTAGTGGCCTTGCTTGTTCTTGGATATGGCAAATCCAGCGTCCTCATTACAAATCCAGGATCACAAAGAGATCTGGCATGTGCTAACATCGCTCCTTCCGGCTATGGAAACCTCTTTTCCTTCAAGCCTTCTTTTCCTTCAGGCTATTTTCCTTCTTTTCCTTCTTGGATATGGCAAATCCGGTGTTCCCATTACAAATCTTGGGATCAGAAAGAGATCTGGCGTCATCTACTGGCATGACAAGCAGATCCGAGGATCCTTCGTAGTCTGATTCTTTGCTAGCAGGTTACACTTTTTTCTGTTTTTGTTTTTGTTGCTTTTCGATTTTAAGTTTGGCGGGGGGCCGGATTTGCAAGGGCAAGGCTGGCCGGATTTGCAAGGGCGAGGGGGCTAGGTTTTACTTCTAACTCTTTACTTTTCTTACTGTTCTTACTGTTTTCTTTTTATAACCGGTGGACAAATTATCTTTGTCCAGATATAAAGCGTGGCAGATTTAGCATTGAAGAAGAACGGATGATCATACAGCTGCATGCGGTTCTTGTTGCAGAAGGAATCACATCCCTCGATCACAACAATAGCCCAATGTTGTGTTCTTCACGAAATCTTGAGAGATGGAAATCGAATGAAGTCACCAAAGACGTAGGTTTTTCGGACCCGAGCATCTTGTTTTAGGGCATGCTAAAGCATTTTGCATGCGCAGTGAGGAGGCAAGGAGGTTGCCATGGCAGGGTTAATTCCGGCAGAGGCAGATCCGGCTGGTGGCAAGCAAACAGGTGCAATAGGCGACTTTGCAAAGTTTGAGAACAATTTCGAAAGGCCTAAAGGCCAGTTTGCCGCAGAAGTTTGTCAGTTGATTCTGAATCTGTAGATTTTGCAGAACCGGCAAGAAGGGGTATCAGTCATCTGCAAACCAAACTATGGCAAGCAGGAGATTCCTCACTACATGACCAGGTGAAATTGTCTATTCTCAAATTCAAATTTTGTATGTTGATATAAGAGTGGAGTATGTGGAAGAGGTAGTTCCAAATTGATTCATTTGAATCTAATATCAGACTAGTTGCAGTCTGCATTGTATTAGGCAAATACTTGCCTTTACGAAAAAAATATATCCAACTTCAGGGTTTTAGTCTACAATTTTTTATCAGTATTTTTCTTTTCCAATTCTCGATTCTGCTGTAAATTATCTGCTGTAAATTATGAACATCTTTTCCCTCCAATGGTTTTAATGGCATGTATTTATTTGCATATAATGATTTATCAAAGAAGCAGTTAAACTTAATGATCCACTAGATTCCCACAAGCTTTCTTATTTTAAATACAATCATATTGATTTTTAAATTGTAGTATATATTATTATTTTAATCTATGCCATGTGGCAATATTTGATTGGTTAGAAGATATGTTAGAAACATCAATGGTTTTTCTATATGTCATAATAGTAATTCTTTATTTAAAAATATATGCCACGTGTTGATATTCGATTAGTTAAAATAACTTTTTTTTATTTAAAAAGTATACTACGTGTCAGTATTTCATTAGCTAAAAGGCAATTAGAAACAACACCTTGTTTTTTCTATATGTTATTATAATGCTCTTTTACATGTCCTTATTTTACAAAAACAATACTTAATACCACTAAAAACAATAGATAGATTTCAATAACACGTGTCGTTCTTTTGTAAATAACATGCGGTTTTTTTAAAAACCATTGTTGTAAGTTAGTCTTTCACGTATAGCAATATTTAAATCTACGTGTCTTATTTTAAGGAAAAACAACACGTGGCTCCTAAAAAAAACAACAGTCAAGAAAAAAATCACACGTCGAAAAAGTTCGGTAAAAACAACACTGAAAAAAAGGACACGTTGACAAAAAAACAAAAAAGTGCCAGAAAAACCACCGTGGAATTTTTTGCCAAAAAACCACTGTCTCTTTGTGCAAATCCGGATAAACGGGCCACGTGGACTTTTGGGGCCATTTTGGTGTTGTTTTTGGCATAAAACAACACTTCCGTACAACAAAAAAACAACTGTGGACCAAAAATTGGGGTCAGTGTGTTTGCTAAAGCTTTCAAACGCCATTACGTCCCAAGAGAGCACAAGTCCAGCATGATGCAGCAGTTCTACAGGTTGCAGCAAGGCAACAAATCAGTCCAGAAATATATAGAGGAATTCATGAGGCTAAGGCTTTATGTGCCAAAGTTGGGTGAAAAGCATGCAGTGGAGAGCTATATTGAGGGGCTGAACGAAGAGATCCGCAAGCTTGTAAGGAAAATAAACCCTAAGACGGTATCAGAAGAAGAGTCCAAGGCAATAAGCTTGCAAGGGACGGGACCTCAGAATAGCGGGCAGAGGCAGCAGTATTACCCGGATAAAGGCAAGGCAACAGGCAGTTATAGCCCTAGGGCAGCCAGCCCAGGTCCAGCTAGAGCCCCATATGGTGGCAATCAGGGGAATAGTAGGAGAAGAAGCATGTGTTCTTCAAGGACAAACAGGCAGGGTCAAACTACTCCGAAGCAGTGCGATCCTTTTTGCAGGCGATGCCCAAGGAAAAGAGGCAGGAGTGCATAGAAAAGCAGCTTTGCTTCAGGTGTTTCCAGCCAGGCCACAGGACAGCGAACTGCCCCTACGTCATGAGTGCAGCACTAGCGGAGTTGGGAGATTGGGACACTCTGTCTGACGATGACGGCGAGGCAGCCCGCGACTACTTCCAGGGTGAGTGTCATATCTTTGCCGCAATAGATACAGAGCAAGCAGAAAGCCAGTATAAGGTAATTTCCACAGTAGGGAAGGCCAAGGCCAAGTCCTTCATAGTCCTGATAGACTCGGGAAGTAGCCATAACTTTACATCCCCCAGAATGGTTGAAATGTTGAAGTTGAGACCGCTGAAGTCGAAGCTGAGGCCCGTTGTCTTAGCAAGTGGAGCAGTAAGGCAGTCAGCAGGCAAGAGAATTAACTTCGACATCGACTTGCCAAGGATTAATATCCAGATGGGGGCAGAAGTAATGGGCATTGGCAAGTATGACTTGATCATAGGAATGGAGTATCTTGGACCAGCAGGGCCATCATTGATTGTGGAAAGCGGAAGGTGACCTTCCCAATACCCGACGGCAAGATCATTGAGATCACAGGTAAAGAAGTTGTTCCCATCATGCAGTGTATGTCTTCTAAACGGCTGTTCAAGTGCATCAAGAGCGAGCAGGTGGCATACATCTTCAAGCTTGAGATTGAAGAGCCAGAGTCAGAAGAAAGCAAAGAAGACAAGGTGCTCAGCAAGTTGCCGAAGCAAATAGCTAAGTTGATCACGGAGTTCCACGATCTCTTTCCAGACGAGATCGAGCACCTCCCTCCTTACAGGGGAGTCGAGTATGAGATAACACTCGAACCGGGAACGAAGCCGACAAGCAAGGCTCCATACAGAATGACGACGCAGGAGTTGACGGAGCTAAAGAAGCAATTGCAGGAGTTGCTCGACCTAGGCTTCATTAGACCTAGTGTCTCACCATTTGGCGCCCATTCTTTTCGTCAAGAAGAAGGATGGCAATTTGAGGATGTGCATAGACTATAGGCAGTTGAATAAGCACACCATTAAGAACAAGTATGCGCTCCCAAGATCAGACGACTTGATGGACCAGCTCCAAGGGGCAAAGGTCTTCTCCAAAATCGACTTAAGGTCAGGCTATCACCAAATCCGGATAAAGGAAGAAGATATCCATAAAACCGCCTTCAGAACGCGGTATGGGCATTATGAGTTCACGGTAATGCCTTTCGGCTTATCGAACGCCCCCGCGACGTTCATGAGGCTCATGAACGACATCTTCAGGGAGTTCTTAGACACCTTTGTGATTGTATTCTTTGACGACATTTTGGTGTATAGCAGATCCCTTGAAGAGCACGTACAACACTTAAGGAGGGTGCTGGAGAAGTTGAAGAGGCACCAGTTGTACGCCAAGTTGTCGAAGTGCCACTTCGCAACGGAGAAGATGGAATACCTAGGTCATGTGATCTCAGCAGAAGGAATCTCGACGGATCCCGCCAAGATTGAAGCAGTAATTCAGTGGCCGGCACCGAAGAATGTGCATGAGGTCAAAAGTTTTCTCGGCCTAGCAGGGTACTACAGGAAGTTCGTGAAGAACTTTGCTAAGATAGCGGCCCCGCTAACAGACTTGACAAGGGCAGAGAAGGTGAAAGATTGGGCAGAGCATTGGCACAAGAAAGCCCTAGCGGGGTTTGAATTGTTGAAGGAGGCTCTGAAGACCGCCCCCGTCTTGACCCTGCCAGACCCAGAGAAAGATAAGCTTGTAGCCACAGATGCGAGTAAGATAGCTACAGGTGCAGTGCTCATGCAAGAAGAGCGTGTGGTAGCGTATGATTCCAGGAAGATGAACGACGCCGAAACGCGCTACCCGACGCATGATCAAGAATTGCTTGCGGTTGTCAGGGTTGGAGGCACTATCTCTTGGGAAGGAAGTTCCAATTGGATACAGACCATCAGAGCCTCCAGTATGTATTCAAGCAACCACACCTTAATCTGAGGCAGCGAAGGTGGATGGAGTTCCTCGAGGAATATGAGTTTGATATAGTCTACAAGCCAGAGAAGCTCAATGTGGTAGCGGATGCGCTTTCAAGACATCCCCTGACAACTAGAGTGCATTGCAATGCAATTTCGATGCTCTCCAGCGACTTTGGTAAGAAGATTGAAGAGTCCTTGCCAACGGATGTGGATTTCAGGGAAGTATGGGCAAGCCTCTCTAGGGAGGCTAGAACAGATAAGGAGCGGGAAGCCTTCAAGCATTATAAGAAGGAAGGCAACCTGTTATACCATAAAGACAAGTTGTGCGTACCCGAATCATCAGGTGTAAGGAAATTGATCCTCCATGACACGCACAACAGTCCAATAGCTGGCCATGCGGGATTCATGAAGACATATTTCAAAGTGCGCAGCAGCTATTATTGGCCAGGAATGAAGAAGCAGGTAGCTCGCTACATCAAGGAATGTCAGCTATGTCAGCAGACGAAGGCAGAGCAGCTTCGAATTCCAGGGGCATTGGAGCCATTAGCGGTGCCAAACGCTAAGTGGGAGGTGATCAGCATGGATTTCATAACAGGGCTTCCAAGGACAGTAAGAGGGAAGGATGCCTTGATGGTAGTGGTCGACAAGTTGTCGAAGATGACACATTTTGTGCCTTGCAGGACCACAGACACCGCTATGGATACAGCGAAGCTCTTCACCAAAGAGATCTTCAGGCTTCATGGCATGCCAAGGGAGATTATCTCCGACAGGGATCCGAAATTCATGAGTGCCTTTTGGCAAGACCTCTTTGCGACAATTCAGACGAAGCTATCTATGAGCACAGCATACCATCCTCAGACGGATGGCCAAACGGAGCGGACCAACAGGATTTTGGAAGACATGACGGAACTACGTCTGGAACAAGCAAGGTATGTGGGAAGAATTTATTCACTTGGTGGAGTTTGCCTACAATAGCACCAAGCAAGAGTCATCCCAAATGTCGCCGTTTATGATCAATTACGGCTATCAATGCCTAACTCCAGACACTTGGCACAACCCCGTGTCAAAAGTAGAGGTTTCGCAGCAGATGTTGTCCGACATGCAGCAGCTCGTGGAAGAAGTTCGAGGGTATCTGCTGGCAGCAAGGAGTCGTCAAAAGAGCATCGCTGACAAGCATCGCACAGCCAGAGAGTTCCAAGTTGGAGATGATGTATGGCTCAAGATCAAGGTAAAGCAGGCGAAGCTCCGCATCGGCAATTGTAAGAAGCTTGCTCCAAGGTGGGCTGGACCTTTCAGAATAGTCAAGAGAATAGGAAATCAATCCTACAGATTGGATCTACCAGCACACCTAAAGATTCATAAGGTCTTCCACGTGAGTTTGTTGAAGAAGCACACTCCAAATCCAGACGAAGTCTTGGACACTCCAACGTTGTTGGAAATGACGGAGGAGCAGCTGGAAATAGTTCCAGAATTGATTCTTGATAAAGCTTTCAAGAAAACAAGGAGATCAGAGTTTCTCCAATACTTGGTCAAGTGGAAACACTTGCCAGTGGAAGACGCGACATGGGTACTTAAGAAAGATCTAGTAAAGCAGTACCCACAGTTTATGGAGCAATGGGACGGCAAGGTCATCTCCGAAGAAATCGGCTCAAGCATGTCGATTTGTGTAGATTAATGTCTTGTGTAGTTAAGATTAATCTACGCATACAACCTATGCTAAATATGGGGTGCATGTGTTGTTACCGATGATGAGACCACTACGGTGATCTCTAGGGCGTGGTGAAATGTCAATGTAGGCATGACCTCGTTTCCGCTTGGACGAGTGGAAGGTAGATTAGAAAGTCCACTTCTGTTCCACGGAAGTAGACGACCTCGAGAGAAAGGAGGTCATTGAGGAATGCATTGATAGGAAAAGCACCTCTAGCCCCATATATGCTTTGATAGGAGGAATCTGGCCTTCACGCCCCATATACGGGAAGGACCTGTCCTCCACGCTGGGCAACTAAAGGTGTAGGCATGAGCGGCATATAGGCATATAGGCGCTGTCTCCACGGCCATGATGGAAGAATCACCCTCTTCCTATGCCGGGAGATTAGCCATGCATCCATGTAGGTAGGTGGGGTGGTCACCATATAACCAAAATTTTATTAATAATTAAATGGTACTAACGTAGTGTCGACCTGCAGGCCAATAGAGCGCTCCGGAGGGCAAGGAGGTCGAGCTACGAAGACTTGCAACACAAATTTTGTTGGAATGTGTTGCAAGGAATGAAGAGTACCTCGAACCATAATTATATATATGAAATGTTAAAATTTTGATAAACTAAATTGTCATGATAAGTGAAATCATCGAGTAACTGTTTTAATGATGTTACGAATTGATAAGTTATTTCATAAGTTAAGGGCGTAATAATGTTATAAAAATATTACTTTAGGGTAATCATAATAAATGTGTAAGTATCATAGTACTATACTGTATGCATCAGGTATTGCAGGTTAGGAAGATTCCAAGGTGGGGAGACCCACGATGCTGCAGACAACATCATTTCAAGGGGGGAGAATGTGACGTTCCAGCACAGTATACGGTCCCAGAACGTATACTGTACTGCCTCGTCACGCGTACACGCCACCTCGACTGACGTGTATGCCGACGTGTAGCTAGGCGGGTAGCCCCTAGGGGGGCAACTTGCAAGGTATGTGCATTTATTAATGTGCACATTTACTAATGTGCACATTCATCTAGGTGCACATTTTCCCATGTGGCCACATTTATGCCACCTAGCCATTAAAGGCAAGTGGGCCATTTCCAATTATCCCACATGCCTAAAGGGATAATTGGAAACCCTAGCCCTAAACCCTTGTCTATTTAGGTTAGGGAAACCCTAACTTGCTATTTTTCGTCCATAGGGTTTTAGAGCTCTGTTTTGACTGCCCCAGGAGTCAAAACTGCCTCCCAGACTCTGTCTAAGAGAATTGCACCATTAGTTTCCTTGTTGGCTCCATCTCCAAGCTGTTCAAGCAGGATGGTCGAACTCAGGTCAGGAGGAGCAACCCAGGGATCAGGTATTTAGTCAATTTAATAGCCTAAACCGTCTTCTAGTCATTGTATCAGTAGGTTTAGC
The DNA here is from genome assembly GCA_021234155.1 of Isoetes taiwanensis. Classification (NCBI taxonomy): domain Eukaryota; kingdom Viridiplantae; phylum Streptophyta; class Lycopodiopsida; order Isoetales; family Isoetaceae; genus Isoetes; species Isoetes taiwanensis. The sequence goes on along the minus strand of JAJEKV010000001.1, from coordinate 4,486,729 downwards.
CTATTAAATTGCCCATAGCAACTACCTAGTCTAACTAAAGAACCTAACTCTATGATATAGATTAGATCTAGTTCTTTAGTTCTTCTGTGATGTATATGGATAATGTATCTCTGTGAACTCCTTGTATTGGGAAGGGGGGTAGAGACCTCAAGCCTAGTAGTTGATGCTCCTAGTTAGCCTCTCTAGCACACTATAGATTCGACCTGTGTACAAGAACCACACCTGGTTGTGGGTGAAGGGGCCAGACTGGCTAAGAAGGAGGTTCGTGTTCTGACTCTTGAACGATCCCTCTGGTGTGTAAGGCCTACCGGGGATCATTGTGACTAGGTCTAATGGCTTACCACTGAGTGCGGGTAAGGCATGGACTCGACACCCGTGAAGTGGTGTTCACTTTCCAGTGGGTTCAGTCACCTTGAGTCAGCATGGAGACCTCTGGAGGGAGCGATCCCTATCTGCCCCATCGGAACTGGGGAGATGCAACCCAGGAATAGCCCTTTTGGCTATGCATCCGGCGGGCTACAGTCAGGTCCCAACACTTTTCAGCCTACTCTGCAAAGTGTGCACAGGAGGGGCGGATGGAGTGGACAACCCTATGCCATGTTCTTATGCCAGCCAAATCCATTGCCATGAATTCTGTCTGCAATGAACTCTGGAGACCCAAGCCGTCAGTCATCCCTTGAGTCTGAGCTTGGGTAGGTTTTCCCCCATGTGATGTGCTGATCTTTGTCTATGCAGATGTTGATGTACCACCCTTCGAGGTGGATGTGTTGATATTGTTACTGACATGTATGTTTATGCTTCCGCAGCTAGGTAGGCCCTGAGGGAGACGGGGTAAAATGACCCCTTCACTCTTCCCACTAGGGACCCAGCTGGTCACAGTGATATGTGGAGGGCCCTGTATCAGTATGGAGCTGGTATGGGGGATGAACTCTTGTTTGTATACGGTGAGTGCACCGTATATGAGTAGGGGACATCACACCACTGCACAAAAACATTTGCAAAAATTTTATACACCGGCAATAATAAAGTGGTTGGTCATTAGTCTGAAACAATCTAGGGATATTTGACCTTGGGGATTAGTGACATAGAACTTGTATTCAAAATTCTATCCAAACCAATAATCGATAAAACTTACAAAAAGAATTAAACATGGGTGGCTCCAACCATTCCAAATAGTCCTAGGATAACACAATCGACATACCATCCAATTATGAGCACTTGCCTGTTATATAACGCAAAAATTGTCGAAAGCAAACCTAGCAGCGGTTATAACATGCTCTATCGATAAATGTTGTTCCTCAAAAATGATGGAGGAATCATAGCCAAAACTGCCTCTCGCACTTTTGCCTGCAAAAGCAAATATCTCTCAACAAAAAATGCCTAAAAGTGATTATGCAGAAGCTGCTTGACTTCTACTGGTTTCGAGAGCATTGAGTCTCCGATAGACGCAATGAAGACATGGATGATGTCATTCAATGCCGCTTAGCTGTACGAAACAAGAAGCATGTACAACACTCTCCATCATGAAACCACTACAGAATTCCCTTCTAGATTTTTTCCTCCTCCAAAGCTTGATTATATATCAAAATATCTCAATCATGAACCCCTGGAGGCGTCCTTGTCAGGAAAGGAAAAGATCCTGATACAATGTCTAATAAAGTACTACTACTACTGCAAATTCTTGGCACCATTGTTCGGCAATGTTTGACTGCTGCAAGTGTATCCACTATGCCGACCATCCCTCTACGTGACTATGGACTTCACGCCCAGTTAGGACAATGAGTTACATGAAGCGCAATATCTGGTAGAAAAACTATTCTTACAATGAGACACTATAGAAATAGAATCTGATTAAAATTTCATCATTTAGGAACTGAAGGAAGATGGAGGGATATACCAAAGGAAAGAAAGAATGTAAGATGGGGAAGAATGAGCTAGAAAATAAAGAGCATGTCATTGTGGAATGGTCTACATACACAACTATACCATGGTGGTAGAATATAATAGAATAGAATAAAATAGAATAAAATAATGGTTTTTATCGTCCGTGGAGACTAGTCAGCCTATGGGACCCAACGAAGGAGCACAACAGACTTATTATTGTGCGGGTTAATCCCCCCTCCCCCCTCCCTCAAAAGGGTTTTCGAGGGAAAAACCATGGCAGTAATAAGAACGTTATCAAACTATACAAATATACGTCATGAAATATGTATATATATATCAGGTATGTGCCCAAGGGCATAGCTGTTCGGGCATATACATGACCTTCTGAAGGTATGATCTCAACATCCTTATGGAAGCCATGCTCAACATCACATGTAGCAGCTGGCTAGGCCTGATCAACTCAACAAAGCATGTCAGGATTTGATCATACGCTGGCATTCAACCTCAACAGCTTCCATTTGGTAGCATTGACAAAGCCTATCCTGGCATGGTTTTCCAATCCATCTGCCTGTTCCAATTCAGAAAAGGTGTGTGCCTGTGCAAATCGAGGCAATGAGTCTGTGCCTTTTCATAGACAAATGGATATGCAGCTAGTGTTGGGGGTCTCGTTCCAATGTGCGGTTTATGTAGCGCTGATAGTGTGTTGTCTTGACCTGTTCAAGAGCGCTGCCATTCCAGAGCTTGCTGAGAAAGCTATCATTAAGATATTGCCTTCGACTATTTGTTTGCACCTGTATGCACTTCTGCTCTTGCGCATTCCGTCTGGCCAGCCATCGAGCTCTTTTTTTCCTTTAGCAGGCCTGAAGGCATTGCGGGCCATTACCACAATATTGGTAAGATTAGATAGATGAACATCAACCATATTGTCCATCTTCTGGAAGTAGACGATGTAGCGATCAAGTTCTGCCCTCTAAAGAGACAAGAAACCTGTCTCTTGCAACAAGATGTGATATAGGACCATAGGCTTCACCCCCAGTGCCCGTACTAAGAAGGCTTTCGAGACCTGCTCCAAGTCAGTTCAAGTAGTGAGGGATACCATCGAGCCCCAGACTTTGACCTGATATAAAAGTACGGGCTCTATTGAGACCCTGAACATGTGTGACTAAGGGGCCCAATCATACAGCTCCGGTTTGTGACTATTATTCTGCATTGTATATAATGCCTTCCAACCCATTATCACTCATAGCTGGATGGAGATGTCCTAGTGCATAGTAGAAGAAAACTCCACTTCCAAATATTTATCGGTAGATGCCACTTCCACATTTTATCCCCGATGAATCGGGGGGGGGCTCACCGGTGATATGAGGCTGATATGAGGACCACCTTAATCTTGGCCAAGTTGACGCACATGTCAGTCGCTTGATAGAATGTGTCTAAAGCATCGAATTGGCGCTGCATGTCTGCTGGAGTGTAAGCTAGGAGATCCACATCATCAGCGTATTAGCTGCCTGGTGATCAACACAAAGCCCAAATAGTGTTGGAGAGAGAGGGCATCCCTGGCGAACCCTGATAGTGCTATTGAATGATCGACTCGACTGCAGTCGGCCTGAGCATGTCTCAAATAGCTTGTACAGTGCATTCTGCAGATCTCCAGGAATCTTCAACGGTCGCAATCTTCCCTATAGCTTTTCCCATGGCACAATGTCAAAGGCCTTGACGGTCCACGAAGTGACAATAGGGGTCCTGCCAGCAGTTCCTGCTTCAACCAAGTTTTGCAGTGTGAAGAAGTGATCGGCGTTTGAGTGACAGGGTCTGAAGCCTGCCTGGGTGAGGACCTACACCTCTGCTGCGTCTGCCCAATCCATCAATTGCTACTCGAGAATCTCGGCTAGCAGTTTTGCAAACACCGAATTGGCCATGATTGTTATGTCATTGGTTGGATAGTATGGGCCTTGAACACAGTCTAGCCAATATGAATCAGGAGACTTAAGTTGGTCAAATTCATTCTTTTGTGTCTCTTGGTAGAAATTCCTAAAATTTTATGAACTTCGAGGATGAACAAAAGATTGCATTGCAGTACTGCCGCATGTTCATATCATATTGCTTGTTTGTTGAATTTGGAAAAAAGTACAAGAGCAAAAGGATACTAATTCTTTGGCTAATAAATTATTATCTTACTATGACCAACAAAATAGAACTTAGAAAGATTTTTCCATCTATGCTTGCAACATGTGATAATATTGTGCACATCATAGTTTTAATGAATTGGGAGCAATCAAGTTCATGCTTATATTGTTAAAAATGTAGAACAAATTTCATCATCCTGCATTCCCAGTCTAGGATTTTCAAGCATCTAATGTTACTTGAAAGATTTTTACGGACTTGTTGTATCAATCACATGGAATAGAAAGTTAGCAATTTTAGTAATAACCTATGCAGTTATCTCATTTATGTCGATAATCTTATTGACAACATTATTTTGAATTGAACTGATTTGAATTTTATCGTCCACGAAGACCAAACGGCCTATGAGACTCAAACAAAGAAACTTATTAACAACATTGCAAATATTATGAATAAATGTATATTCACTATCTATGTTTTTAAGATCATGCTAGCTATTGTTAGGGCGACTCATCATGCCATGACACCAAGTTTTAATGCTAACAATAGTATGGCTTGAAACTAAAAGATCCACTCTCATAGACGCCCCGCTTGTTGGGTTTCTTTGAAACAGGAAGCTTATTAGTGCCAACACGAACATTGCAATTGCTATCTGTAGAAACTAAAGCAGCAACAATACAATCTCCAACGTTTTTCGTGTCATCATCAGTGCCTTTAATCTTGACCTGGAAATAGCCATCAGGATGGCTATAGCCCTCACCATAGAGCAACACGTGATCATAGTATTTCATTCTACATTTCACACTCATTAGTGTACCTGCAACAAGAAAACAAGCAATTAGTGATGGACAAACTTTGCATATGGAGTGAAGAGATTGACATGAATTAAGCACCATTAAGGGGCTTGAGCCATTGACCATTGCACTTTTGGCAGTACACATAGCCTTCGACCACCATCTGTGTACGTGGTATTGCCCTTGCTGGTGTTGCTAGCATAAGCATTCCTAGCGTTATGGCAATTAGCATTACATATTCTTTCTTTTCCATTTTGACAGACAATATCTCTTTCTTCCAACTCTTGCAATTTAAATGGCCCATTCGAAAAACAAACGTGCAACTTACTACTACATCATGAGTATGTGCACCTCACGTTTGCATTATGCGCATGATGTCAACACGTTGCACATCTATATATTACAAGTATTTTTGATTATGTGGCGAGCTATTTGTTGTTTCGTCTACGCAAAAAGAAAATATTAATTCTTATGCGCAAACTCTCTTTTGAGTTATCTCAAAGTTAACTAATAGCACGTCCATGAGTCAAATTACGACCATAAATAATAAACAAACAATCTTGTAATATCTTTTTTTATACGTTATAATATGTTGGGTTGTGTGTGTGTGCGCGCATGGTGGGGGTGGGGGTGGGGGTCTGATCCACTGATATCTATAAGAACAATGTAATTTGACGTAGTATTGAAGAACATATCATGCCCTTTTAGAATCTACACTACTATTAGAAAGTTTGAGTGCTAATGAGTCTGAGATTATCATATAATTATGTGAATTTTTAGAATGTCATGCTACTTTTAGAATCTACACTACATGTCTCGAGGCATGTGGCATGACGTAGAAATACTATCCATCCATCTATCCATCCATCACCATTCTTTACTTCTATCTATCTAGCATTAGTTCATATTCTTGTATGTTTTAGAGCACTTTCTCTGCCAAACATAGACTATTAATGAGTGTCTGACATTGTGGGGCTTTAACAATAAAATGTTATCCTCATAGTAGAGCGGGGAGGGGAGGGGATGTATATACATGAATTTAAATTTATTATTTTTGCTCTATTTTGTTTGTGGTCTCTAATTCTTATAACAAAGATGCCCCAATCAAAATCCACTAAAGCCACTACAAGCAAACTCCGCATACATCTATAAAAGTCTACCATCGATTCCATCCCTTTGTTCGACCTTGGGAACAATCACTACAAGTTCTTTGTAGATTTTCGAATGACACAAGAAGAAGCAGCAATTTTTATGTCACGCCACATCCGATGTTGAGGGAGTACCAAAAACCTTAGCAGTTGATTTGGATATTTTCATCCATGGAGACCAAAAAGCTTAGGGACTAAACAAATAACACAACATACCAATTACTATCCATATTACTATCCAAGATTAGCAAAAAATGTATTGACATTAGGGAAATGAATGCAGGCAAATACGTTCCAAAACTTGTGATGGATACATTCAGTTTGCTTCATATGAGAAAAAAGGCCACTTGGGTCGATCCGATGTACCTCTAATGCAATAGAGAAGTCGAAAGAATATTCTAGCATCTTTGTAATTTTATAGGCCGTAAACATGAGAATATGGATAGGCTAGAATTGTAGAAATTGTTGCACCTCCCGTTAGGCAAGCCTGTTAAAAATTATATTAAAATAAAAAATAAAAAAATAAAAATAAAAGAAAGATAGATGTGTTTGACCATGTCCAGACACTGGATCCATATAAAACAAGTCAAATCATAGTAATAATTCTCCACAACTACAAAAGCAAAGCATGAGACTTAAAAAAGTCATAAAGTCTTTGGAACCAATGAAAATTTTTTGTAATGAAGCCATGCTAATAGATAATGAACAAGACATATAATCTACTAACAATGACCATTTGAACAAACCAAAAAATCATTAAGTAGTATCGTCGTGACATTATTAAGTAATATTGTCGTGACAATGAAGTTGTCGATACTATATTTCACCAATCTACAAACAATTGAAAATAAACAAACGTTATATCGTTTTCATAACATGTGTTAATAAGAAATATATTAGTATCAAAGAGATTGTCCATGGTCAGTGGCCCAATAGAAGTTAAAATACTAAGAAATGTCGGGTTGGAACTTTATTATATGTGTGATGCACATGCTGGATTCTTTGGCATAGAAGGAGCCAAAAACAGATTTCTTTTCTCTCATTTTTTCCTTATTAGGAGGCAAACAATGTTCAAACAAATCAATATAAACACTATATCAAATATCAAACAATTGCAAGATGATCACGGATTAAGAGCAGGATCTGGGTTGTGGGAATTTCTAACCCAACATTTTTTTCTGATCTGGCCTTGAGTACCCGTCAGAACTCCAATCTTTCCCATCTTTCTAAGAGAAATACCAAACTGCTTAAAAAATGCCTGTTGATTTGCAGCAAATTTTTCCACTATGGCCTTTGTTTCTTTTCTAGAAAGCAGAGCAATATCAGCAGTGAAGAGGCCATAGCCAAGTTTCAGGTTCTTGTAGTATTGGTTGTCAAACTTTATAGTAGTAACAGGGTCCATGAACATCTGCACATCTGTGTCAAATTTAGGAGCCTTGAGTTTGAAATTGTCAGTGCAGTTGGAAAGAATTTGCTGGCCATATCCAGCCTTATATGCGGTGTCGATCTTCGGGTATATGCGGTTTTTCACACTACTGCAATGAGATTGTCCTATGGTATGAGCCCCTGATCACACACAGAAAGAAGCAGCATATGAGAACATGTATGAAAATTAAGTTATGGAAAAAATGTCAGAAAAGTGTGCTAGTGATACCTGATAAGGTTACTAAATCCAGTTTATCAAGTCCTACATTTGCAAAGTTCTCTATCAAACCATCTATTTTGAGAGAAAATGCAGGCAGGAAAACTTGAGCATTATTTGCATATGAAGTCAGTGCATCCCTTCTTCCAAGTTCAATAGGATACAGAGGACCTCCAGCCTACAGAAAATACAAAAAAGAAGCATAAAGAAAGATCATTAAACAAGAAAACGCTATAGCAAGAAGAAATATTAAAGCAAGATCCTATGTTTCTTACCTGTTTGATGGAATAAACAGCAGTTTCAGCTAGAATATCTGCACATGAGACAGTGCCAGGGCATTCCTTTTCCAAATGAGACTTAATATCATCAATGACATTGAAGTTTCCAAGGCTAAAATTAATAGAAGCATCCTTTTCTGCAGCGACTTTTTTGCTTGAATTTAAAAGAACAGATGCATCACAACCCTGCACAAAACAGTCATGAAAAAATAGGCGAAGCAGGGGCGCAGGGGTAGTGTCATCTTGGCTAGAATAATAAGCCACTCTTTCGGCGACTATTTTCTCAAACTTGGGGCAAGATTTAGCATAAAAATCAAAGCTCAAAGGTGGGTTCAAATGCGAGCCATCACATTCGGCGAATCCGGCAGCGCAGAGGGCTGCCAAGAACGCATAAACGAGGATCTGGGGCTTCATTAAATCTGTCGGATGGAGTGATCCAGCTGCCTCTAGAGGATCGGATCTTGAAGAACTGGCGTGTGCAGGGCACAGGTTCTTGCAGCTCTGTTTTGTAAATGTGCAGAGTGTAACTAATAGTACTAGATATCATGCTACCGTTACATTGTTGTTGAGATGCCACGTTAGGCTCTCAACCTAACTTGGATGCCTTCCCTTTTGTCCAAACTTGGACATGTTCAAACTTGGACATAGCCTTTTATATCCTAGTAGTAATGATTGTACTAGCCCATTGTATGGGTCCATGACCTATTGGTCTCCGTGGACGTTAAAAGAATCTATTCTATTCCATTCAATACATTACTCTTGGTTTTGGGATTATCTTCTCTTCTTCTTCTCTTGTATGCTATTCGCTATTCCTTAGTTTCAACAGTTGGGTTCGTGCCTTCATCTTTTATTACTTAAACAGCTGTTGCTGCCCAAATAACCCAAACGGCCCCAGGTGACACCCCTTTGGATATTGTCAACTTCAAATGTGCAACACTTCGACCTAATATTTTATTAACGTCAAAATTCATCTCAACTCAATTTCATTTTAAAATCATGTCCATGATGCAAACTACTGTTATTCTGGTGCTCGTGGACCATAAAAAATCTAGGGGAAAACTACAAAATACCCCTAACTTTTTGCAAAATTCACAGTATACCCCTAACTTTCTAAAAATTCACAAAATGCCCCTAAATATTCATAAAATGCCCCTAAAAAACCTATACATTAGGGGCATTTCATGAATTTTTTAAAAGTTAGAGTATGTTGTGAATTTTGCAAAAAGTTAGGGCTATATTGTAGTTTTTCCCAAAAATCTATTCTATTCTATTTAATGGGGAATTCATATGCACAGGGAAAAGAAAAAAGGGAAAAATAAATTCTAGCCACGATTCAAGGCAAGCACATATAATGGACCTACAAGGCTGCAAATTTTTACTACTCCAGCACAAATTCAACAGCCTCTCTATTGCCCCTTTTGGTAATTGTCGATGTGACCACAGTGAAATTTTCGAGACCCTTGTTTCTAAAACTTTATTTCATAGTAACAAGTTGATGGTCAAAGGCATTGTTGGGTTCGTGCCTTCATCTTTCATTACTTAAACAGTTGGTGCTTGCTGCCCAAATAACCCAAATGGCCCCAGGTGGCACCCCTTTGGATATTGTCAACTTCAAATGTGCAACACTTCGACCTAATCTTTTATTAACTCCAAAATTCATCTCAATTCAATTTAATTTTAAAATCATGTTCATGATGCAAACTACTATTATTCTTTTTAAAATCATGTCCATGATGCAAACTACTATTATTCTGGTGCCGTGGACCATAAAAAATCTATTCTATTCTATTTAATAGGGAATTCACATGCACTGGGAAAAGAAAAAAGGGAAAAACAAATTCTAGCAGATCAAGCACTAATCCATGGATTCAGCCACAATTCAAGGCAAGCATATATAATGGACCTATAAGGCTGCACTAATCCATGGATTTAGCCACGATTCAAGGCAAGCACATATAATGGACCTACAAAACTGCAAATTTTTACTCCAGCACAAATTCAACAGCCTCTCTATTGCCCCCTTTTGGTAATTGTCGATGTGACCACAGTGAAATTTTCGAGACCCTTGTTTCTAAAACTTTATTTCATGGCAACGTGTTACTTATGTTCTAGTTGATGGTCAAAGACAGAATTGAACTTGGATATAATTGTGAATGCATCTTTGACGATGGAAACGATGTTGAATACATCTTTAAGTTATCGAGAACATAAAGATATGTGGATGGCCCACTTGTATACTGTACTTCCGTGTCTTTAAGCTGAAGGGTTATGACCAGCGCTCGAATTTGACGGCCCGCCCTTAATTTTCCAGGGACAAGCAAAACAATTTTACACTTTTCGTGTGATAGGAAATTCCTAAATTCAAGTCTTTCAAATGCAATAAACAAAATTAAGATGACAGAAACTAGTTTTTTTCCTCAAAGAACATAGATAAATACATAGAACAAGGTATATTTCCATTATAAGTTCATGAAATATATAATGAAGTTGAAACTAGTTTTTTTCCTCAAAGAACATAGATAAATACATAGAACAAGGTATATTTCCATTATAAGTTCATGAAATATATAATGAAGTTCTTACATAGATACTACTGAAACAAAAATAGTAGTTTAAAGTTTAAAATCAATCACAAAAACTTATTTAAGTGGCATTCCTCTCCTTTGCTTCGCTTCATACCAGTCCTTGTAACATGCTTTCCAATCTATACTTTCAATGACTCATTCCATAATTATACACACATTGTGGCGTCAAGTGTTTCTAAGTTCATACTCGATCTTATAGTACTCTTAACAGCGTTTTGACGAGAGAAACCTCTCTCGCAAGAGACCGTACTTCCAAGAATGACCATACAACATTGCCATAATTTCATCAATGCTAGAAAACTGTCCCACTAGCTATCACATGTTCCATTTTCATCTCTATAAATAGCCAAGCCACCACCATCCCTTTGTTCTTGGCAGCCCTGAAAAGTGTCTTAACAAAGTCCTCCCTCTCATTCAAACATCTATCCATATCTACTTTTGAAGCAAACTTGGGAAGCAATTTCTTCAGCCATTCCTTAGTCTCATCATCCCTTACAACATCATCCACAATATATTGAGATGGACCCAGCTCTCTTGGCATGGGCCGTCGCCTGCATTACACCACCACACTTAAAACAAGATAATCTAACTAGCGTAATAATACAAATCATTCAAGAACTGCCAAATATCCAAATCATATTCATTAGAACCCAAAATGACAATAACTTAGGTGCACACATTACAAAGGCCACATCACCCCATATGATCCTACACAACAAATAGTCTCATGGCTTATACAAAAGGTATGCTAATAGCATGTCCAAAAGATAACAACAGGCGTCTGTACAACGAAAACATAACGAGTTCACTCAGATCCTCCATCCGAGGTGACTGAAGAAGACCCAGTAGAACCCGAATCTCCTGAAGTGCTTCGATACCAGCTCGAGCTCATCCCAGGTTTCTCGGAACCACCACGTTACAAAGGAATCTAAGTGTAACGTGATACTGGGCTCATCCAGACGTGCCATCTTGAACAGACATACATCAAGCAAGAAGGGGTTAGTCCACATGGACTAAGTGGGGAAAACTAGGGCAGGGAGCCAACAATCATACTAATCATGAAATATCCACCTATGTTCAATACTTGACAATAGAAACTTACCTCGCTCCATTTTCCTGCAAAAGGTTAGATGATTTATCTCAAACAATCTCAAGTCTAAATGCATAACTACATGCCTAGGATCTCTGATCCAGTCCAACTTCCCCTTGGGTCGCGACCCCAAGGAGACATATTCCACTGTACGTACAGGCCTTAACACAAGGGGATCTCCCCTTGGCCTCATCCGTCTAGCCATCTGGCCACGGATGCAGAGTTCCACGGCCGCCCCACCCCTCCGAAGTTGGGCCGTTAAATGCAATGCCAAATGCCACAACATCCATCAAGAGTCTTCACAAGAGAAAATACCACCGAGGACCTCTACAAGGTAAGCTATATCACATCCATAGCAACGTAAAAATACAACACTCATGCTCCATATATTCTAACGTTATAGAATCCACAACTTAGTTAAATAATTTCTCCACTAAATCCGCTAACTATGTCTATTTCCCATTTCATAGAATTGCCAATTCTTTAGCTTTTGTATTATTATTGCCTTAGTTCTATACTGGACCCCGCCTAGGAGAGGGGATAGGCATAACATGGTCTGTTCATGTCCCACTTTAAAAGATAGCATTCCTTATACAAGGTTCTATAACTTAGTGTCTTAACAAGTATCGGTCACTACCTGAAATCTTATAGATACTAGTTATGGTGCCTGGCGTTGCCGGGCATTAGTAATAATTTGAAGGGATGGTTTGGTAGAACCACATCGATAAAGATAAAGAACCATGTGTAGAAGATTATAGATTTGATCTCGATTATTGAACTGTAGAATTGTATAGTACGCTGGTTTAGTTTATACGATACTTTTACAGAAATCATTTTATGGTTAGGTCGAGCTTTAGTGACCGTATATATAGAATTGTGGTATCTGTTTTGCACATTTCCATATAAATAGTTATTAGTACAGCTCTTGTAGCACAATTTCATGCCCTATATGACGTAGCTTCATGAAAAGATAGAAGAGGATACATGTTATTTAATGAAGATGTAGGGTTAGCGTGCAAGTCTTTAGAATTATGATATGAAATAATATGTCATCGTTCTATGGTAAGCACACATGTGTTTGAGGTGAAATGATATTTGCTTGAAGATCAATTTGAACCCTGTAATTAACTCTTCGTTTGTGTTAAGAAGTTGATGGATCCAATGAGAATAGTTTGCCTCGTGAGTTATGTGGAAAGGAGGTGTTATTTACATATTGTTATCCTGTTAAATTTCAATGTAAGCATTTAAAATCCAATCTAGCTTTTAGATTCATCTATAGTCTGAGCCTCGTATAACCAATTGTGTATATGAGATAATAATGTGATGGTCATGAAGAATCTCATATGAGTTTAAGCTTTCTTTGGAAAATGTGGGAAGGCGGCTGGCTCCATGCATTTAAAGGAATTGAGATACCATTAAAAATTTAACTGGAGGGTGGAAGGCATGGATTTGTAGATGGTGGTAATGCCTAGGATTGATGTGAATCATACATTGTCCTGCCATATTAGGCATCTTGGGTCCTTGAGTATATGTGTCAAGTAAAGGACTCATTATCATAACACAATATATACGTTGTAATCTTTTCCATAATGATCTTTTCCATAACACATTCAAGAGAAGACTACAAAATAGTTAATATTCCGTCTAGAATTTGGCATTGCCATGCATGCCGTTGGGGTAACATCTGACTATAGAACCCCATCTGTTATAATATACCCAAATAAAGCGTATAGCTCTAAAATGCACATCAATGTTATTGTTGCCACTTTATTTCATGTAGTGGCAATAATTCAAATGAAACTTCTAGTCCTCTAAAAGTTTGGCCATTTGAACCAACAAATTCTAACTTACATCAACTCGTTTCACAATGTTGGCTAGTGTATTAGCAAAATAAATATTATGTCTAGACATTACAATATGAAACATATGCTACAACCAATGGCAACAAAAGAACCAAACAAATGTCTTAAAACCTAGAAAGCTTGCAATGGCTAATGACTTTCGAATTGTCCACATTTTTCACCTTCTCTATCACTGGTCCAACCCTTGAGTAAATCTATTCTCAATTGGAGGCCTGCTCACATATCTTATATCCAGAGGTGCCTGGCGTTTCCAGTCTTAGCAACATTATTAAAGTGACATGAAGTTTTTCAACATTCTATCTTGTTTTCAACAACCTAGTAAGAGCACAACTAAAATGACAAATGCAAAAGGAATTTGCTAAATACTACTTAGCAAACATACCTAAGACGATAAACGTTGAATCATATTTTCTATGCCAATAAGTGAAAACATACATTGTTGATAGTTAAATATGTGTGCTTATTGGTAGTTGGTGAGCATTTGTTGTTGGCTTGCTCTTTGTGAAATGTAGCATTGCCTAGCTTCATATAAAATAGAATCAATGATCTAAATATGAATCTACGAAAGAAACTATTCATGTGCAAGTTAATTAGTTCAGATTGCTTCAATTGAAATGGTTAACCTAGCTAACATAACACATATATACGAATCTACGAAACAAACTACTCATCTGCAACTTAGTTCAGACTGTTTAAATTGAAGTGGGTTAACCTAGCTAGCACAATACTTTTCAGACTGCTTAAATTGAAGTGGTCAACCTAGCTAGCACAACACTTTTAAATAGAGAAAATGATGTTATTACCTTTAGCCATTAAAGAATAGAATAGAATAGTTTTTTTAACGTCCACAATACTTCGCCTCTATAATGACTAGTTATGGTGCCCGGCGTTGCCGGGCCTTAGTAATGATGAGCCGAGATTTCTATTCGTAGTTGCTTTGTCTTTGTTTGTCTGGTATATTTTATGGTGTAATGTTGAAAGACCAATAGTACTGTAGTTGGAGATTGATGGTGTTGGCAACAATTTTTGTGTGTTAAAATAGTAGGGATGCAAGTTGGCATCATATAGTGTTGGATTATCGGAGATACACTTATAATTGTCGAGAATGATGAGCATTTCCTAGAGTGGCGTAAATTGGGCTCATTATTGATCTCAAAGATTAAGTTAGATGAGAGATGTACATGGGTTATCCAGACATTTCATTCTCACAAAGCTACATGAAGTTGTATAGTCAATACTTGCACGAAAAGAAGGGAAAAGATGTAGTCCAATTTGTGAGAGATGGTTTGCTTTGCTTTGTCTTTTAGCATCTGGAGTTGCAAAAAGAAAATTCAATCAATTACGTCCCCTGGCTCGATTTTGAGCATTTTCACGATGGAGTTGCTCTTGATTAGAATCGGTGTTCTTATTTTTTTCCAATGCTAGTATGCTCTATTGCTAAGGTGCCCTTTCATTTTGTCAAAATGTAGAAATGAGGTAGCATGAGTTTCTTAGGCTTTTACTTTGATGCTAGATATGTATAATTTTTTATCTTCATCATGCAAGTGTAATTTACTATTTATTGGCATAAAGATCATAGACTTGTAGGAAGTATGCTAGATTTGATATAGTTTTATAGGCCAGAGCATTATATTGCAGTTGTGAAAATGTGTTTTAGTTATAGAGTGTCCTCTAGTTTAAAAACCCAATGAAGCTAAAAAAAATTACATGTAGTGAAGTAGATGTTTTATTGCACGATCGTTGTCATACCACATTGACACTAACATTAGCAAAGTCTATTTAATAGAACAAAATATCAAAATAATATGGTCTCGTAGCTAGCTATATATTGATTCTATCTGGTACAAAAAAAAAGCATATAATTTTAAAATAACTGTGCAAATAACCACAAAAACAGGACTGTAGATATACACACACAGTTCAATGGAATTCAAGGATTTATCTGATGTAAACCTCATCATAGCCAGAAGATGACACCCATTGAAGATGTTTTGCTTCAGTCTTAAATGTGTTTGTGGATGTGTCAACATAATCCTACAACAGTTAACATGGAACCTCCTATTGAAAGAAGGCATGCAAGCTAATGCATGAAAACCTCTAATAGAATAAGGTCCTAAAGAATAGCAAAAATGTAGAGAAGCTGCATACCTTCGATTGCATTCAAGTTCAGCTGATAATTGATTCGATCAGTGCTTCTTTGCAAATTTGACTCTAGAACGAACCAAATCAAAGAAACCCTCCATCTAGCAAACCGCTTTATACAAAAATGGGTCATTTCTGCCCTGACAAAGGGAACGTGCGACCTAGGTAACTCCATATTCAAACACTCAGGCATATTTAGGGCGAAGACAAATTTTGGATGTTGCTGCCAAGCAAATCTGCAAATCTATCCACTCCGGAATGCAAGAAAATGATGAACGCGCATATACAAATAATAAATCTCCACTCCTGAATCTAGAGGTTGGACATGCATGTCTTTATCTTACAGCCGTCCTCCATCCCGTGCATGCCGCAAGATACGCCTCCATTTCGATCTCTAATGAAAACTTTAAGAAATTTTTGGAAGACTTCTATGATTTTCGGTTATCAGAAAATGTTTCCGGCGGTCCAAAACCCATAAAATCTTAGGAAATCAATTAAAAAAAAATTCCAAAAATATTTTCGACCATACCGGAAAATTCCAAATTAACAAAGTAGATTCATGTATGGTCGAAACCTTTGGATTATAATATTCATTTAAGTATCAGGGATACCTGACCCTGATATCCCCCTTAACTCATAAAATGTATCAGACGAAGAGATGGCGGTCAAGATACAGACCTGGCCGGGTGGGCTCGAAGGGTTCAAAGGCTCTGCTCAGGAAATCATCTTAGAATTATATCAAAGTCAAACCCCGGCACAGAGGAATCGCATTTTCAGAAGCGCGGCTAGTACAGAGCATCTGTCAAATGAAGCCGGAACTAACAAGAATCAATTGGAGCCCTGCGCATGCCCCAGACTGGTAGTATGGAGTCGAATTTTAGCCCCAAGGCATAATCTCAGCATAATTCGGGCAGAGAACAAGCCAAAAGGGTCGCTTGGCAGATCGAACAAATGTGACGGAAAGAGCTTGAAATGGCAGAGGTTGGCCGAAATTCTTATCAGAGGTCAAATTTTCTACAGCATGAAACTGGATAGCACAGGGAGTCTAAGATATTAGGAATTATAATCACAGAGCATTGCAGATGCACTTAAGACTAAGCAGAAAACCCTGAATATATAATCAGACAAAGACTAAGCTGCAAACAAAGACAAGCCAAGAAGCAGAGATGGGGGGTAGCAATAATCTAATCAAATCAGAGTTGCAGAGTGACAGAGTTAATCAAAGAGTCTCGGAGTTTCTAAATCTATTAATAAAGTTAAGCACACAAGCAGAAAGTTTCTAAACCTATTAAAAGTAGACTCATAGAGTTCCTCATCTATTAAGAACTCGAACATACTAACCTTTAGTTGCCATATCGAAGTGCTTGAAGCTCTAGAAACTGGAATTGAACTCTGTTACAGCTCAAGAAGTTCAGGTGAGTCTCGAGAAGCTTAAATCGAGTTGGAATTTTAGTAAACAGGCCAGAAATGAAGTAGGATATCTCGGAATGCAGGTAGCGCTCGAGAAATTTGGATCGCTTGAGAGATCGCTCAAGAAGAGTGCGGTCGGTTTCGGAAGACGCTCGAAGCAAAACTTCTGGAAGAAATTAAGAATGAAAAAATGAGATTCAACTTAGATTGGAATTTTAAAATGTGATTATGACACGGATCGTATAAAAAATTAATGAATAGACGCCTGCCATTGAAACCGTGTACTACCCTTATCATTGTTTAGAAAAAGAAGAAAATTAATCCCACTTGTTTAAAATTTAAAAACTTTTAGCCCGCCCGCGAATATCCCTTTCCCCAACTACTTTTCAATAATTGGCCTGTACTAACCGTCTATTTTAAAAATGCCCGCCATTTAATTTGTGTTCTTGGCCTCGCATTGGATCGTAGAATTTGTGTTTCTCTAAAGCGCCTAGAGAAACACAAGAACTGTGTTTTCAATACAGTGTTTTAATTCGAATTTGGGATGTCGCCAAGAAGGAAGCTTGCTAAAGTGCTGGGTCAGGCTGCCGAATCTCAGGTAGTTCTTCTATCAAGTGAGTGGATTGAGGCGCCATGACTTGTACAACAGAGTTAACAAAGCTTTGCAGGTCAAGAAAATGAGCAATCAAACAGGAGAAATGAAATTTTCCATTGGAGAAGCATGCTTCTTGTTAGCAGAAAACAGGAAAGATGTCATTGGCAAGGGCATTGTTGATAACATGGCACCAACTACAACATGCCATGGAGTGCCCTTGGGACCCGATTAGATTCGAATTAGATTGACAGACTGCTTTGCTGCTACTCATCCATTACAAAGACCACATGCAGGAGTAGAAACACTTGGAGAATCAGTATGGAGTTTCTTTGCTTGGCCAACAACACTACTCAGAGAGGTATGTACTAAAAATTTTACTGTAGCACTGTTGCTCTTTACTGTAGCTACTGTAGCATATTTCATGTGTCACCTTTTCATGCACTCATATGCATGCTCGTATGTCTACACAATAATGCTGCTACTGTATTGCTCGTGCTATAAATATGAGTTCCTCTCAGTGGCAGCGCATTAGTCATGTCCCGCAATCCGATCACATCCTGTTCTAATTGTAATTGTCGATCTACCTTGCCACCGGCTCCAGAATATGTGGATTCCATCATTTGCTCCATGAACTATTCTGAAATTTATAGATGCCAGCAGAGGCAGTTGGAACTCGATCCTTGGTTGCAGGGAGTTGCAATGGCCTCTGCTAGAAGTTATCCTGATACATATAAGGTTGCCATCCACCTTGTATGGGTTCCAGAGCATGGTGTTTATGAAGTTAAGGGAGTGACCATGCCACCTGCTCATGATGAGCCTGGTTGGTGAAAGAATTGTCCTCTTCTTTTGTAACTGCCATGGTTTTTCCTTGTTGAATAAAAAATCCTCTACATCCAGGCAAGAATTTGATTTGAAGTGACTCAGTAGTAGTTTTTTGGGTTAATTAACTAAATGTAATATGTATAGTAAATCTAACTACGAAATGAATTTTATAGAACATATTAATCTCTCGCGCTCAGCGCGAGAAGAACAAAAAACTAGAAGTAACCTAACCACAGTTGACAAATTGTGAAAATAAAATAGTTTTTTATTCCAAACAATTTATACAACAGAGCTTTAGAAAAGCTATTCTGATAAGACTGGTAGTGGTGCAGGATCAATAATTACTATCCTCTGTACAATGTAATCTAGTCTATCTAAATCCAGGTTTGTCATCATCAGCAGGTAGTTCATTTTGGCCTCCAGCATTCCTGAATGGTAGGTCCTCAGACTCTCTAATAAGTCTCTTTGTCCAGGTTTCATTGTCCAGGTTTCAGGATTAAGAAATGCCTCAAAACAAATCTACTGCCAATAGATGCAGCTGCATGGAGGACTACTTCTGCAATCTGGGCATTAAACTCGGCTTTTGTTAAGCCTGCCACTTGCTGCACTGCACTTTCACATTCACTGACGGAAGCTTTATCACATTGAGGGTTTGAATGATGCCATGCAAGTAAATAGCGAAATACTAGTGTTCTCTGAAGAAGAAGTAGAAATCGGTATTAAAAAGCTAGCATGTGGCAAGGCGGCATATACTCTTGGCCTTACGACAGAAATGGTCAAGTGGGCAGGACTTGGTGTGGCAAAGATAGTTACAAGAGTGATGAACAAGGCATTGATAAATAGCTTCCCATCTACTTGGCAGTACAAACGAGTGGTACCGAATCATAAAGCAGGAGATGTGACAGACCCAAACAATTACAAGATGGCGATGGTAAGTAGTCTATTCTCCAAACTTTTTGCTACACTATTGGAAAATAGGATGAGCACATGGGCAGAGGAGAATAATGTTAGAGCAACCGGACAAGCATGCTTTCGGCGTAAAATGTCTACAATAGATCACCTGGTTACTTCTAGAGCAGTCACAGATTCCATAAAAAAGACCAAAAAACCACTCTTTGCATGTTTTGTAGATTTGGCCAAGGCTTTTGACATGCTATGCAGGAAAAATATATGGGATTATACAGAAATATTGGTGTTCTTCATGGGCTCAAAAATGCAGTCGCTATATTATATAAAAAGGTGATAGTTGGATTGTCCTTCCCATTGTACCAGCAGTGTCAAGAGGAAATTATCAGCAATATAGGGGTGAAGCAGGGGTGCCCTCTGTCGCCTACTTTTTCTGGCATATACATTGACCAATTTGAAAGATGGTTACATGAGTATGGAGGAGAAGGAACCACAATCGCTGGATATGTATTAGTGCTGATGTTGTATGCTGACGATATTGTGATCTTTGCCAGGAGTCAGAAAGGTATGCAAAAATGCCTAAATGCTTTGGCTGATCTTTGTGATAGAACAAAGATGAAGGTGAATTTGGGAAAAACAAAAATCTTTATATTTGGGATTGTCACATTTAAGGGTCTGGACCCTTAAATGTGACAGGGATAGGAATACATGATTTTCACTTCTATTACAAAGGGGAAGAGGTAGACATTACAGACACATATAAATACTTGGGGCTGGTTGTGAAACACAACTATAGCTGGAATAGTGCAGTTGAACAGAGGACATATGCTGGGATTAAGGCTTTTTACTCAATGCAAAGAGTATGCAATAAAAAAGGGATTATTGACTGGCATCTTAAAAAGATGCTTTATAACTCCTTGGTGCGTTCTGTTATCTTATACAGATGTGAGGTATGAGGGCCAGGATTATCTCTAGATATGTGGACTAGAGTAGAGAAGATCCAAAAAAAGTTCTTGTTAGCAGAATTGGGAGTTAAAATGCAAACATCATACAAGATGATGCTTGCTGAAACAGGGCTATATGAATTGGAAATTGAAGCATTGCTGCAGACATAAAATATATTAGAAAAATTCAAGATATGGATCATGATAGGATGCCTAGAAAGGCTATGATTTATAGTAGCCTAAAAGGGTGGTTTGCAAATGTGGTTACATGGTTGAGACGATGGGACATGACGTTAGAGGAGATACCAGATGAAACAGGCAAATTAAATGACTATGTTTACAAGAAAGCACGCAATAAAGGCTGGAGGAATCCTGGCACCAAGATGGTTTTTTTTACAGGAAAACGATTAATCCAGAACTGAAAGAGGCCTCACACTTAGCTGGCGGGCTTTCACATTTTAAACATCATCTTGTCTCTAGATTGCGCCTTAGTTCCCATCACTTGGGAGTGGAAGTGGGACGGTGGGGGGGGCTTTCCGAGATATAAGCACACATGCAAAGTCTGTGGTGATGATTGATCGAGGATGAGATACACTTGTTATTGCATTGCCCAGCATATCAGGCACTGAGACATAGACATATGTTATCCTCAGAAATGCCCCTATGGGCGTTCTTTGACATGCCACCTGCGACCGTTGGATATTTTTTAACAGATGTCATGAAAGTGAGGGAGATGTCTATAAAGAGTTATAATAGTCTGTTGGATAGTTATGAGAAAGAGGGAGATATAGACTAATGATACCTCCGAAACGGATCATTAGATGTTTAAACTGTATGTGTGTTGATGTTCATTTTCTAGACCTGATGGTCTCACAGACGTTAATAAAACATTATCTTATCTTATCTTATCTTATCCTCAGAGATAGGGAGGAGATGGTCGAACTTGTTCACCAACTTGTTGAAATCCTTGAACAGTGTTGCTTTCAGGATATCTCTATGAAGTGCCCTGTCCCGGGCTTTGGTGAGGCTCAAGGCCAAGCCTCGCTCGTGAACATGACCACAGTTGGTAGCATTGACATGCACCAAACTGGTTTCATAACCCATTGACCTAAAAAAAAAAACTGCAGAGATTGGAATGGCGAAATGATATTTGTACGGATTCAGCAAATACGAAATTGGACATGTGCTACGAAATGGGATATCTGCTGACGTGTCCAAATGGGATACTTTTGTATGAGTCGCGCCCAGTGCGATATATCTGTATTTAGTAAATTAATATAACTTTCTTATGTATTTTACAAAATTATGGTTCATACGTGTCGCGCGCACTATCGCGCGTAGTGCGGTGTAGGCATTGTATAAATATTTCATTTATTGTTATTGCATATAATACTATGTTTTCCTCAACCTTTCTTCTAATTTTCAGATTTCTCATGAAGCTAGTGCATTTGGAAAGTCGTCTGTGCATGTAGAGTTGCCCTGGGCACTGTTGTATGGTCTCCGGCCTTTCCCACATGCATCCCCTTTTCTCACGGGGGTGTTGCGGGCTTGGGATCACGTGCGTGTGCTCTTCCAGCTAGATTATGCCTCAGTTTATCACCACTCTTCTCCTTTCTTGTGGGTTCCTCTACCCCCTGCGTACTTGCCCTTGCCCTTGGTCCCTTGTGCATGCTTTCGGACCTTGAGCACTGTTGGAGGCGAGCTCTTTGTGCTCACCTTGGAGGATTGGTATTGGGATGGTCAGCTAGCCGTGGGAGTTCTTTCGAGCTCGCCGCTGAAGGGCGATGGACAGGGCTATCGGGAACAAGTGGCGGGGAGTATTCCGCTACACATACCTATAGTCCCTCGGGGTGATGTGGTGGTGCAGGTTTGGAAGGTTCATCCGGATGTTGTATCTTCTTGTTTTGTGCGGTCTTGTTACCGGGTGTTGGCTATTCATGACCGCGCCCCCTTCAGGCAAGTGGTATCGCAGCTTAGGGTTCTCGATGGCGCTTCGGTTTGGGCGTGTACATGGATCTCACTTCCCCACAGAAGGTTCGGGTGCTACGTGGCGTGGTGGTGCCGTTTGTATCGAGGGTGAATGTCCTTGTGAGTCGGTTTAGGCGGGTGTGAGCCCTCTTTGCCCTTGTTGTGGCCTTCATCGTGAGCGTGGAGCATTATGCGGTTTTATGCCCTCACTTGCGGGTTGCCGGGATTGGGTCGGGGCTCGTTTTGGTGAGATTGAATAGCCAACAATTGCCGCTTCATGTATATCTCGGTGCTTGGCCGCCAGACGGCAGCAAGCCTTGCATCCCATGCGTGGCTTGGTTGGTGTGGTTGATTTGGAAGCGGCGGCGGTTGTGGATCTTTCAGGGGATTCATTTGACTGCGGCCCTCTCGATTCCTCGACTCAGGTACAAGCTATTTCAAAGCTTTTTGGTGTTCCCGGGATTAGTAGAGCGGAAGTTTTCCATTTGGCGGGACTTCTTGGGTGTGGTAGATGGTGATGGCCAGTTTGTACAGCAGTAGAGTTGCAGTTGTTGTGGAGTGTCGAGGTATCACTGTCTCTTTGGGGCAGTTCTCCTTCCTCCTCACTTGCTTTGTAACATTACCATTCTTTTAATATATTGCTGACACAGTTCTTCAAAAAAAAAAAAATAATGATGCTGATTACATGGATGTGGAAGAGATTAATACAAATAAGAATGAACAACCACCTGAAGCAAATGCAGAAAATATTAAAAACCCAGCTAGAGCTAATGAGGAAAGAAGAATAGTAGTTTTCAGATTAACATGGAAGGATGAGAAAGTGATTTTGCATCATCAGTGCAATAGAGGAATTGTTAGTGAAGGTGTGCTTATACTATGGGATCGTAGGCATTGCTGTAATGGACAGGCTATTGATGATGACTTTGTGGGAGTCTCCATTTCTTCAATACAGCTTCATAACTTCAGTGTTGAGCTGAAGGACAAACATTGCTATGCTTTGCAATAATATCAACAGTGGTTTAGAGTTGCCAGTCTTGTTGCTCTGGCCAGTGGACTCCATTGAGATAATAGGAAAAGGAATGCTTCAAAGAATTGAGCGTGTTGGAGAAAATAATGTGATGGAGGATGAAAATGGCATTCCTTCCATACCTCCTTTGGATATATCCATACCAGAAAGAAGGGCCTACAACTTCTTGAAGAGGAAGAAGAGGAAGGAAAAGGTGCAGACTGTGAAAGATACTAACAACTGCAGTGAAGAGACCATGCAAGCCGTCGGGGGGGATTGTGGCTGCCCCAACAACTGCTTTGGTAGATTCACGGTGAAAGAACTTGTGGAAGCCCGGTCAATCTACAAGGAGAAAACTCATGACACTAGAAAAACTTATATTTATAATATCATAGAACATGTATTTGAGTCGTCATCTGATGTCAGGAACAGGGGATTTTCTATGGATATGCAACAGTGCAATGACAACCATACTAGGTATTTCAGCTTCTACATGGTGGAGATTAAGGCAGAACCAAAAGAGGGGGGCTCAAATAGGTTGGCATGGTAATCGGGGAAAGGCGAGGATAACCCCCAGGGTGCTTGCAGCTCAGAGTTTATTCGAGAAGTTTGTTAACTATCATGCTGAGAGTATGCCTCACAAAAGTGCGGTTGATGAAGAGGGATGCAGGAAAGTAGTTCGAATGTTGCCTACATATTTCACACAAAAAGTGGTTTTACAAATGATCAACAATCTTTTAGAGGAAATGGGTGTGGACAAGATTTCACAATCAGCCTTCAGCAAGCTCTGGGGTATGTCAAAAGAATGAAATATAACAACTTCTTAAAGTGCAATATATGCGTGGATTTGTTAGATAAGCTCGAGAAGTCGAAGCTTGAGGTGAAAAAATCACTGGTTCGGAAGGAAATGAGAATTCACACGATGGAGCAAATGTCATGTCGATCAATATACTGGATGTGGAGATGCTTGTCTACAATAGAACCAGAGAATTTTCTATGTGCCATTCATGACAAGATGGATCAGCAAAACCAGTTTAGGGCTATACCAAAGTCTGTTGCAAGGTCTTTCCCATTGCAAATATCACTAGCTGGATTCATAACTCATGGCCAAGGAGCAGTGCATCACGGTCATTTTACATTAGAATTATGGGGCGATTGTCCAAACTTCCATATTGGTAGCATTGCAAAAGCATTGCGCGATTTGGAACATGGTTTTAATGGAGATGTTCATTCTTGTAAGTCATTGCAATATCTCTTCAAGGCATTGCATGACACTAGTTCCATAAAACTAGAGGATTTGACCATATGAAAGATGAATGGGCCATCACCTTCAATTCATGTGAACCCAATACTGGGGCGCCGACTACCCAAGAAGCTACTCTTGCAACTTGACGATTGTGCTGGCCAGAAGCCTTCAGAGGCTGAGTTTAGTGCCAAATTAACGTATGTCAATAGGGATAATTTGTTGTGGAATCAGAGATGATGTTTATCGCACGATATGTAGTGTCACATTGTACTACAGTTTGTCGAACCTAAATAACTTCACGTGTTATTGTTAGTATGTCATTTATATTTTTTCTTCTATGTTGCAGAACAAAGCTTGAGGTTTTGCCATGTAGACCTTATTTCTTACGTCATGGAACAATCTCTTCTCTTTCTTTTCGAGTTTGACAACATATTATCCAAATCGTTGAGTGCCATAGGTTGGCCTCCGTGGACGTTAAAATATACTTCCTTCCTTCCTTCCTTCCTTCCTTCTATATCCTCTTTTCAAATTACATGATATAGCTAGAAAAGTAAGATATCAATATGATATTTGGAAGTAATGTCATACATTTATCTCGGTCAGTGGAAGTTAAGATGCCACTAGAATTGGAATGATTTTGCCATTTTTTTCAACAAGTGTAGCGAGTAACTTGCATTGATGAATTTGTGCTCTAAACAATAATTAGTTTTCTTCTGCCAGTGACCCATTTGTGATGCTGAAACATAAATTGGATTTTGTGGATTTCCTGTCCAAGATGTACTTTGCAGGTATGTTTTCTATCTTCTACATGCCAGGGATATTATGTTCAAATTTCATTTAGTTTCGTCTGTAAAGTATTTAGAGCTCTTTCAAATGTTAGTTTGAAACATCCTCAACCTGTTATGGTCTGTAGGCTTGCCCATGAAGGTCATTACATGGGCTTTGCACCAAATTTTATATTCTAGAGGTATCTTCATTTGCTTTTTCTGATATCTTATGTTGCACGCTTTGTAGGTAAGCAAGCCACTAATAAGCTGAGTTTGAATGAAAACCTGAGAAGGAGAAAGGCGTCCAACTTGGTGTGCTTGCTATGCATGCCAACATTTTTTATGGATTTTTTTTTTTTTTTGAAGGACGACAAGCTTTATTATTCACCAACTAAAGACCAGAGCAACATAAAATGCAAAGACAGGATTATAAACCCAGTGGACAAACCGATCCAACTGAGCACAACCACATGCCTATGCAAAAGAATGAATCTGAAGGTAAGTATGCCAGATCAGTACTTGCTTCTCTTGATCAAGAGAAGAACAATGGTAAGCCATAACAATTTTATTTTGCGCCCACTGAAGAACAATCTCATCTGCAGTATCTACGCCCTTAAAGATAAACAACCTCCTTCTCTTCTAGATTGACCATAAAAGCCAGCCACATGCGAGATGAAAAGCTCGTTTCCGTAGTTTGGGCCAAGAATCAGGATAGATAGCAAGCAAAATTTGCAGGCTAGATCTAGACGTGCCAAATAGGGTCAACAACCAAGACCATGCCCGCCAAAGCCGCTCACACAAGAAAAAACAATGCTCAATACTCTCAACCCTTTGTTGGCATAAAGGACAGAGCTCTGAAATCCGATTATCCATTTTTATGGACTAACCTGTTGACTCTGAGGCATCTATGGATCACTTGCCACCACAGAACTACTATTTTGGGATGAAGCAGCTTATCCCATACCCATATCCAAACACTTTTCCATTGTGGCTGAGGGACCTGAAGATGCCACCTATTAGATGGAGGCAGGATTTCAGAATGCACAAGTAATTTATACACATAAGACACAAACTGCCCTGGCTGGATATCCTGATGGCAACCCCATACGACTACCTCAATCTGTGGACCAGAATCCTGTGGCAACAATGCAGCAATATGATTCCAGATTACTCTGTCCCAGCTGTACAACAAGAACTTTGTTCTAAATGCTTCCCATGACATGAGATGACCAGACTCATACCAAGCTGCAATAGTGCTGATACCAGCTGCTACCCATCGTCGTTGAGTCTTTGGATGAACAACTACACTTAGAGGCACATTCTTAGGAGTGTTCTGCAACGGAATCCACCAGCATGGAGTGGACAACTAAAGACATGCCTCAGGATTAATATGGAAAAGAGACCTAACAGTGTCCCAAGCAGCAAGCAACCCCTTCAGAAAGGGAGAAGCATTAGGATACGGATGCATATGATAAAGCAAAGCCCAAGGAAGGAGGGGCTTAATGGTGGCCTTATGAAATGGGAGACAATGCTGAATCGACTGCACCAACAACCTCGGCCAGGAGAATCATCCTTACCAATGAAAATCCTCCAAATGAACTTTGATATCATCACCTTGCTTTGGAGGTGAAAATCCAACATACCAAGACCACCAGCTGCCTTAGGTCTAATGCATTTCGCCCAAGCTACCTTGACCACCGCTCCTAACTCATTTCCACCCCAAATAAAATTTCTGACGATACACACAATCTCCTCCATCTTCACTGCGGAGCTAATAGAGCAGATGCCATGTAGACATGAGTATTACTAAGAACACATTTAGCCACAATGATTCTACCGGGCATGGACAGTTTAGCTGTATTCTACCAAAACAAGTGCTTTTGCAACCCACTAATGATTTCATCCCAAGCATCTGAAGCAAAGACGTGAATTCCAACTGGGATACCAAGCAACTTTGTGGTATTGCCATGCAGAAGAATATTCCATGGATAGTCCAAAATACAGGGAGGGATGGGACTGTCCAACGTCCACAAAGCTGTACATTTTTGCCACCCTACAAGAACTCCTGATGCTAAGGAGAATGTGTCTAATAATAGCTTAGCATTACGAAGATTCTCAGCCTCGGCAATTAGGAACAAAAAAGTATCATCGGCATATTGGTTACATACCTCTTGAGAACCATCGTCCATTGGAAGGCCTTGAATAATGCCATCTTGGGTAGCCACGTAGAAGAGCTGGGATAATACTTCTGCCACAATTGTGAAAAGCAAGGGTGCTAAGGGACAACCTTGCCGAATTCCTCTACCCACTACAAAAATATTCGATGGCTCGCCCTAGAAAAGGACAGTAGATCTGGCTGATGCATAGAGCTTCATGACATTCCTTGTGAATGACTCCCCAAACCCAAGTGCAAGAAAACACTTCTCCAAGAAACCCCAATCAACACTATCGTAAGCTTTAGCAAAATCAAGCTTAAGATACACTGCTCTATGACCCTGCAACCGGGCCCAATATATTCCTTCATATGCAGCAGCCACGTCGTTGAGAATACAACGACGAGGGAGAAAGCCAGATTGTGTTGACGAGATAGCGTCAGCCAAGATATCTCGGACTCTTTCTGCCAATGTCTTAGCAAAGATCTTGTACACAGAGGAAAGCAATGTAATAGGTCGCCAGTCAGAAATAGTCTTGGGTTCCTTGCTCTTTGGAATGAGAGAGATACAACCTGTATTCAAAATCTTATCAAGGCTCCTAAATCTCTGAAACTCACAAAAGGCATCATATATGTCATCCACCAATCAGTCCCAGCACTTCTGAAAGAATTCAATAGGAAAGCCATCAAGACCCGGGCATTTGTCCCTTTACAAGAGAGCCACAACTGCTTTTAAGTCCTCCTTCATGATATTAGTCTCAAGAAGCAACCTCTGCTCTTCAGAAACAATGCGACGCACCTTAGTCAACACGGACAAAGACCAAGCTAGGCAGGGTTTAAAAGGTATGAATGAAGCACCTAAATCTCACAATTCCTGCCAAGCATGGAATTCCAACAAGGGACTTTATTGTCAATGCATGTAATTTCAACAAGGGGTTTCAGTCAAAGTAGTAGCCATCTACATAGGCAAGGTTATACATTTTGATAATCTGTGTAAAAGAGGCCTCTTAACACTAGAGTCGTCACATGATGTACCAGAAAAGGTGCATTTGCACTGTTCGCATTAAAATTCACATAAAATCAGGGGTTCAATAATCAGTCAAACCCTTCTTATATGTTAATATATGGCAGTCATGTTGCATGGGAAAAATACCTAAAAATCTATTGGTCCCCATTCATGAGAGTTACACTTAGGTAAACCCAAGGGGGTCAAGTCTGTTTCGCTACATGTTTAGATAAAGTAAAACTGTCTCGGCAAGACAATTTTTATGATTTTCTTCATTATTTTTGTATTTTTCTAGACGAGTTAGAGAGTAAGACACAAAAAACTGCACCTCAATCCGAGGTCTGAGAAGGGAGATAGGGTTGTTTTGAACATGGCGAGGGGTCAAAAGCCGCTTGTTGTCTTCACGTGAACCAATCTTGGTTTCAGAGAAATTTTGTTCCAAAATCAAATCTCTAACTTTTGTAGGAAAATGAATTTTGACCCAAAATTTTGAATATAAGTATTAGACAACTTGCTTTATCTAAGAAAAATGTCCATTAGCCTTGATGATGAGGTTTTGATTTTCTTTTATTTTTTCAATTACAAGTGAATGATAACTTATGTCTATATAGGAGTAAAATGATTCAAAGTCATCCTCAAAAAAATCACATTATGAAAGGTTACCACGATATGGAATCACCCCAAAAACAAACACATAAAAAAAGCATAGCGTTTGTTTTCAAGAAATCAAGAAAGGTTAAGTATTACACGAGACCATTACGGTCCACCTTCTTTTTAAAATTAATAACTCCCTCATGTTAATCAATTTCAGTTTCAATTGCAGGATATAAGCACCTTATGAGCTACTCTATTCATTAAAAATAATCAATGCTCCTGATCTTGAGGTTTAGCATAAACTTTCTAGTGTTCATTCCAAGTTATCTGTTAGAGTACGCGTTCCATGGATTTCATAAACCTATGTATTGAATGGTGAACTCAAAACTTGTATTTTTTATCTTCTCAAGTTGTGGAAGCAATGCAAAAGAATGAAAAACAAATATAAAAAGCTAGAACTATGAAAAATAAAGATAGACTGCTATGTCTGTTTCCCATAACCCGATTGGGTTCCGTGGACGTTAAAATTTTCTTCCTTCCTTCCTTCCCCCCGGCATGAGAGAATATGCCAGTGTTGCCACATGCGGACAGTAGAGGATGAGCACCATGCTCTGCAAGAGTGTCCGACATATACGCATATCCGAGCAACACATGCTGATCTTAGATGCTCTGAGGCACCGCTGCATCAATTGCTGGCATCGCCAATGGTTGCACGTCTCGCATCCTACATTTTGCAAGTCTCTACCGTTAGAGAATCCCTTACAGGACAAGGGATCTGAGAGCCTACTACCAGGGTTTTTCCTCCCATGTGGGGGTTTTTTCATCCCAGTAGTAGGGACACATTGTATAGTAGCATTTGTCTTTTTGGTGTGGTTTTATCTGCTTTGTGTACTGCATGTACCGTCTCATAGGTCAAGTTTGGCCTCCGCGGACGTTAAAATATACTTCCTTCCTTCCTTCCTTCCTTCCTTCCTTCCTTCCATTGCTGGTCCACATGGCTTATGATCATTCAAGAAGCCAGAACATCCTCATCTTAATTAGTTGGTTGCTAGAATTGCATTATTTAATGGTAAAGTTGAAGCACAAGCAAACTGAACCTATATGAATCTCCACTCATCCTTCCAAAAATTATGTTAGAGAAGGTAGAAAATCACCATATCATTGTGTAAGTGACAAATGAACAATAAATAAAATTGATAATCATAATTAGAGAGATTTAATTCTATACCCAATTCGTTAATTGTGGACCATAATGGTCCATGCCCATTTATATTCAAATCTTACATATAGTAGTATGTTATTTTTAACATCAAATTGGAGATCTATGTTGCCAATGAAGCTTGAACCCATAAAAATTATAGTCTATCATGAAAGACAAGCTAAAGTTACTATTATTATACCTAAAGTAGGAACTCTTAAGTAGCAAACACGTGTACTAAGTTTATGATAGTAAAAAATAAGAAGATTTCATCGTGTGTTTTGGACTAAGACGATACAAACTATATTTTAAACTTCTATTAGATGTTTCGTCAATCATGAGTTGAAAAAAAATGCTATCTTGCTTTAAAATATGGCAAGCCTAAATACAAACCAGAAATGGTCCATGTCTATTTTAAATCAAATCTTGTACATAATATGTTACTTTAACATGAAATTCAAGATCTATGTTGCCAAGGAAGGGTGACATTCATAAAAAATATTGCCTACCATAAAATATGAGTTTTTTGTATTATTACCTTAGCTAAACTCTAATTTTGTGTAGTGGCAACCACTTCTAAATGTAAAGAATACATGGTTATTCACCATATTTAAGTTCATAAAATTCTTTATTATGAATGTATAAGTGGAATGAATGGAGTGCATCATTTATTGCCCTTAGAAAGCTTGTTATATGAGTTTAGTTAAACCACGTTAGTTCTATTTTTGTCCTGGATTCTGTATCGAATCTTCTTTAGTGAAAATTGAGATCAACATGACTTATAGACACTTCAAAAAATTGTTGGACTATAGCTCTTAGAGTTGACAACTTATGGCCGCAAGTCTTACGTCAAAACTTGTTATAGTAAAGGAGAAACAATTCACAACCTCAAACAGCTTTATTGAACTAAAAATGGTTTGACGACTTCATATAATGCCATCTAATATCAACGAAAGATGAAAACATGCAAATCAACATGTTTTATCATAAAACGTCAATTACTTTCAATTTTAGAAATGTTTGGACCCCTTTATGCTAGAAAGTTTGAAGAATGCAGTTCTAGCCTGGCGTAAAAACTGCTGAATTCAATGAGGTTTGGGCAATCACCACAACATATCAGTAAATCTATTGGTCATGAAATTCTCCATGGCCATAAAGAATCGAGTGAGGATTCCAAAAGTGGTGGTATCTTGTGAAATGGAAATTTCTCTTGTTAGATACCTGGGTTTAAGTGGCAGAGGGTATGCTGGACCAATTCTGGTGGATGAACCCAGAATAGTTCCAGTAACAACCCTAGTGTTAACCATTTGTGCAGTATGTTATCTTCTCAATTGGGTCCCATAGGCCGATTGGTCTCCGTGGACGATAAAAACAATTCTATTCTATTCTATTCTTTATGTACCATTTGTGCAATATGTTATCTTCTCAATCTTCTTTATGTTATTTTGTGTTGAAGTTTCACTTGGTTTGAAAAATGGCAGGGTTTGACTTATAATTTCTTTCATAGAATCTGCATCTCATTTGTATGCTCGAAGATATACAACTGCAACGTCGAAATGGAGGTGTCTGATATTAGACCATAGATTGTTAAGATGGACTTAAGGTAACTTCTATACAATTTCAATGTTTTTCAAGTTGCTATCAATCAATGCAAAGCAATTACAGGGTTTGCATGACAACAGAATCTATGCTTTATTTCTGGATAACAGCAAATCTAGATGGTGCACAGATTTGTTACATATATATGCTATCATGGCATTGGCTGACGCCTTTTTTCGTATACCCACCCATAATTTTGCTACAGAGGTGAGGCCTTATAACCATTTACAGTTGTTTTCATAGAACTGCTATGTTTTGATCTGCTAAGTTGGCAGATATGAATGTTAAAAAGGGATGATTGTATGCTAAGTTGATAGACATGAACGTTGAAAAAAAAAATGATTAACCCATACGAGAATTTTTTCTGTAAGGTAAGCTTTCTCATACCAGATCTGGCTCATTCTAAATTTTTTCTTTGTCACTTGGAATGATTGAATTTGAGCCATACAATATCAACTTATAATTTTAAAAACAGGTAAAGATGCATCCAATTTACATTTTTGTCCAAGATTTTCTACTTTATTCTATTTTCTTTGATAGTTGATTTATGAAAATTTTATGTAATGTTTGATTCATGTTCTGCGTTGTAGCTATATTGCATCCTTGATTTCTAATAATTTAGATGTTGATAGCACTCTTGATAGACAAGGAAATCTGTGCATTAATTATGTCGGCTATATTGCCCATTTCTAAATGAGCCCATTATGCACAAAGTTGAAAAAGCAAAGATATTGGAGACTAACAGTGTGATCAATGTCTAAGTAATCTAACATTCTCTATTTCTTTAGGCCCAACACTCTAAATCTTCATTTGTCAATTGGAGAAATTGAACTTAAGCCATATAGTATTTGGCATACAGTTCTAGAAGCAGGCAAGATGCAATCATTCCCTCTCTTATTGTAATAAGTATTCTGTTTTTTCAAATATCTGATTGAAAATGCTTCATCTGCTTTTTAGCTACAACTTTTTTGCATAAGCATTTGTGATGCTCCGGTTTTTTTTGCAAAGTCTAAGTGCCACATATTTTATGTTCTAAAGGTCGTTTTCTATCTTTTAAATCATTTTCAGCTTTATTTACAGCGTTGAGCTCCACATAAAACAACGAGGTAAATTTAATGTCCCCATATACTTCACCTTTTTCTAGCTTTGCGTGATGTTGCAGATGATGTTGTTTTCAGTATGTAGAACATACTCCTTTCATAAACACAGTTGGAGATGTGTAGAAAATTTCTTATGCTAAATCATTTGCCAGTTTTAGAAAGTTTTTGATTTGGTAATAGAAGACGATATAACAGTAGTAGAGCTTTTTAATGCTATGACATTTTGGATATATAGATGAGTAATACTGGATATCTCCAATCATTGTGTTGCACACAATACTTTGTCACCTCTAATCTTGAATTGTCTGATGCATGTCATGCAGATGTGGGAATCTGGTGCAATATGAACATTATGCTATGGTGTGTATTCAAGCGTCTTTGATATTATGGATTTAAATTATAATGGATCTATAGTTCGATATGATAGGGCATGAAGATGCATTATCTTTTTCTTGATGCCTTGAATATGAACGTACTAGAAGAGGACTTTTGATCAGAAGACATCTTCGTTCAGCCGAAAGCACTCTGATAACTAAACTCTACCTCTACTTTTTTTGTTTTTCCGGTTTTACTATGTTATTAGCTCAAAAACTTTTACGAAGCTGAAATATACATGGGTCTTGAGTTGGGATGATCAGCCTATGTTTGCTTTAACTTCTGATACTTAGAGGGCTAATTTTATATGGCTTGAAAGAGAGAATCTAAATTACATGATGTGTACTTAATCTGTGACCTTGAAATTAGGTTGATGATTTTATAATAATCGTGTAAGATTTGAGCATGGATTTCTTCTGAAAAAAGCACTCCCATCATACACTGGAAAAATTTCTGCTAATTCGTGTCCTTGACTATATAAATGCACTTTGACATTAACTTTGGTGCCATTTGCATATTTGAAATGAGTTTTCTATTTGAGAATGACTCGAATACTACTATAGGCTTTATGAAATGATGTTTGCCATTTCGAAGAACAAGTACATGACATGCAAACTCTATTCTAACCTATGTACTGACTCCTGCCCTGTACCATAGTGCAGAGATATCCAAATAGCAATAAGAACAATATTCCCTTCCCAAATCTACAGATGCTCCCATGGTCATCATTTAGGTTTTATATTTAAGAACAATCACCTTGAGATCATCAAGTTTTGTAATGAAATAAGCTAAACGGTTTCCATACATTATGTTCTACATTCTCACATATGTGCCCCTATGTCTCTTATGGAATTGCAAGTATCAGCCTTCATCGAAAGCCTATAGAGATTCACTCCTATACATATGTCTAAATCGCTGGCCACACTACAATATTTGCAAGGACAGGGATCTAATGCTTTACATGCATGCAATGATATTATTTGTAGGACACATAACTCTACGTATATCGCCCCTATATATGCTGGGCATCACGTGAATTGCACTAAAATATCTTCTTCAACACGATACAACAACACACAAGCTACGATCATGGTGAGTTTATTGTTGTCTTAGAACTGCACATGAATATTATCTGAATCGTATGAAAAAATGATTTACGAACTCATTTTAATTATAATCATGTTGACTACCAAGTTATATTTATACTCCATTCCACACTCCACTATAATCTATTAATTTCATTTTAGCCCATATGTGCACTCCATTACATTCGCCTATTCCATCTGCCCATGACTAATGCCCGGCATTGCCGGGCACACGTTTCTAGTACATTATAATCAATAAATAGGCAAAGTAGACAATGAGCTGTGACCTGTACTCCACCGGAAGTCCCTCCTCCACTAAGGTATGCCGACTCGTCTTGTCCAAGTCCTCAAATTTTTTTCAACCTAAATAGAATGAAAGTTTCACAATGTATTAAAAAAAATGCCCAGCTGCATACAACGTGCCAAAATATTGAAAGAGCAAGGCATTTTGTTAGGATTATACAACGAAACAATACCCCCTATGCCATGTGTGAGGAAGGGGTCAGCAATAACTCCTTCATATATGCCTTGTCTAGGGTCCAATAAGCCCTTTTCGTATGAATACTGCACTAGAATGTCCATAAAAAAACTCCCTTCTCGTACGTATTCGTACCCTTTAATGTAAGAAAAAACCCATATCATCCATTCACATGTTATGCACGCCTACATTGGAGATTCGATAGTACCAATTCCGCTACGCTGAGGGCGCAGAGTAGGCCAGTAACGTTAGCGTTGAGGTATGCAATGTCGAGGGTATGCAAGAGAGTGGCAAAAAGAGGGTAGAAGGTCAGGGAACATGTATATCATGTTTTTCTCATAATTTATATTTCCGCTTACCGCAAAATTTCTATTAATTTATATTTCTGTTTGTTAGTGTTAAATAAGTCAAAATTTAAAGGTTGCTATAGGCCGAAGTTATTTTCAACAATTTTAATTGTTTTAAGGCGCATCTTAACGTTTTTGAACTTACCATTCAAGACTTTCAAGAAAGCACTTAAAAGTTATAGCAAAAATATTGAACATTCAAGCTCCATACTTTTGTGTAATGAGTATGGCTTCCTTTAGTATACCTTGGTTATACATAGTTGAGAGGTTATAGTTTAAAACAACTTTTGTTATAAGAGGGCCAAACATGACATGCAAACAAGTTATATGAACTTAATAGGATGAATTGCCTTTAAAAGTTGCCAAAGGAGAGATGGCATTGCTGGTTAATAGTGAAAGAAGGATCGACAAAGCACCCCTTTAAAAACGAGAGAGCAGTTTGGCGATTAAATCCTTCAGTAAAATGGAGACCATCCCAACTGACGTAGGCAGAAGCGTTGGCACAAAGGGGGGACGTGGACAAGCTGCATTGGCCAACCGGGTGGCCAAATCGTCCACCTCCTCCACAACATGCAACAGTAGTGCCAGCCGGATCGAGTCCTAGTTATTGTTGTATGTAAAGAGAAATATACATGAATAAGTATAAATAAGTAGATAAAGCAAAATGAGATCAAATAAGAAGACATAGCAAAAAGAGATTAAGTACCATATTTAGAAATAAGAAGACATAGCAGAAAGAAATGAAATGAAATAGATTACCATATTTAGAAGGATGAGCTACAGCGTCCATGTGAAGGCTGTAGAAATCGGCATGCCAAAACTTGGCATCTGGAAACAGAGTTCTAAATCTTTCAAGGGATTGAAGCAGCAGCGTATTGTAGAATCGAACGGCGTCGTTATGCGGTATAGAGCATCCAAATCTGTCATAATCGGACGGTCTTCCACTCCCGAAATTGCTCAGGAATATTGGCAGACAGCCAACTGCTGGAACATTCACCACAAAAAAGGATCGCCCTCCATGCTCATACAAATCCTTACAACACAAAAAACCCACAAATCAACATCATGCAGAGCCCATAACCCAACAAAATTTTGCGTCTTTCTCGTGAATTTCAGTCCGGCCCTGGCCGCAGTTTGAAATGTAACACAAATAATTCAGTAAGTAGGTCCCTCTCAGTCCTCCGTATACGGGTTGCAAAAAGTAAGAATTGAAGAATTCCCTAGCTTTTTAGACGTTTGTTTAGACTGTCTAACTTACGTGTATGGCTTTCGTCACAGCTTCCACTGCTCCTGGCACTACCTCTGATCTCATCCTGCTTACTGTGTAGTTGTTATGGAAGTAATTTTGCCAGAAATCGTTTATCCCAATCGCTATGTAGTATATCCCAGTTGTGAACGAACTTTTCGCAGGCAGATCCGCAGCGCTCTCTGCTCAGAATAGTAATTAGTATTTGCCTTTCTGAGACCTGATTCATGGGAAGAAATACCTGCTGCAGTGGCTGATTCTACGTTTGCTTTGAAGAAAATATAGTTGTTGATTTGCCTGCTTAAATATATCGGACAATCCATGGTCGTGTTCCTTGCCGTAGCTCCTGACACGGCGAAATTAACTCCATGTTTGTAGTTGTGTTTCATGTTCATGTAATATGCAGAAAATAAGGGGAATCCAAAAGCTTCAGCTGCATAACAAAACCCAAATGTTGAATCAGTCAACCACAAGACAGAAAACTAAGACACAGACTGATCTAAGAAGCAAAGGAAACAGTTAACAGACCTAACATAACATAAACTTAAACATAAGTCTAAGTCAATATGATATAGGTATTAACATAACTGTTCCCTTTGCTTAGATCATACTAACTGTTATCTAAAGCAAAGGATACAGGTATTTTGAACAGTTAAGCATAAGTTGTTTTGCTTAACTGACCTATGAAATCGATGACAAGACGGCCATCGCAGGCGCGGAACGGCAGGCGCGGGATGCGCCTTATATCTGAGCCAGCAAAGTAATTTGGATCTGGAAACAAGTAACCCCAGTTGCCTGTGTCTGTTAAAGAGTCTCCAAAGATGAACATGGCAGGAGGACACACATCTCCTGCTCTACATCCTCCCAACATAACACAAATTAGCACAAATGAGACAAATGCAGCAGCCATGGCCATAACTTGGCTCTGATATTTCTCTCAGCCAGAATTCCTCTCCTGATTCTGCTGTTAGCCTCTATATACTGTTATCCCTAGGTGCTCCCTACTCTTTGTTGCTTTTTAGTTG
The DNA here is from genome assembly GCA_021234155.1 of Isoetes taiwanensis. NCBI lineage: Eukaryota > Viridiplantae > Streptophyta > Lycopodiopsida > Isoetales > Isoetaceae > Isoetes > Isoetes taiwanensis. The sequence continues at coordinate 4,449,311 of JAJEKV010000001.1, read as the reverse complement.
AGCTCTTTGATTCACAGAATATTCTGTGTTATATTCCCCATCCTATACCAAAAGATTCAATAGGAGCTCTACCCAAAAACTTTTCTTACCTCTATAGGTCCCTTGTCATTGCTCATTCTCTTACATTCTCTTTAACTTGGTTGGGGATCGATAAAGGTTTAGAATGGGTGTCGACTTCACATCTGCTTCTACCTACTGGTTGCAAAGTTTGTTTCACATGTTCCATAAGCTACTGCTTCTCGTGGACGTTAAAATTCCATCATATCATATCATCATCATTGATGTTAGTTTGTTTAATATGTCCTTTGTTAATTTGTTGTTCCTATGAGTTGGCTTGTCATTGAACCTAGTTTTTTCTCTAAGCTTCTATGGAGTTATTTATTTTTGTTACTGCATTGCATTGAATCTGTACCATTTTTTAGATGCTGGTATTTATGTTCACCCTGTTCTATGGCCGATCTATAAATGTATCTATACTCAAGGTTAGTTGATTGCTTTGCCATGACATTTAATTTTGTTTCTTTGGGCTACCTTGGGAAAATGCTCATGTGGTTTTAAATTCTTTTGTAACCAAATTTTGGTTGTATTTTGGGGACTTTGGTAGATATCCGAGATGTCATAGGTTATTGGATGTGTCAGCTGTCTGGGCTGCAGCATTTAACCTCCGGGATAGACCTGCATTTTCAACGGAGGCACAGGCCTCCTGGCCATTTTTCTACTTCACTGTGGTCAGCATTAACAACCGGTCGTCGCATTCTGCTGGGGTCTCTTTGTAATCCATCCCCAAATCAGGGACCAAATCTAATCCCATAAAAATTTGGGGCTCTCGGCCTCGCGAAGAGGCACAGAGATCGGGCGTTTCTCACACAGCCTTGGCAAGCAGCCCGCAGGCGCATCTGTGACGTAGTAGGTCTGTGTAATGTTTCCTCGACCCTAAATGGGCTTAAACTCGTTACATTACGCAATGAGGCAAAAGCCCCAACTTCCTAAAGGAAGGATTGAGCGAATCATGATAGTTGTGGAGCTCCGCATAAGGAAAAATGCCGAGACGTAGCGAATAATAATGGAGGAAGAAATGAGAAAAAATGGGCTCTACATAAGCCGGGCAGAGCTCAAAGGAAATCCGCGTTCTCGTGCTGATGCTATAGTTGCCGGGAGATTGCATCGATGGCCAAGAATACTGCGAAGAATATGATGCAGGCCGAAGATGTACCGGCGGGCAGCCTTGGCGATCGCTGGGGAACCACTGGCTCGACTCGTGAGTGCACAACAGGTCCCCATGGCCTCCTACTCACCCCGCCAAAGATCAGCTCAGCCGACAATGTACCCAAATGGACTGATTCAGGCTGGAAAATCGCCCCTGCAGGATGGGCTTCATTAACTTATCCAAAGTAATTGGGGCTTCGCCAAAGGTAAGGTAACTCCATCTCCCTAATCCGCCTCGATATAATTCCAGCCCTTTTGTCGCCCGCCCTCGCTTCACAGAAAAGACCATTCCCAAAGGGAGCACAATACAATGGAGTAGGTAAAGCAATCATAGGTGATCCGCCGCTACAAGTGCGCTTATGCCGCATCTGAGCTATCCGTAAAGTGAAAGATGGAATGTTAGAGCAGGATGTGAGGCAGAGTAGGAACAAAGGGAATACCCATACAATCTAGCAAGCGTGCCTAATCATCCATGGAAGCTTCACTCATGGAAGAAGTAGAAACCTAAGTAAATAAGAAAAGAAAACCGAGGTGGACTACTCATCTCTAGAAAGGTGGCAAAGAAACAGGGAAAGAATATTGGATCGTGAGCTTCATAACGCGGAATGATAACCAAGGAATTTACACAAAAAACAGTAAGTGAATCATCCAAAGGGTACAGCTGGAATGGACAGGATTCAAAGGAGAATAGTGAACAAGCCGAGACTTCTGAGTGGATTCAAAAAGCAAACCCATGCTACTACCGCTAATAAGAGTCACGCGAGGCTCTCCGCTGCCATGTAAAGGTCTCGCTCGTAACTCGGGTAACTACAAATAATGAGCCCGATTGGTCAATGGCACTAATGTGCATGTATAATTTCCCAAGCACAAATTCGATCACGAGATGCACAAAGGTATCCGGAAAGTTTGATCTCGCTACTGTAGTGGGCTTTATCAGGGGCTTCTCGACCTCACAAGAAAGTTAAACTCATGGCTATCACCACCTCGAAGAGGTTAGGGGTTTGCCCCAACACCAATCGCTAAAGGCACTGGGTAAATAACTTTTTTCCTCATCATGTTTGACAAAGGAAGGTACCGTGGATAGACTAGTTGCCCGCAGCCAGAATCTATATTTGGAGGAGGCTTCATTTGTACTAGCCTACACGTGTGCTTTCTCCCTAATAAGCTCACATCAAAAATCCCTTGCTGGTTTGAAATAGAGTAGTCTTCCACCGCACCTACTAGTCCCTGAAGTTCCTGGGAAGTCTATTGCCAACACGCTTAGGCTCATGTATCTCACTCTATCGCCAAAGGGCCTAGAATTGCGGTTGCCATCATGTACCAACACCAGATCCCCAAAAGGAGGATCATGGAAAAGTGGTATGTGTTGCTTTTAAGTTTTTACTCAAGCCATTAAATGGATGGGAAATAAGGAGGATGTTCCCAAATGTGGAACTAGAAGAAGTGATCAAACCGCCGTGCAACCACTCGACAAAAATGCCTCCGAGGGCAATGATGTGAGAATATGTGCATGTGATCAAGATCTATTACTGTGAGGGAAGCTTTTCCCCTCAAGGGACACATGTTCTCCGTGCTGCGTCACTCCCCCATTTACTCCCGCCTCCCGCACTCAGCCTTTTGCTACCCCCTTCTTCACCCTAAGGCTCGGAACGCACTCCGAAAGTGTGCCATGTTCTAAAGTGGACACCCTGGGTGGGGAGACTCAATGGCAAATGGTGGCCTCCAAACATGGTACAAGAGCTAGAAAATGAACTGCTGCTCTTTTGACACTTTTGCTTTATATCATTATTGCATGAATTAGACAGGGATTTATTTCCTGTAAAAAACACAATTAGGAAATGTGATACTGAAGGGCAATTCATTCAAAAAATCTGTATTCTAAGTCTTTGTTTGCTTTTAATAAAACGTTTGCTAAGGGTGTTGATCGCAGACTAATAAGATTCTTTGATTTGCAATTTCAGGGAACACCTTCGGAGAAAAGTTCGCACTAATAATGCACCCAGACCAATGCATGTGGATGAAGAGAGCTGGAAGAAGTTTGTGGAACTTTGTGGGAGAGATTACCAACGACAAAAGAATGCAGCTTCAAAACGCAAAACTCAACAACGAACGGGTTCGGGGGGAATCATGTCCATAAAAACTAAGTTTGTGAGTTTTTGTTTTTCTACTACATTTTACATTATTTTATGTTATAGTTCTTGTGATCAACAACATATCTTACAGTTTCAGGATTGGGGATCTATGCCCACAGAAGACTTGTTACGAGAAATAATATCAAATGGTGGATATGAAGCATTTAAAAAGAAGATGATTGCGAAAGGATGTGTGCCACAAAAGGTTTGTTTATCTTGTAATGGATTCTTTAAAGTTATTTACAATTTATAGTTGCATTTATGGTATAGCATAAAGCATTGGACTACCTCAAAGGAACCAGTCCGGGAATCATTTTTAAAGTGAAATCCAAGAAGAGTAAATAGACCATGGACACTGTAAGCATTTAAATTTATTATTTTGGGTTTATTTTAAAATCTGATTTCTTTTACATTCATCTCACATTTAAATCTTTTTTAAATGTAGAACATATGTTATATAAACAATGACTCTGATGAGGAAAAGGTATGGTTTATATTTGTTCTCTTTTATGTAAATTAGTTTGGTATTTCACATTGCCTAAGTTTTGAATTTAACTAATCAGGAAGAGGAGGAAAAGGACGAGGATGGAGTCAATGGAAATGAAGATGGAATCAATGGAAGTGAAAATGAAGGCAATCAAAACAATGTTGAGAATGAGGAAAACTGAAATTTGTGCTTGAAAACTAGAGAAAAGGATCAACGTAAACTGTCATTGCATGAGCTTAATTGTATTTTTTATTATTTCTATTTTTAATACAAACTATTTCGTGGATTTTATGCTATTTCACTTTTCCATATATTTACGAAATCTTAATATTGCTGATACAAACTTTTCTCTCTTCTACTACCTTTGTGATTACATTGAAGAAAAGTATATACCATTTGCTTTGCCACATTGATGACATTCTATTCAATACTAGTAATGGTGCCCAGCGTTGCTGGGCATAAGTTGGGAACGTGTGTGTGGAAACATGTTCAACTCAGATTCATTTTTATAAACCTAATATAATTAGGCAAATCCGTAGAGAAATTATTATTTGTTGCCACTGACACTCTAAATTTGGGTTGTGCCTAAAGGCTCTCTGCCAAAACCTTGAATCGCATTAACTATAGGAAATTGTTGTGGACGCTTCGTGGTTGCCAGCATCAAGAGTGGGGTATTAATGTATTGCATGTATTATAGCATAAATTTGAGAAATATGACTTATGTGAAATCTCAGAGCGTAGGTTTTAACATAAGTGGGACCGCCCTAACCAAAGTTCAATAAAGCCAATTAGATTGGAGTAAGCAAACATCTTGTTTTGGAGCAACTTAATTGTCTCTAATCTATACCCTTTTAAAGCATATGTATGTGTTCGTGGAATTATTGCTATATTGCTTGGGTACCACCATATGAGTGGCATTTTATCACCTAGTATATTGCCTTAACTGTTGTTTCTCAAAGTTAGCCAATAAGTTAGGCAATTATATCATGTGTAGGCAATTATATAGAGCATGTGAATCGATTCCCTATGAGCTATAAAGAGCCAAAGTTAGCCAATAAGTTAGGCAATTATATCATGTAGGCAATTATATAGAGCATGTGAACTGGATTCCTTATGAGCTATAAATATGCCAGCTAAATGGTTTCTCTTTAAAGCGCACAGAGCATGCCACAACGTCCATGTGTCATAAGAAGTCTAACTATTTAGAACCAACCACCTGTGTATTGAAGATTACTTTTTATTGCAGATATAAGCTCACAAAAGATTGTAAATATGACAAATAGATAAAGAAGTAGATGGCAACGTTTTAGATTAGATGTGAAGCATATATAAGCCTACAAAAAGACAAATAGATAAAGTAGATGACAACGTTTCATCTAAAATCAGATATGGCACGTGTCAGTGTAGTGTATGTACAATCATCACCTTTCCCCATATCTCTCTTCTAAGGTTCATTCTTAGTTGGACCTTCTTCCTCAGCTACAGTTTTACAGTTGTTTAGTTAGAAAACGAATTTCCGATCCTAACTCTGTTAATCAATCTTTTCTATATCGCATTTCTTTCTCTGATCTGATGCCCAAGTCAACAATATAATGCTCCTCCAACAAAGGATACAGCCTCAGGTTAACCTGCTAAAGTCGGAATCATGACTTAATCAGTTCGCATTGTTATAAGCTTGAGCTGATTATATCATTCCTGCTTAATTAATTACTCCTAATAGATGAGCAAGAATTTGCTGCTTCAATGAGATAACCTTCGTAATCCTAATTAACATTCCAACAAAAAAATGAAATACCAAGTTGAGAGACAGCTAAATAGGTCGTAATAAAAGAAGAGTAATTACATTATTCCAAGTCTACATAATATAACCTAGAAGCTTGGTAAAGAAAAATTGCTCTCGCGAGACATGTTTCCATATGAAATTTAGAGTCAATAATCTCTATTATTTTCCATTGTGCAATGTGTGACGTAAACTATCCACCATTGCCATTGCCATGGCTCAATACCCAGTTGGTTATGACTAATCTAAATATGGTTTCATCTGCCGCAGGGCAGCATACCTTGTGCCTCTTCCTGCATATAGATCAGAGACTAAGCATGAAATGCAGCAAATCTGGCCCTGCATGCAAATAATTGAATTATAGAGTAAGTAAGGAAGCTTGTTCTAGGCTTGTTGCCACCTTGGCAAGCATGCAGATCACTTGTTCCTTTTCTCAAAATCTTAACATTCAGGTTTCTAAAGCCTTTTCATGACTTGCTCTAGCCATGGCTTTTCAAGCTAACAAACCAAATTAAACAAAATATAATAACGTACCTGGTGGTCGGGCCATGTTTTTACATTTGTTGCTGTTTTCCATCATCTAGGCAAATTCATGCAGACTTCAGAAAGATTACATGTAGCATCATATGGTACCTCTGATGTATACATGTGTAGCATCACATGATATCTCTGATGTATATGTCTGTAAGTGCTCAAAATAGCTTTCAAACTTGGCATTCCTTTCTCATTCCAATGCTGCACCGTCTGAGTAGCTTATTCAGTGGCTGCAATAACATTTAATGGTTAGTCCAGGCTAAAGGTATAATAACGAACTTGGATGTTCAAATAATAAAAACATCGTGGGCTCATTGAATGGGATGTTTCCAATGACAACACCCGTGAAGGTAATGCATATTAGAAGGGAATATTCTTGACATGATGGAGCAATAGCCAGGCTGCAAGGGAAGTACCGGTGGTGTCATTTAGCTGGTATTCTGCCTGGAGCAATCTGTCCAGTTCTGTGGCATCTTCGTTTGCATGAGCCATACGTTTCTAGGGATATCTTGTGCTGACATTAATCCATCTGGGGCCTTCTTTGACATGATCTCACTTCAAATAAAGGACAGATGTAACTTTGTATTTTCCGTGTATATGCAACCAGTGACATGACAACAAACAACATGCTGTACTTACTTGATGTATGTCTCTAACTTTCTAGCAATCAAAAAGAGCCTCCATTGTGACATGAATAATTGCCAGAGTAAAACTGCAAGAGTAAGAAATCATAGAGCAGCTGTATAAAAAGCCTCACAGAAGCTATTAAATTGTTTCCACTTACTGGATTTAAGTCGTGGCCTATTGTTAGATCAAACATCGATTAAACCAAAACAATCACTGATATAAAAGCTCTTCAATTAAGAAAATGCTGATCAGTCATTTCCGCCGGTTTTGTTCCTTAGAAAATCCGCCACAGTTAGGCACAGGTCGATTTTGGCATCCCAATTTTCCACCGGCCATATACCTGATCATTAGGCAAAACCTTAGAATGTATCAGCGCCATGCTGTTTTGCATAACGAAATCCAAATACATGTAAGTTAATCTTTCGTATTTGGGGCTGAACTGCAGTTGTGTAAGCCCTAAACTAATGGTCCATTTCTCACAGAGCAAAACTCATAGCAAGACTAAAAGCAAGAGCGCCTTCGTGTAGATCGCCATGGACGTATTGCAACGGAAAAGGAAGATATAAAATTTGGAAGGACCACTGCTCTGCCGTAAATAAACCTTAGCAAGGTAAGTTGGAAGAAAGAAATAAAACCATGGTAAAAAGAGTCGGGCGAAAAAAAAGATCAAATTTGGACCCTTCTTGATGTAGTCAGGTAATTTGTGGCCCTAGGGATCTAGGCTGATCCAAATCCAGGAATTACGGCATAACATTATAATAATATAAAATTGATGAGATAACATTCAATAATTTTAGACACAAAGCTGGGATGTCCATTGCTTCTAAATTTATGCTAAAAGCTGCGATTATCATCAATGCTTTTATCTCGCCATGTCGAGATAAAAGCCGCGATTATCATCGCTATATTATCTTGCCATAATTTTTTGGTATAAATTGATACAACCTTGACGTAAAGCTCCATTGCTTTGTGCTTCTATCTTGCCACAATTCTTGAGAAAACATTTAAACAATGTCAACATAAGTTTGCTAAAATACAATTGTTTTTGCTGATACTAGAACAATATTAAATTGCTAAAAATTACGATATTATCCTGTTACTAATGGTGTTATAAAGTAGTTGGAAAGTCTATTAGTGTCAAGATTTATGACTTTGCTTTTTGCCACAATCTTGACGCAATGCTTGTCACCCCAGTGACAAATGATCACATCAAAATAGCGTCAAAGGTGTGACAACTTTAGGAGTATTGAAAGTTCCATTTGTGTCAATTTTTTTGACGTTATATTTGACAATACATGTATCTTTCTCTTGTAGTGCATCATATACACAATAATACTATTTCTAGGCTTTAGTTCTATGTTTTTTCATCATATTAATACAAATTTGACTATCAGTGTCAAACATTCAAAGATTTTGTTGCTTTCATAATCCTTGAGACATTCCTTGCCTTCAAAGAACCCCCGGCCAAAACTCTTTAGATCATTCATGGTGAAATTGCCATTCATTCGGCCAGTGGCTCCAAATTGCTTGACAGATCATGGTGTTTGGCTCATTGAGGTACCAATTGTATCCGGCCGGGTCATCAATGAGAAGCACGCCTTCAAACCTGAAATTGCCGACCTTTTTGAGGTGCTTCAAAAAATTGGCTTTTTATCAGTTAAATAAATTTGTGTTGGTACACTGGACCTCGACTCCATATGAACTTGAATTTGTCCTTGTGTTTCATCAATGCCCTTTAACTATGATTCTCAAGTTTTGAGCCTCGCAGTTGACCAAAAGTGCTATATGAAAATCTCCGGACCGCGACCAATCTATGAACTCGCCCAAATTCTCGTCTAGTTACTACCCACTTAATCTCATAAGGTGATCAACTTAACACCAACTTCTTTTGGCAAAGGTAGTAACTCACTCTTGTCATAGCTTCTACCTTAACTCCATTGTAGTAAAAACAAGGTGATTGGGCTTAACTCAGCGTCTTCTCGCATGGACAGAGAGTTGGTGTGTATCGGAAACTTCGCCTACAGATTTCTTGGTGCAGGTCGAAACTGCCTGATCTCTTCTTCGTGGCTGGAAACTTCGTCAGAATGTTCGAGGTGTCTTTGCTTGAATTCGCTCTTGCTTTTTCTCTCGAGACACTTCTAGTCGCAAAATTTAATGATTCTATGAACTATATACAATAAATTAAAAAGAAGACAGTATAAAGGTTGGAAGTTACCTTGTGACTTACATTCATCGAACGACGGTTCGTGATCATAACCTCGATGCATCTCACGATTTAAGGTGACAGGAGCATGACTAATGCGACCGCTGATCTCGCATATTGTTGTCCGCTTGGAGCACCTATCGGAGCTTTGACTTGATGCACCTAATCGGGATTTGTTGACATCTACCATTTGTCCGAAGTTCCCAGAATCTCGATGGATCTTTTGATTTGCCCGAAGTTTCTATCTCAGGTTCAATGCTTAAGGTGTGAGTGTCTTGTCCCCCTACCCCACTACACATTGTACCTCTATATCTACAAAAGTAGGGATGAAGAAGTAAGCTACATATCCCAATTGCATCAAACAAGACTTGGTTACCTTGAGGGTAGAAATACCTCTTTTGGTGTGCTATATGGACCTCAATAAAGTCATTGCCACCAAGAGATGAACAAATAGGACCAATTAGTAAATCCAAGACCATGCTCAAGAAAACCCGAATTGAATCACAATTGATTGTAACTATGCTTTGGTTTTTAACTAAGCTCCGCACTTTTACTCTCTTTACGATGTTCCTCATATATATCTAAAGTGCCCCTTAAAATGAGCAAGTTTATCTCATCCTGTGGGGCACTATAGATACAACAAATAGGACAAGCAAAAGAGACTAAGCCACCAGATGGAAGAGACTAAGCCGATGAAAGATTGCTATCTTGTTTATGTTCAAGCCATTCCCTTTTTTCGAAAGTTTTCTTCAGATGATGGTCTAATTCTACCACCTAAAATGAGTGAGCCACCTCATCCTAGGGGCAAATTAGATACATCAAACAGACAAAACTAAAGAGACTAAGCCAGGTGAAAGATTGTGTCCACTAATCCCACCGCATCTCGTCTCCTTACATCGTGCCCTTAGCATGTAAACTAAGCTACCTATAAGTGCTCACCAGAAGTGCCTCGCATTTGAAGCTGTTTTGATCCTCCCTACTCACACCTAAGGTTTGTACCCATGTCAGAGAAAATTCATAACAAAGAATTCTCAACAATGCAATGTTGATTACAAATCCTCGCAGAAAGTGAACGCGAAATTTGTCAATGAGAATACAATTATACTCAAGCACTTCAAAGAATTTTGTTATGAAGTACCAAGAGGCCGAAAGGCATATGGAAGATGGTATTGCGATCGTGATTCAAAGAATCAAAGTTGGTAGTGGTTTCCCCATCCACGAGGATCTTTGCAAATGTATCGGACAAATACTACCATAATCTTCACTTATCAAGGTCCGGAAGTAGTGGATCTAAGACAAATAAAGGAAGACGGTCCTTGCAAGACGTAAACCTCTAACCTTGGTTCCGCAAAGACTTTCAATGTCAAGTAGTCTCATTTCCGGCCGACAACATTAAGCCTCGCATTTTTGTCTCCGCTTGCCCGTAATAGTTCCAAATTCCTCAAATTGCATTCGGCATATAGTCTCAATACCGCCTCGCATCACTTGGTTTATCCTTAATCATTCCTTCCCATTTTTAAATCTTTATTCATCTTCTGGCCCGAACTCAAGTTGTTTAACCTTCATTTGTAGCACCCGCAGTTTTGATCACAAGTCGGTAACCTGCCTTTACATCAATCACTTCGATCTTGTATATTGATCCATTCTCTCGCGAAGGTCTCATGTTGAATTCAATCGAAAGTAATCCAAGGTTAGTACCACATGACACAAATGTGCACCAATTTTACACACCACAAATTTATCATGACAAACTTTGACCAAATGGCGCCATATTCACTACATGTGGTGTCACACTCACTCCCAATTTTGGTCCACGCTGTTTTTACTTATCTAAGTGTTGTTTTATGCCAAAACAACACCAAATGGCCCCAAAAGTCCACGCGGCCCGCTTATCCTGATTTGCACAAAGAGACAAAGGGTTTTGGAAGAAATTTCCACTCGCGGTCTTTTGGGCGTAAAAATCCACGCCAGAGAAAAACTGTATAGTTTTTGTGATTTTTATCAACGTGTCCTTTTTTTCATACATGTGGTTTTTCTTTTGTTTTCTTTGATCAAGTTGTTTTGAGGAGCCACATTGTTTGTCTTCTGGGCCAATACACATAGAGTTAGACATTGGCTTTTACATATGAAAATAAAATTACAACATCAAAGTAAGATGGTTTTTAAAAACATTACATGTTATTTGGCAAAGTACATGTGTTTCTTAAAGCTAGTTATTGATTGTAATGCTACTAACTATTGTTTTCTTAAAATATGACATAGATAAAAGCATACTAATACATGTAGAAAAAGCTGCAGGAAGAGTTTCTATTGTGCTTTTTAACCAATAAAATATTGATTGACGTGGTATGCTTTTTAAATAAAAAAGCATTATTTTACTAATCAAATATGGACATGGCATATTTTTGAAATAAAAAGCCTTATTATGACACATGATTGTGGTATATTTTTGAAATAAAAAGCATTATTATGACACATAGATTGTTTCTAATATCTTATAGCCTATCAAACCTTGGACACATGGCATTTATTTAAAACATTTGTTCCCGGGCCAGACCTTTCTCCTAATTTTTTGCCATTACATTATATATAAAAAAAGGCTTAGTAAAAAAAGGAAGAAAACACATGTAATCATTATCAAAATGGCAAGCTCATTGTACAAAAGAATAGGAAGCAATGTTGGTTATGTAAGAGTTTGTGAAACAAATCAATCTTTGTTAAATGAAAGCGCAGAACATAAAGAAATAAGCTTATTTTCATTCTTTCGCTTCTCTGCTCACTTAAATGTATTTTGAACAGTTTTTGAGGCTGACTTAATAAATTTTCTTTAGTTTCATTTGGCAAAGATCTCTCTGCCCATTTTTTCAAGCATAAGGCTTCACATTATTTCCAGACAAAGGTGTAAGCGGTGTCACGCCCACTATCCTTTTTAGTCCTCCACCGCAGTTTGCTTCTCCCGCCTTGATTCCTGCTAAGACAATGCAATGTTTTAAGCATCTTAGCTCCAAATGCTGATGAGTAAAGTGGCACAAGAGTCGAAAACAAATGCCAAAATCATGTCGGGGTTCATATAGTAGAAATCAAGGCAACAAAACTTTTACCCGTAAGTAATCACCTGATACGCCATGGTCGCCATTGAGTAGAACATTTTGATAGTAGAAGGGGCTAAAAACTGCAAGGATTCGCCGGATCTTATCTAAACAAGCTTCCTCGCGATTCAAACAAAGCAAGACAGTTAATCTTCTAAAGCAAACTCAAAAAAGGAAAAGAAAATAAGAACAAAAAATTAAATGACTTGGGCTTGCCAAACTCTTTTGGGGAAAAATGTACCACATCTCATGCAAGAAGGCAAGATTAAAAAAGCGCCCATTGCTCCAACAATCCACGTAAAAGGGCCCGAAGTTCCATTTGCGTGATTAAATATAAGAATACGTGCCCTTATCCCTTCTTCTTTTCCTCGTCATCCAAAGGGTTTATCCTATGGCAATGGTTCTGCAACAGTCCATAGTATCCGCCATAGCTACCCTCAAATTTTTCCCTTCCCAAAACTAATGCAGATCCAATGCATAAAAAAAGGAACTCAGATATCAGATTAATGCGCCTATATGTAGTATTCCTGGGCTTCAACCTCGATGTCTTTAGTTCAAGAGCATGGCACACCGCCGTAGAAACGGAAAAGAAGAAGCCCACTTTGTGATGAATCGTGAGTTTCCAAACATTGGAAATGTATACTCAAAGATAAAACTTAGCAAAACAGAAAAACCGTGATGAATGGCCGCTTATTTCAAAAAGCAAGAAGAAATGAGGGTAGAAGATGCTGGATCTGGCCACGCCGCAGTCGCCCAAAAAGATGAAGCATGGCAAAGAAATGGCTTTTCTCGGCCAGTAAAAGTGGAAGTGGAAGCGAAGTGGAAGAGCGTAAAAGCCATTGAGTCTGTCCGTGGTCTAAGTGGAGCGCTCGCCGCCATTGAGTCTGGTCGAAGTAGAGCGCCACCATTGAATCCGGGTCGCCCAAGGAAAGCCGTGCAATGAGGAAAACTGACTCGTTAATTTTCGCCAATAGGATGGCATTACGATTGGCAATCTTAGCCGTCCTTCAATCCAACTGACCGCCCATCCCATTAGATTAACCAATAAGATGACAGCCAGGATCACACCTGCCATCCATCTCTAACAAAATCTAGACCGTCCATCTAACTTTTCTCACTACATGTAGTAATTTAACTTATATTTTCAATAATATGTATGATCCATGTTCCATTATATCTCAAGGTAAGCTTTTTCAGCAGGATGTCTTTCCTTATAAGGATGATGTATTCAAAATAGCTATAGGATGTGCACTACATACACACCCTTGCTATTTTGGCCGTATTATAGGCCCCTCACATTTTTCTATCAAGCACTAGGATTGAGACTAGCAAGTAGCCCAGCATTTTAACTTATTCTAATATACAAAACGATTATGAAATATCAAAAGAGGCCAACTAGAATCTATATTTGTGTCTTAATCATATTCAATTTTTGAAAGTACATCAGACCGAGCATAATTTAATGACACCTAAGCTCCAAATAAAACCGAAAGCATGTAACAAACTCCAGCATGCAAATTGAACATGCCTCCAACACTAAACTCAGTCTCCAAAGATGCCACATGGGCTCCAATGCCAAGGTGGTCAAGCACACCACCTAGGCTCCAACATGCCACCCAGCTAACATCCCAAGGTGGCACAAACATACCACCTAGGTCTCAACATTACCTAGGTTCAACATGCCACTTAGGCCTCTAACATGCCACCTAGACTCCAACATGCCACCTAGACTCCAACATGCCACCTAGGCTCCAACAACATACCACCTACGCCAGGATCAAACATGCCATATAGACTCCAACATGCCATCTAGGCCAAACATGCCAAGGTGGCTTCAAGACAATTACCTGCTGGCGGTTACTCTAGGCTCCAACACATGCCACATAGATTAACATGCCACTCATGTTTCTAACATTAAAAGTGGCTCAAACATACATGTGCCCAACATGCCACGTATTAAACATGCCAAGGTCACTCTCAAGCACAATTTAAGCCTAACATGCCTAGGCTAACATGCCGGGCAACATGCCACCCAGCTCCACCGCGGTGAACTAGACTCCAATATGCCTCCTAGGCCCGCCATACATTATAAGCCTAACATGCCAAGGTGGTTAAACATGCCACGCCGCCCAACTTCGTTACCCAGGCTCAAACACAAGGCCAAGCACAACACTGCCCCAACATGCCACCTAGGCTTCAACATGCTGGCGGGTTAAACATGTTGGTTTAGCTCAACATGCCACGGGCTACAACATGCTGTCTTCAAACACACGCTAGCTCTAACATGCCACTAGGCGCTCCAACATGCCACCTAGACCCAACATCCCATCTAGGCTCCAACATGCCACCTCTAACATGCCAAGGTGGCTTAAAACATCACCTAGTTCAACATGTTATCTAGGTTCAACATGCCACTTAGGCCCCAACATAATCCCAGACTCCAACATGCCACCTACACTCTAACATGCCACCTAGACTCCAACATGCCACCTAGACTCCAACACTCATCTAGGCTCCGCGCCTAACATGCCAAGGTGGCTTAAACATACCACCCAGGCTCCAACATGCCACCTAGGCTCCAACATCCACTTAGGCCCCAACATGCAACCTAGACTCAACATGCCACCTACACTCTAACATGCCACTCCAGGCTCTAGCATGCCACATAGGGTCAAACATTGCACGCGGGCTCCAACATGCCACTCCAACATGCCAAGCCGATCAAACATGCCACGCAGACTCCAACATGACACCTAGGGTCAAACATGCCAAGGTGGCCAAGCACACCACCTAGGCTACATGCCACCTAGGCTCCAACATGCTACATAGGCTCCAACATGCCACATAGGTCCTCCAACATGCCACCTAGGCTCCAAATATCATTAAGGTGGCTCAAACATGCCACCCAACATGCCATGCAGGCTCAAACATGCCAAGGTCGCCGTAAACATGGCAAGGTGGCTCAAACATGCCACCTAGGCTCCACCATGCTACCTAGACTCCCAATATGCCACCTAGCTCGACGCGCCACTTAGGCTCCAACATTGGCAGTGGCTCAAAAATGCCAAGGTGGCCTGCAAACATACAAGGGCATGATGATAAAGACTTCATGCAAGAAATATGATGATAGGACTTCGGGGCTTGCACTTGGGACCTGGTGTGTACCTTTTTCAAACATGCATGCGAGCCATGGCAATTGAAATAATGTAGGCTTGATCTATTGGCGATCCCGAATCATTCCAAAAATGTTTTGCTACTACAAAATGTGTTCTGACTTCTAATTCATGAAGACCGAGGAGGGTAACCAAAACCCCATTTCAGCTTCTTATTGTTTGTTTTCAATCGCAGCCTTCACCATGTCTCAAGTGTAACCTGAAGAAACTCCTCACCTCCATAACGAACCCTACAATAACCTAGCAAAGACAGGTTTACGCTTTGGAGGCCAAAACGTGGTCGCATTTCTTTGATAACCAGGTGGACCATTTCTAAAACATGCATGCCGGTAGCCATGAGAACTGAAATAACAGAGTTTCGACCTATTGGCCAACCCGAAAGTGATCCCAAACAATTTTTGCTAATGCGACAAGGCTTCTAAACTTTGTGAATTGCAAAACTAGGAGGAGATTAAATCCAGCCCCCATTCCCGCAGCTTCTACTGTTTTCAAACGCTACTGCCGACCATGTCCTGGGCGCAACGGACTAAAGCCCCACCTCCATAACATAAACCCTACAATAACCCGGCAAGGCAATGTGGTTTACATTTTGGAGGCCATACCCTAGCCAGATTGGACCAGGATCTTGCACAATGTCATGAGGTAGTGGAGGGCCTTGACGCTGTAATAGACGAGCCCTTAAAATCCGTAGCGCCACCCAAAGCTGGTCCTCCGAAGGTCCTTGGCCACTCTGGACGCAACTCTCCCACCCTCGAATCGCGGATCCGACCGCTAACGACTCTAAACATCGGCTATTACCCCCGAGAACAAGTTTCGCGGGCGTAAGACCACCCCCGCCTGTGAAGCGCCAAAGTAGCCTGGCGTCCAACACGCTCGTGAGGAATCTGGCCTTTAACAAGTAGGTGCACATCGCCATATAGAGGGTTCGTGGTTTCTTTTGCTGCAAAAATTACCGCGGTAACTTGGTCCTAGGGTAATTTCATTGCTGTGACGCATGGCGGCCAAATCTCCATTCCGAAGTCTTTGTATCGGCCTTAACGACAAAACACTTGGGTTTCTACGGCCGATCACAGTGACACTTTTGGCGGTTTGATATGTTCTCCCTGACAGATCTTGAATTTGTTTTGAACCGCCAAAACAAGTTACTTGAATGGAGAATTCAACGGCTCCTGATAGGGAAACCGGTTCCGTGAAGGGAGGCATTGGCATTTGTTCCTCCGAGGAGCACCGATAGAAAGCCCCGCTCGCAAATCCAAACCCCATTTCGGCTGGCCAGCTTATTGCTTGTTTTCAATCAGCTCCGTGACCACGCCCCCGCGTAACCGGTTAAACTCGACCCTCCATAACGTGAAACCCTACAATAACCTAGCAACGCATTGTGGCTTGATGCTTTGGAGGCCAGTACCAGTCGATTGACCAGATCTTGCACAATGTCATGAGGTAGTGGAGGGCATTGACGCCTTTAAGACGGAGCACTAAACCTTCCGTATAGCCACCTTTAAAAGGTCCTCTCTAGAAGGTCCTTGGCCACCAACGCACTCTCCCACCCCGAACTATAATCGACTCGCCAACTGACCTCGGTAAACATCGACATTACCCCCTCGAGACTGCTCGCGTAAGACCACCGCCTCCAGAAGTTTCAAAGTAGCCTATGTCCAACACGCTCGTAGTGAATCTGGCCTTAGCTTTAGGGTGCGTAATACCGCCATGAGGGTTCGCTTCTTTTGTCGCAAAATGACCGTAACTTGGTCTCTAGGTAATTTCGCTACTGCTCGACGCATTACGGCTAAGTCAAATCTCCATTCCTGAGCCTTTGTACCGCCCGGAATCCACAAAAACACTTGGGTTTTAAGCACGCCGACCCAGACACTTTAAGGGCTTGATATGTTCCCTCCTGACCTATCTTTTGAATTTGTTTGAACCTGCTCAAAACAAGTTACTTGAATGGAGAATTCAACTGGCCGGATAGGGAACCGGCTCCAGAAGGAGGCATTGGCATTTGCCCTCCTGAGGAGCAATCGAGAGGAAAGCCTGCCCTGCAAAATCCAAACCCCATTTCGCCGGGCTTATTGCTTGTTTTCAATCGGGCAGCCTTCACCACGCCTCAAGTAAATTGACAAACTCGACCTCCATAACGTAAACCCTACAATAACCTAGCAACGAACAGGTTTACGCTTTGGATAGCCAAAACGTGGTCGACTTCTTTGATAAGTAGGTGGACCTCAAACATGCATGAGGAGCCTAGGTGGCATGTTGGAGCCTAGGTGGCATGTTTGAGCCACCTTGGCATGTTTGAGCCTAGGTGGCATGTTGGAGCCACCTTGGCATGTTGGACGCAAGTGAGCCCGGCATGGCATGTTTGAGCCTAGGTGGGCATGTTTGAGCAACCTAGGAATGTTGGAGCCTTAGGTGGCATGTTGAGCCCACGTGGTATATTTGGAGCTACCTTGGCAAGTTGGAGCATGTGGCATGTTGAGCCTCAAGGCGGGCATGTTTGAGCATGTTGAGCCTAGTTGGCGATTGTGTTGGAGCCACTCGCATTTTTTAGCCTAGGTGGCATGTTTGAGCCACCTTGGCATGTTGGAGCCCACGCAGCATTATGGAGGCATGTTTGGAGCCCACCTTGGCATGTTTGAGCCACCGGCATGTTTAAGCCTGGGGTGGCATGTTGGGAGCCTCAAGGCATGCTTGAGACACCTTGGCATGTTGGAGCCCACGTAGACATATTTGAGCCACCTTGGCAAGTTGGAGCATAGGTGGCATGTTGAGCCCGCTGTGGCATGTTTGAGCATGTTGGGAGCCTAGTGAGCTGTTGGAGCCACCTTGGCATTTTTTGAGCCTAGTGTGGCATGTAGTTTGAGCCACCTTGGCATGTTGGAGCCCACGTGCGGGCATTATGGAGTCCACGCGGGCATGCTCAGAGCCTACGTACGCTGGAGCCTAGGCGCATGTTTGAGCCCACCTTTACATGTTTGAGCCACCTCGCATGTTTGAGCCTAGGTGGCATGTTGGAGCCTAGGTGGTGAGCCATGTGGGAGCCACCTCGCATGTTTGAGCCTAGGTGGCATGTTTGAGCCACCTGGCATGTTGGAGCCCACATGGCAAGTTGGAGCCTATGTGGCATGTTGGAGCCCACGCGGGCATGTTTTTCCGGTTTTCACCTTTCGGCATGCTTGAGCACGCTGGTTTCCAGGGGTGGCATAAGCTGGAGCCACCTCGCATGCGTTGGCCTGTGTGCATGTCACTGAGACCACGCAGAGCATTTGAGCCACCTTGGCATGTTAGAGCCTAGGTGGCATGCTGGAGCCCTGCAGATGCTTGAGCCACCTTGGCATGTTGGAGCATGTGGCATGTTGGTCTGCTGCGGGCATGTTTGAGCACGTAGCTGAGCCCCAGTGGCATGTTTTTTCCGATTTCATTTCCTTGTCATGTTGGAGCCTAGGTGGAGCCCACGGCATGCTGGCCCACGCAGCTTCTGAGCCACCTGGCATGTTGGAGCCTAGGTGGCATGTTGGAAGCCTATGTGGTATGTTCAAGCTACCTTGTCATGTTGGAGCCTAGGTGGCATGTTTGAGCTACCTGGCATGTTGGAGCCTAATGCGGGTGAGCGTTTGGAGCTACCTTGGCATGTTTGAGGCCTATAGTGGCATGTTAGAGCCACGGCGGCATGTTGGAGCCCTGTGGCATGTTTGAGCCTGTGGAGCCCCGTGATGGCATGCCTGGAGCTACTTGGGCATGTTAGAGCATAGGTGGTATGTTAGGATCCTATGTGGCATGTTGGAGCCTAGGTGGTATGTAGCCTAGGTGGTGGCAGTTTTGAGCCACCTTGGCATGTTTGGCCCTAGGTGGCATGTTG
Source organism: Isoetes taiwanensis (assembly GCA_021234155.1). Taxonomy (NCBI): domain Eukaryota; kingdom Viridiplantae; phylum Streptophyta; class Lycopodiopsida; order Isoetales; family Isoetaceae; genus Isoetes; species Isoetes taiwanensis. Next base: position 4,430,224 of record JAJEKV010000001.1, on the reverse strand, counting down.
GAGTCTATATGGCATGTTTGATCCACCTTGGCATTAGGGTGGTATGCTGGAGCCTGTGGCATGTTGGAGTCTAGGTGGCATGTTGGAGTCTAGGTGGCATGTTAGAGCCTAAGGCGGCATGTTGGAACCTAGGTGGCATGTTGGACAGGGTGACATAGTTGTGAGCCACCTTGGCATGTTGGAGCCTAGTGGTGGTGGAGCCCACGTGGCATGTTTGTGCCAATGCTATATATTGAGCCTCGTGATGGCATGTTATTAGAGCCCTCAAGGCGGGCATGTTGAGCCACCTTGGCAGTTGGAGCCACCTTTTGTGGTATTGCTTCAATTGTGTATGTTTGGAGCCACCTTGGTGGCATGTTTGAGCCACTTTGGCATGTTTGAGCCGATTGGGACCCGAGATCATGTGCATATGATTTGAGCATAAAAGCAAACTCTCTCTCTCTCTCTCTCTCTCTCTCTCTCTCTCTCTCTCTCTCTCTCTCTCTCTCTCTCTCTCTCTCTCTCTCTCTCTCTCTCTCTCTCTCTCTCTCTCTCTCTCTCTCTCTCTCTCTCTCTCTCTCTTTCTCTTTCTCTCTCACTACACACACACACACACACAATACTGACACACACACACACACACACACACACACACACACACACACACACACACACACACACACACACACACACACACACACACACACACACACACACACACACACACACACACACACACACACACACACACACACACACACACACACACACACACAGAGGATCCGAGCAGACGTTGGTTCTACCTGATGTTAAAGTTAAATTCAGCTCAATTCAATTTTGGGATCTTCATAATGCCTTTGCATTCTAGTTTCTATAAGCATGAGGGGTAAAGGGACAATAGATGAGATATGGTATTTGCAGCTGTCCGCGACCCCCTCAAGGAATACAAATCAAATTCTTGATGGTTTTGTTATGCAAAAATAGGGTGGTAGTAATCATGAAGAAGCAACTTGTCTTACATGGAATACTAGTATAAGGACATGTGATCGCGGCACGCATCACATGTAGCAAATCAAGTACTGGCCCCTACCACTATAAAGACCAAGTGGATATGGAAGGATAGGACATGTAGAGAATCAAGTATTCTTTCCTAATACTCTATAAAGACATGTGACAATAGAAGACATACATGTCGCATTCATGCATTCCTTCCTACAATGCCTTAGCAAATAAAGCACTGCCCTACTACTATAAAGACATGTGACATGGAAGCACAGACATGTAGAGGATCAAGTATTCTTCCTACTTATAAAGACATGTGACAATAGAAGTATTACACATGTCGCATCTGTATTCTTTCCTACAATGCCTTAGCAAATAAAGTACTGGCCCTACTACTATAAAGACATGTGAAATTATTATAGGACATGTAGAGAATCAAATATTCTTCCTACATCTATAAAAGACATGTGACAATAGAATTATTAGACATGTAGAAATTCAAGTATTCTTCCTACAAAGGATTGTATTATAAAATGACATGTCACAATAGAAGAAAACTACAAAACAACAAAGGATGTTTTAGTCCAATCTAAAAAGAACACCATTATCGAACAAAACCATACCCACAAATCCACATGTAGGATTCTTTTGAAAAACAGACATGTAGACCTACCAAACCGACATGTTTTCAACAAGGACCAAAAACCTGGTGAGTGTGTAGGCATGTGGCACCAACCGCACCAATGCACCCAAGGCACCACATATGGCAATCCATTACTTCAAGCACTCACAAATGGCGCGCCAAAGACACCATGTGGTGCAAATGTGGATTCATAGTGGTGCCACATTAGACACCACACATGTGGCACCACAATGCACCGTAAGGCACCACATCCACGCGTATCCACCACCCCATATGTATGCATAGCGCGGTGCAATATTTACGCAGCTAGCTTAAGCACCACATATGGCGCATAATCCACCATTCAATAAGTATCACTCATATCTAATATCACATATGACACTAAGTATAGAAACATATGGCTTCAATTCACTATTCGCATAAGGTACCACGCTTGGTACTATATATATGTGACACTACATATGCTATAAACTACATTATTAACATATAATTGGCAACTATATGATCGTCTCAGAACACATTTGAGCTACATACTATCAGGAACTGAAATTATCCACCACAACTCAAAACTAGCAGCACAAATCTCCTATACATAACTTACAACACACCCAAATGAAGAAGTAAGTGGTGTACCATTGTCTGCTTAGATCTTTTGCCGAAATGTCAGCTCCAATATTAAATTGCATCATATGGTGGTTCCAAGAAGAGGGTTGAAAAGTACCTATTTTTTTCAAAGTTGATTTTCCCCTCGGTGATTCTTCTTACAAATTGGAGGAGGTTTTGAATTGTGGTTTAGTTATTTGGCAGAGGAAGCATCATCCGTGGGTATGTTGCTCGCTTCCTCACTCATTTGAAATGTTGCATGCTTCCTCTTACGCTGGGACGGAGAGGCTTCGCACTTTTTCTTAATCACAAGCCGTAAAACTCAACCAGTTTATTTCCCTTTTCTTTGTGTGAAGGTAATACGCAATGTACTATAGTCCAGGAGGTTGATGCCTACGTGCACACACTTCCCTTCCGTGGATTTTTGTAAAGGCACATATATTCATTATACCTCTGCTCAGATTCTCTTAACCTCGCATGATGAAAACAAAACAACATGGCATCCTCAATCTAGAATGCAACCCACCTATAAGTGATTTTCCTAATACTTTGGCCCCCAAACACATTTCTTCCTTGTGTGGCTGCACAGTTTTTCTTATTCTGCATATTTCCTTGTAGGTGTATCCCGTGGCATTCAAGTCCAGATGATCGCAGCCATTTCATGATCGATCTTCTTGCCGTAAATCAGAAATGGTCTTGCCTGGACAAGGGAGTGATTAGAGTTTTCGTGAGGGAAAATGAAAATTCAGTAATCGTAAATGGTCTTGGGTTTGGATTAAGGAGCGGATCGAGTTTTGAGGGAGAATGATCGTGTATATTGGCCTAATAAGCCCCAATAAGACCGAAAAGGACAAAATTTGAATATAATCATGTGTATTTTGAAAAATAATCGCCTCTCCCACTACAATTCGTGAAGTTCCTAATTAATACTTAGCACCTGTGTGTGAAAATGCTAAATGCACGCTTGTTCCACTACAACATAAGCTTTCAATTCTCAGACACATTTATAATGATATCAGATAAATACGTAGAACGTCACCAAGGGTCTGTTAAATACAAGTCACAACGCTGCAATTGCACCTAGATGGTTAGCAAAATACTAGGGCCAATCTCACGTGCAATTATAATCTAATGGCTTATAACCTCCTCTTAGCCTCTTTCTTATTCTCAAGTAGCACGCAATCCAAATGGGTCCTAGCATAGGAGAGGTGTATGAGATGTTCAAATAGGAGGGACTTGGTTCTTAACCTCCAAATACCAATATCCTTAGTGCCAAATGGGTATATTGAACTCACAATTCAGTAACCGTACAGGTATCACAAAAAGGAGAAAGTGAAGCCACACCTCTTTTTCCCTAATTTAAAGCAGAATCACATTGTAGTCAGGTAGATAAAATAATGACAACCTCCAGCCATTCAACCTGTGAATTTCTTCTTAAAACATACTAAGCCGAATGGTCCACAATATAGCACAATTTATTCTATGAGTTGCCTTCTGCATTCCTGTGATGGGTCCCGATTCACACACAAAGTGGGCCGACATCTAAGCCATACCCAAAACTAACCAACAACTCAAAACCAAATTCCACGCTATCAAACAGACATGAGAAACAACCTTATAAAAATGAACAAACTTTCTAAAACATGTGAGATTACAAGAATGATGTGAGAAGAGACAATATTAAGTATTAGAAAAATCACAACGCTAGTTAGCTTAATAGTGCCGTGATGATCGATCTTAATACCTCATGATGCTGAAGAAGGTGAAGGTAGTAAGGCCCGAGAATCTATGAAAGAAACTCAAGGCCCTCAACAAAAGATTGCCAAGTGGGAGGAGTCAACAGCTAGCAAGTACACCAAGGCGTAGAGGGCCAAGAGAAAAACAAGTAGTGTGAGCCGGGCCCTAAGAACTGAAAGCATGATGCAAAACCTCAGAACCAAGGAAGGTGGAGGAAAGCAGAGTTGTTAAACAACATGCCAGTCATAAGAAAAAAGGCGCGAAGGATCCGGCGAGGATAACAATTCTTTTGGTGTTGAAGATCAAGTGTGAGAGCATTAAAAAGGGCTAGCAAACGCATCAACATGTGGGTCTCCACCCCTCACATCTAAGAGGCAAAAGACCTAGGGAAAGAGAAATTCATCAAAGGTCCAATTTTGGGAAAGATAGTCAGCCCACTATTCTCCAAGCGCGGAACCCAAACCGTCTCCAATCAATATGATGCCGAGAAGGGTAAAAATTGGGTACTTCAAAGAAAGAAAAATGAAGCATCAGGGATCGCGAACTCATTCTCGTAATAAAAGAACACATTCATTGTCCCCACGCAGCCATCACACAAGAGTCGCATAACAACTAAACACACCGCTGCAAGATCTAAAAAGAGCAAAGAGTTCACGCCAAGTAGAAGATTGAGGCGCATCTCACGAGAAATTCCGTAAAAAGAGAGAAGCTCGTAACCCGGACGGAAAGCCAACTGCCATTTTCACCCCATCCCTCATCATCGCATCAAAAACCCAAGGTAGAATCACTCACGCGAAGTGCCACAATGGGGCTCATTAAACCGACAAATAAGGGTCCGCCAAAGCTGGACTCTCCCCGCTTTGCAAGGAGATAGAAGAAGGGGAGTATCCCAAAGGTCGCCCGGGCGAGATCAAAATGGAGACCACAAGACAGCAAAGACACGACGCACGCGTGACCAAGCGCAGATTGATACAAAGCTAAGAAAACGCACCAGCGAGGAGTGACAACTTGGGAAGACAAATAAACCAGGAACACGAGACAAGACCCGCTCCTCTTAGCCCGATATACGAAAAGAAGCCTCATGAGCGCCCACTATGAAACCTAAGAAAAATTGTGCAATGTGGAGAGACTAAAACCGACACTTCTTCCAAGCTAAGAGAAAACCGCCCAAGGTAAATCAGAAACACGCCGATCTGTAGAACCTCGTGACATGCTTCTAAGTATAAGAATAAAATATCATCTATTAGGGTAAGCAACGGACGCCTCGACTCTAAAACCTAACCAATTGTCCGACTAATTTGGTAAAGACAAAAAGGGGCTGGAGCTAGACCAAAGGGAGGACACATTAAAGACATAGAACTGGCCATCGCTTCCAAAACCCAAGAAAGTGGTGATGAGAAGGCCAGATTGTGATATGATGATAACCCATTTCGTGTCACGACAAAGAAAGAGAAAGTCAGCAGTAGACACTGCATGTGACAATACCGAGGGACCTACCTAAAAAAGAGGGATGGTCAAAAAAGAGTTTAGATAGCGCAGATCTAGATGAGACGGAATTTGTTTAGGCTCAGGGACGACTCCCAAGGGGAACAACAGTAAGAAGGGGCGAGGTGATCGGGGAGGCGCGACCAGACGCTAGAGATCGGCCACAGCAGAGCTTGCAGCAAAGTCACGCATGGGCGCATACAAAGACGAGTGGTTTGGAGCAGAGAAAGCACGAGGACACACGTGGAGACTAAGGAAGGTGATAACCAAATTGTATCCACCCAAAACTCAGAGGAGCAAATGGATTGCCGAAAGGAAGGGCTGTGATGAGGCTTATCTAAGACTATAGTAGCCGGCCAAGTCATCAGCCGAGGGTCGATGCCAAGATGAGGGATGACCGAGGTAAATGGAGTACATTCTCAAAAAGAGGGCACAAATCGTAAGTAACCAACCAAATAACCAAGGAACTCGGCCAAACCAAGAAGGCAATCTGACCCTCGCAACTTTTATACATTTTGCACGCCGAGTTAACCAAAACCAAGCTCATACTCCTCAAAAAGCTCGCAGATACTAATGTATCACACCCATGCAACAAAGAAAACCAAAGGAGAAAGTTGGAACTAAGACTAGAAAAAACCCTTTAGGCTAAGCACAAACACATGCATACACAACCCCACCCAACTTGCATACATACACAATTCCCAGAGGGAAAATAAAACATCTAACACCACCACAGCTCCTCAATCGGATACCGTCTCTAACATGCTAGAACACAAATTGAAACCAAACAACAAAACGCGAGCTACCTGACGAAAGCCATAGCACCAAAAATCATCTTAATAAAAGCATATGTAATAGTATTGCTTTAACAGTAATATCCGAGGCCAAAATCGAGGGAGGCATAAATCATGGGCCTGATCGGGAAAAATGGAGCTCGGCCGCACCAAAGGACCTCGGAGAGGTGGAATCAAAGGTACAGAGGGGCTAGGAGATCCGCATTAACACGAGCATATGTGTTTCAATTGATGGCCAAGCCGCACTCACAAAACGCGTAGCGCGACTGAACCAGATCGAGATGCAGTTATAGGATGGAGGCGAAAGCGCAGAAGGAAGAAGTCAAAGAGAGGAGCAGAGGGTCTCGAAGGTGGGGCCGATCACGCATGCATTTGCCGAAATTAACTTCAATTTCCCTCGAATCATCGCAAGCGCATAAAAGCTGCCCGTGATGATCATCAAAATCTAAAGCGACATCATCATAGCCTTCACAAGGGATCAGCAATAATCAAGAACTTCATTCTCAGAGGGTGGCGTTCTTTACTTCCTTCCTTAATAAATAATTCAAGAATCGCCTCGCACCCGGAGACAAAGCAAAATAAACGAGCATGAAGCTCCCAAATCTCGGCTCCGCGGGTACAAAGGAACTCATACCGTGGCGGATCGACTTTCTAAAGTTGGGAACAGACCGAGACGCCTGCTCTTTAACCTCCCCGGGCGGCACCTTGACCAAGCCATGCAATGTAAGCATCGAAGTAAGTGAGGACTGGCAGCTCAGACTGTACATCTCAGAATCGAGGGTTCAGAGTAGCCGAAAGGCACCATGTCCAATGATGGAGAAGGAATAGGAGTTCGCTGGCAAGGAATGCCTGTACCACAGAAGGACTGGCTAGCCGAGAAAAATCGGGGAGGAACCGAGCAAAAAGAAATGTAAGAGATTTTCACCCGGGAGATGGACCGGCCGAGCCGTGAGGGGCATGCTTGTGCATCCGGCTGTGGGGATAGCCGCGTGATCTGCCCAATAAATGCCACCGACCGCATAGTGGCCCCATCAGATGCAATAGAGACCCTCAAAGAAGGCGCGTCGGACGGGTGGGGTGATTCGGCAAAGGTCGATCAAGAATCTCGGCCTGGCCGCTCGTAAGGAAGCCCGAGATGTGGCCGAGGAGCCCGTGATCCTATATAATGTGAGATGTCTAGAAACAAATAAGCTGTAAGCCGCTAGAATGTAACCAAAAAATCAACTACCGTGACATAAGGAGGGAGACGCTTAAAGAGCGTAAAGGGCATGATGCACATGAGTTAACTGGATTAACGGAGCAAAAGGAAGAAATGAAAATACACAAAAAAGGAACTAGAAACAAGCCACAAACTTCATCTAAAAATTGGACAAGGAAAAACACCTAAAAACATAAAGAAATAATACAGGATAATGTTTGCATGTACATATGCACCATCGCATACGAAAAACCCCAAAAATCTAAAAAATAGTAGGTAAGCTAGACGGAATAAAAGCACGCAAACCATAATGCGCAACTGACAAATATGCTAAATAGATCAAATTGCGTACTACTATAGGATTAATGGGACAAAAGAGAAGAACCTTTACAAAACAAACATAATGAATATCCTAACGACCATCTAAAGGGACCAATCCAAAATGGAAAAATGCAAAAACAAGATGTTATGAAAACAATGAGGGCAAGAGAGATGAATTTCAATCAAAGAGACAAGCGAAGAAAAAAGCTCTAACGAGATTACCTACGAAACACACAGAAAGAACAAAAGGGGACTAAGACAACACAACCCCAACTATCTATAACGAATAACCCGGGCGCTTTTTGGGAACTTGAAAACCTCCATACAACGAGACTTCAGGTGCTTTAATGACCCAAAAACTTATATGGTAGAAATAAATACATATACTCCATGGGGACGCAGTTTTTCTCCAATTTTATGCAATTTATGAAGCAAATAAAACAAAAACACCTACAACCAATAAAGGAAAACCATACAAAACATAAGACGAGGCCAAGACGCTAGAGCTAGCAACAACTATAAGAGTAACACGACGGATACCCCAACGCTTAAATCACAAAAACCCAAGCAAAACAAAACATGAGGGAGTATGAAAAACAATCTAAAATGAGGAAAGCAACAAAAAGAATGCAAGGGAATGAGAAAAACAACGTGCAACTCCCCAAAGGTGCACAAAATCCTGTGGAAACTGCATCGGGTATCCCTAAAAATAGGGAATCAACTTAAGATCCCTCCCCTTGAAAGGGGAGGCGGAGCGATGGCGAGGCAAAGTTCGAGCCGGCTCTGCGGGCGCCCCCATAGGAACTCCGGAACCGCATAAAAAAGGGGGGACTAAGACGCGGTAAGGCACAGGCAAATGTGCGTATCGATAAAATGAGAGCTATTTCGTCAAAAAGATCATACCAACCAAAAACTAACCAAACCGCATGTATAGGATCTACCGGTCAGAGGAGAAGGAAAGACTAAAAGGAGGGAAGGAAAAACCGCCGCAGGCAAGTAAGCAATTAACTTCCTAGCGTAAACCCGCTCGGTGCATTGTTGCCGCGGTGACAGGTTCATCCTACCGCCATATCAGCCGATCATCTCGCGCACGGCAACCGGGCCGATTTAGCCAAATGGGCCGTGGAGCCATCAGAATCAACCGCTTCAGATCCAACCGGATGGTAGCGGTGCGTGAGAAAACCATGCAGGACGGATCCAAAGGCAACAGAGCACGAAATGAATCGCATAAAAACCAACGAAAGCAAAATAGACGGAATCAAAAAGCATATAAACAGCTCCAAATGAATGCATAAAACAAAGGGAGAAAACTAACTAACACCGCTGTTCAAACCACTGAAGTTGAAGCATCCATCGAAAGCCGAAAGTAATGGCATATGGATCCAAGTAAAACAGAGAGATTAACCTAAACAAACCAATGTACTGCACTTGTTAGGTGCGTAATCAGATGTGGGACGCAGAGGCATCAGAGGCAAACAATCGGTTCGGCCTTTGGCGTGGATCTCCTTGATGGTGCTCTGCTCGCCTTAGCGCGGCCGGTTTGGCTGGTGCGCCTCTTTGGAAAGGTAGGTAGAAGGCGCTTAAAGACAACAAAGCAAAGCTCAAGAGAATGCCGGAGAAGCCAACTAAGGGAAAACCGTCTATAAATAGGGAGGGCGGATATCAAGGCCCAGTGGAATGATTCGCTCTATTGCTATCGCGAATAGAACCTGTGAGCATTCCTCATACAACTGTAAGGTTCAGCGATTATCTCAATGGCGCATGTAATGATTCAACCAATACCATTTGCATTATTCGCCATAGCTAAGGGTAAATGCAGCTTGCATCCTTGTATTTTCCAAATGGATGATGAAAAAAAAAATAGCAAAAGAAGGAATAGAGCTGCAAAGCACGCTGTGGTGTATCAAAAACGCCGCGATTTTGACGCTACGTACCTTGTGGTAGAATTAGTAGGATGCATACCGCTGAGATTAAGTGAGTGCTTAATTAACGAGCGCCGATATTTTGAATTTTATGCCACGCCATTGTCCCTCATTTTGAATTAAGAAATAATCACCTCTTCTTCTCGCTTTTTTGCCGCTTCAATGATTGAACCCTAATGGAGTCAATTGAATGCCATTGGTTACATCATGAAATCTCCTCTCAAACAAGAGATTGTGCCCCATGAAGATCTAAAGAAGCTTTGGGGTGATAGAGTTCCAAATAAATTGCCATGTATTTTCCCCAAATGTTTTGTTCAAAATCAAAATTAAGGTATATGTTTTCTTGTACAAGTTGAAGAATCGAAAGCAATGAACAATACAAAGAGTTCATGCAAATTTACAAAGAATTACGGTGGAAGCCACATACATGGGGGTGGAATGGCTCTGAACCGGGCAAGCGGCTTATTATCTACATAAGGGGAAGGCTGTTAATTGGAAGAGCTTCTGGATTATTATAAAACTCCCCGATGAGAAAGCAGAGGCCAGCTCTTCTAGACCCAAGAGAAAGCATATAAATCCAACCTCGACTGTGAGGAAAATATAAAAGTGACAGATGATGAAGATGATAGGAAAACCAAATCAGTTCCTCTAGACCACATTCAACCTCAACTCACAATCAAAACAACAGAAAAGCCGAGCAATGTTCTCGAGACCAAAACATGCCATTGCAAGTATGTTCACTAGGTTGTGTTACACAGAAAAATCGCTTGACCTAGATTGTTTCTATCAACACGGTGCTGTAACCTCAAATCCACTTCATGAATCGTGCATGTCTAATACTACCATTTTGCATCATGTTACCGTATTGTCATGTTGTGTCTCTATGATGCCATCCTCGTGGGGCATTTCATGCAATGGATGCCGTAATGATGAGGTATGTGTGGTTCTGGTGAGGGTGAGTTGCTGGCATCCACCTCGGCGTCCCACAGCCACCATCTCCCCACCACTACACTCTACCATCTCCCACCACCACACACTCCACCATGTCCCACACCACACCCCTCCACCACACACTCCACCACCACCACCACACCACACCACCACTTACCATGTCCCACACACCACACCCCTCCACCACACTCCACCACCACCACCACACTCCCACTCACCACACTCCACCATGTCCCACACCAATCCACCACCACCACACTCCACCACTCACCACACCACACAAACACCACTCAATAAACACTACCATTACCCCACACCACCACCACCACGTGTACCCCACCACCACACTCCACCATGTCCCACACCACACCCACCACCAATTACACACCACACCACATACTCCACCACCACCACACACCCCACCACCACCACCACCACACACCCCACCACCACCACACACATCCTTGCACCACCACCACCACCAAACCCACCACCACACCCCACCACTCACCACCACACACCACCACCACCACACTTCACCACCTTGCACAATGTCCCACCACTCCTTTGCTACCACCACAAATGGTTGTGTGGTGTGTACCGTGGCAACAGATGTTGTATGGGGTGTGGTATGTGGTGGTGTGTAGAGAGTACCTTGTGTTGTGTGGTGTGTGATTGTGGTCTTCTATCAAGACGCGGGCTTTACTGGTGTTAGAGGCTGACATATACGAGGTTTTGTTTTGCGCACTGGCGGCAGACTTGTGAAGGAATGGTTGGCTGCAATATCAGCTAGGTTTGATAGATGCAAGCAACGCATTGCAAGCAAACGAGGATAGGAAAATGATATCAAAAGAAAAGATTGAGTTGATGGAGCATAAAGCATAAGAAATTAGAGCCGATTTGGTACAGTATGGCACCAATCATGATGTTAAATCCTAACGCGTATAGAGGGTGTTCGTTGTGTTTAACTAAAGGATGAAGAGCTAAATGGTACGCTGTTGCCTGGGCTGAATCAATTAAATAAGGAACTAGCAGGAACCGGAATAGCTAAAGGCATGTGAAGATTTTATCATGGAGCCGCGAACCTCAATGCAAAGATTCGAGTTTTTGAGCCGTGAGTGGTCATGGCACTCCTTTAGATCCGCGACTTCCAATGCTTCCTCGAGGCGTAAGAAGAGGGTGATGAAGGTTGTCTATTTTGGTGGACGCTTGTCCTAAAATGGGAGGGTAATGTTGCCGCTGTGATAGTAGAATGTACCAACAAGATCATCACATTCCATGTCTATCACACCATTTGAGAGTGAAGTTGTCTATTTTGTGGACGTGCTGTCCTAAAATGGAGTGGGTAAATGTTGCTACTTGTGATAGTAGAATGCAAATACCAGTATCACATTCCATGTCTATCACACCATTTGAGGTAACATATCATCTCTAACCCTCGCCTAAAAACTCTATTGATTTTGAATTTGTTTTATGCATACTTTTTTGAAAGTAAGAGTTGGTTTTATCATTAATTATGAAATCTCAAAATACATAGTAAAAGTATGCTTTAGGAGAAGCATATCAAAATTATAGTGAAATCAAAGAATTGATAAATGTAGAGTGTAAAATGTAGAGCATAAAATGGAATCGTAGCTCAAGGAAGAAGATCGATCAACAGCCCACCGTAGTAGGGATGAAATGGAAGTAGGTAAACAACAAAGTCGCTATTCGAATCAATCGATTTCAACGAAAGCAAATTGTTGAGGATTCTAAAGATTATAAACCGCCAAAATGCACCCACCAAAAGAGAACTGTAACTAAATTAAATAAAAGCGATATACTTCTTGGTTTGAAGGCCAAATGGATGTGGGATTTCAAAGGATCGTAAAAGCAAGAATTGAAGTAGCATTAAAAGCATCTCAGGAGCCAAAGAAGTATTGGACAAGGCCAATTATTGTGGTAACAGAGTTTAAATATATCCCTCGCCTCCTAAGAATTAGCAAAGGACCCATATAGATCAGCCAAGAATCTCATGATCAGTAGGGTACAATGTTCTATATCTTAGCCGAAGCTTCGCGGAGAATTCGACATTTGCCGTGAATTTCACAATAAATGGATTCGGATGACCTCTAAAATAATATACTTGCCCACAAATCTTTCACTTTCCTTGTTGTAACTCATACGCCCCTTCTTTCATTAGAATGACTCCATTGAAGTGGCAATGTCATTTTTCATGACTTGATCCCCGTAGATCTCCGAATGAAAGGAGAGCCGGGCTGGTATCAAATTTATTGCTTCCTTCTCCTGTAAGAAATTAAGATACTCTAGATCATCGTGAAGAAATAAGTTAGAGTCCACAAATACTTAGATTGAAGCAAACAAATCATAGTGACCCTATACAAACCATAGTCTTCCATTCTCACAAAATTAGCTCCAAATTTCTTTTTATGTGTCATAGCATCTCAAAATCAAACCGAAGTGCAATTTTATCCGGTAAGATGGACATACCATATAACACCATTCCTTGCTTTCCAAATGTTCCAAAGGGCAATATTAATAACCGTGATATAAATTTATTATCATGATTCATAAGGGACATAAGATCCCACAATTTAACCCAAAATTTATCGTAGAGAACCAAGACCGTAAAACCATTTAGGGTGCTATGTGAAGAAAATATGTAAGTACTACGTCCCGTGCGCCTATTACAAGCTAAAAGGGCGTAGCAGAAATATTAGGTTTCTTCGACATGGAGACCAAATTGTTTAGACCGCCATTAGCAAATAATGAGCCAAATGAAATATGAGACCTTAGAGGACAATAAGAATGCCAAAACATTATGAAATAAATTTTGCTGATCATAAGTAATAGACCATTTCAAAGATAGCTTTACACCCCACTATTGGAGGCTGTCATGGCATTGTAAACATTTTTCACTTTGTAATCCCTTTGTCATTTACTCTCCGCCACTTTTTTCCAGAGTTGACGTATAAGTTTGAGAGGAAGGGTTTGATGAAAGAATAAATTTCTTATCAGAAGAGGTGCCTCTAATAATACCTTTTCAATCTAGTCCAAGAAATGATTCTACTACATACAAACATGTTCGAGCATAGACTAAACCAGTTTCTATGCCATTTCTAAATTCGGGATGCTTGATAGCAAGAATGTGAGAATTCGTCACCATGATGGGGTTCCAGATTGAACATCAGAATGTAGCCTTCCCTTTAATGAAATGAAAATTAGAGAGACAGTATTCCCAAGCCTTGATGAGATTGTGCATAAGAGGGAAATGCCGGGGCCCGGCTTCAAATTTGGTTGAAAGCGTAATGAGGAGCAGATGATGTTATAGAGGGGTGACCACAAGGGTGACTTAGAGATATCCAATAATTCGAGCAAAAGATATAAGCAGGAGATTGATTCCTTATGAATTGCTTTCAAAATGAGTTTACTAGCAAGAGAGATTGAGCTTGAATAAAAATATACTTTTGCAACCTAAAACCTCCCTTTTCGAGGCTTTAGGCTTACATATGGAATTCCAATTAACCAGATGACTTCTCCATGAAATTTCTAATCTTCTCAAGCCCAAATAGACATATTTGGGAGCTACATAGGACCAGGAAAAGTAGACATGAGAACCGGCAAGAAATGTAAAGATTTGCAAATGATAGATCTACCCGCAAGAGAGAGAGATAATTCCATAATTGTTCAGCTTTATTCTCTAAATAATAGGATCCTGTGAGGCCTTGATGCTATGATTCAGCTATAGGCAACCCCAAGCACTCTGTTGCCTCGACAGAAGGAAGGACATTGATACCGCCTAGAATCGAGTAACGAGGTCACCAATGATCATATTTCTTTGCATACCTAGAACCCGCCGCAGGCCCCGCCAGCCCACATTAGATCGAGACATGGCTTTTGGCTTTTGGTGTTCGTTCGAGTACCACAAGAACCAATAGACATAAGTAAGTGCCTTAACTAATGTTTCATCGATGTTGTTACAGTGCTCCATCGACTTAGTTGTTTGCGCACTGCGCAAATTTGAGACCAAGGATATCCACGTTATCCACGCATCGCTTATGACCGCAAGATACCTCCCGTGTACCTAGAATTCACCCCATTTGATACTTCTAACTCAATCCTTATGTTGACAAATAAGTGGAGACTCCAAAACAAAATTTGATAGTGAATCAATGCAATCGTGATCGTAAGTACCACGCTTACATACATGATTTATTTTGTATTTTCTCAGTGGTCTTCCTCATTTCAATATGTTACGAGATAAATGCTACCGCAATCGGAAGCCATCACTTAAGAGATTCCTAGTGACTGCTTTTAGGGGAAATTAATTCCTTGAGATTCATTCTCGCGACGATCCTTCTTCACGCCGTAAAGTTTTGGTGCCGAACATGAGCCAAATGCGATGTGCAAAGGGAGATGAAGTTGACAAAGAAACTCCTGATCCCGACAAGATGCAGATCAGCCGAACGAGTCCAATACAACCTCAACCAAGAAAAACCAAGAGGTTAACTCAAATTCTCCTTATTCGATTTTAATGGGGTTTTAGGCGTTTTATGACTTGAAAGAGAGGACCTCAGACGAAGCAGAGCCGTATGACCCTCCGTAAATCAACCTTCAAAAGGCGCCAGTCGTGCCCGGATTACGTGAGTTCGAGAATGGTGTACATCAAAATTTGAGATTGTATCGCGGGTCTCAAAGATGGCTGCTATCAATGCTGACTTGTTGATGAGAAAGTTGTTGCGGTGAATATAAGGGCGCATTTCTTTTATTTGGAATCGTGATGACCGCACTAACACAAAATTAAAAGTGGTTAATAGGCCAATTTTCCTTAAGGACTGGCCCAAAGTGTACCAGAAATTTCGAAATACCAAGTGAAAAACACATCGTTGATAGATGACAAATAGATATAAGGGTTCTCGCCAACTAGCCAACACAATTATATGTCCAAATAGTTTTGCTCCCACAAGTTGGATTCCACTCTTTGGAGCAACTCAAACCATGGCTGGAAGGACTTGGCCGCGTAAAGTGTGCCTTTTATGTGAAGGAACATCGTGTGGAATATGTGGGATTCTTCAAGAGTCGCCATGAATCAGACATGAAAATGCTCGACAAGTATTTTCATAAATGAATCTGTAAAACTCTTTGAAAGTCAATATAAGTAAAAAATTTATATGATATGTGTTGTACTAGAGATGATAGGGAGCTTCGGCAAATTCTCTGCTCATCTAAAGCCACATACATTTGGAAGTGGTGCTGAGGAACTCTAAAATCACAAGGATTAGCTCCAATCGACATCAAAACTTTGGGAAGCCGATGCGCAGTTGGTTCAATGATCAATTGATCTTCCTCTTCTTCAAGGTGATACTTAATTGATTTGTGATCATCAGATTGTGCCATCATATGGCTATGTTTGCATACATGGAATACTACTTGATGCTCCAAGGAATGAGCCATCCTTTCATTTTTTACCCTCTTTTTCACTACTGTCCAAGGACACAAATAGTTACAAAATAATAAGGAAAAACATGTGAATCTGATAAATGCCGCGATATGTTTTTTGCCTCGCTTGTGATGGACATCACCTGACCTCGCTTCCAATTGTAAGTTGACTGTCTCAAGCATTTAGATATAAACTGTGGATATCACTTTTGATAGCTCTGCTTGCATGGCGTACAAAACATATTGAGAGGTTAGTGCCCATTGTATTTGTCAAGCAGTGGCACAATGACAACAAACTTGAATGCAGTGTTCCCGGAATTGCTTTTGGACACAATAATTTCAGCTATTAACCTCGTGATGTTGTGAAAATTTTAACTTCTTCAAACCGATGGTCATTCATGTATTCACATGTTCGCTTATGCACAAATTTGTGAGGGGTACTTGAAAGGAGTGAATATATTGTTGCCCCATCTAGTACGTCAATCTCAAATGTACAGATAAAAACCAAACTTTATATTGACAAAGTGTGGTATACTGCAGGTTGTGGACATTTCTGCATCAGATCTAGTTGATGTTAGAGCAGTTCATGCTTGAAATTTTAAGATTAGAAGCAACAAAAGCCGAACTAGAGGAACATATATGTATTGAAAGTATGTAGATGCATGAGTCACCTCAGACTTTTAAATCATCAGATATCTTTCTTATGTACATAATTGTTATATTGTAACCTCGATTCATTTGAATGAAAATTCATATTCAATCTATCTCACAAACAAGGAATCAAGTGTTCAGAATCTAAATCTTCAAAAGAAATCACATAAACTCATTTTCACGCCTGAAGCACAAAACTTTATGACTCAAAACTACGTAATGGTTTTACATTTCATCATCATCGAAAGAACTTCTGCAAATTCTCAGAAAATTTTCTCCCAAGATCTAAAGGATCCAGCCTATATACAAATTCCGCTTTGACGCTTAGTTGGTGGCATGTGAAGTCCGACACTGTGACCGGTGGTTAGAATACTATGCCTACATGCCTTTATCGCTAAGATCATAGCCGACGGTTGATCTTGCTCCTTGTAATATATACCTCTATGACACTATCAATGCATGAGGTACCATATTCCATTGAGTTAAAGTCTTTCGCTATCCATCTTTTGGTTTTGTGCACACGTAATCCAAAAATTCGTAACTCATCATTCCCTTTCTGAGCAACGCATGTTGAAAATCATCACCAACTCTAAGTGCCTCGCTAACATCGTGGATTGGGAGAACAAGGATTCTCATAGATTTATGGTCTCAATGTCAGCATACACATTGAGGATGGTACAATAACTTGAAGTTTCCAATCATCAACATAGTGCTTGTTCACACAACCGCCCCATGCCATCCGCTAAGCAATAGTCAGCAGGCATGAAAAGTTCCTCGCGGTGCAAATCAAGAATGGAGATTCGTGATTGGATGCATGTACATAATGGATCTGCCTAGTGTCCAAAAATCCTTTCGCACTCTACGCTTTCTTTCTATCTATATCCTCCACCTTGACTTCCAAAAGAACCTTTTTATATTCTTCCTCTTAATGGTTTCAGATGTGTTCACATCCACTGATGTTCCACAAGTAAACATCTCTTCGCAACTTCTACTAATTTCATGAGCATTACCCAATTTTATGTCAGGCCAGATTTTAATTGTAGTTGTCTTAACCATCTCTCTTCAACTCACAGCCTTGCCATCGTGGTTTCACCTTCCCGTGGTTAGAACCAAAAAATTCCACATCATATAGACATCGCTGTCAGCACGTACCTTAGCCACAAAGTAAAATGGTTCAGGAGCCTTGAATTGAGATGCTGCACCATCCAAAACACATAATGTCTCTTTGGCACCCTTCCTTTCTCGCTTCCGTGATATTTGTGGTGCTTCATGAAGCGCTGTTGCACCTAACAAAGTATCGTTCCTATCATCTCATACATAGTAATGTGTTTTCCCCTCGATAATCTCATCTCACCGAGTCGCATCGGAGAGTATTATTATTTGAACCAAAATGGTAATCTAATTACGGACCCACAAGATCGACCGTGACCTCCCTCCTCTTTGTTCCTTGAATATATAGTTCTCTCGCGAAATCCACTATCGAAAGACATGCACCGCTGGGAGATTCTCCGCATTCCTCAAGCTCCCAGAATTGTTTTGCCCGCCATTGGTAATTCGAAATTATAAAGGAAAGATGTTTAGACGCTTTTCGCTTATCCAAGCTCCTTGGTTCTGCCTTATTGTACCGATGACTTACCGTAACTCGAGACGCTTGTCTTTTCATAGTCAATGTAATTTCTCATTTCACTTTCCCGGCATCGCCACTTTCTTCCATGGGACAAACTCTTTGATTCCATTACAAAATTACAATCTCCAAGGATGCACGCTTGTGAAACTCATCTAATTCACTCTTTGACACAATATAGATCTCCACAAGCTTTCTCAGATTTGCAATTTTATGCCGGTGCCCTCGCATTGACCAAGTTCATGTGATCTACAAACATCGCAGGTGCAAGTGCAATTCTGATGTTTGGTTCTCATCCCATTGAGTCCATCCACTAGCATTTGCATCCTCACGCACGAATGCAAATAAAAGAACTATTGAAGTCCTTCACTCACAACAAACCAGGTTTTTTAATCTCGAAGACTTAATCTTAATTTCTGGATGCCTGGCCCAGAAAAACTCTTGCATCAATAGTATCCGCATGAAATGAACACTAAATTGTTAGGATATGTATACCTGCTTTGGGGTCCGGTTCGAATCCCTCGCAAGACTCCGCGGAGGACCCTTTTGATCTAACAGAGAATCCGGACTATGTCACGCGATTTGCAAGAAAAGAACAAGAAGAAGAAAACAGAACAAAAGAGAACAATGAGAGAAAATGATAAGCTTCCTTGATATCAATGATGAACATACATGAGCTCTCTAACGAGAGAAGATCAAGAGAGACAAGACCAAACATCTAAAACTCATGTGCTAGCTCTACTCATATATATAGGTACAATGGCCTTTGGCCCAATATAGACATTCGACCATCTCAAAGGCTTCCACTCGAAGGAGGCCTGATTTGCAGAATGCCGGGCGCTCTTTTGAAGTGCCTAGAATCACGCTCGACGCCGACGGGGCGGCGGACGTGGGCCGCTACTCTGTTTGAGCGGCGCTTGCAGCGTACTCCAGGTTTTGACCGCGTGGGCTCATCGCTTGGCCTTTTGCCGGGTTTTTTGACGGCTGACCCAAGTTCGTCTGCGGGATCCTTCTTGAGCTTGACTCGTCCACACATTAAATGCATTACCCGGGCCTCAAGAAAAGGAGGAAGTGCTTCCAGGGCGGGAAACCAAATACCGGGAAAAGTGATCCTCACTGAATGAGGCGCCATTAAGTGGTAATGAGCAATGAGGTCCTAACGTGTTTGAAGAGCGTCAGGTGTTGGAGCCTGGGCGGGCGATGGGCCTCACGAGGAAGTGAGAGCGCCACTCATGTCTTCCAGGCAAAGATGGGCGTCCGGCGAACAAACCGCACTCCATGAGAAGGCAGGTCTCGAGACCGGCGTAATCGACGCCGGGTATCTTGATTGCAGTTGAAAGATTGACGCCGGCCGATTTAAAGAGCCGAAGGTGATGCATTTGAGAGCAGCAATGAAAACCAGCTTGATCAAGTGGATCAAGGGTCCTGTGAGGTGGCAGATTCTCAAGAAGGTATCAAGACCATGCAAGGCATCGCCAGGCTTTTGCCAACCACGCCATTACATCATATAAATCCAATTTTCAAAGAGGTGTCCAAAGTGGCATTATCTCCCAATTGGAGCGCCCGACAAATCGGGGATTGTTAGTCCTTGCGGCTCTCGGGTACGGTGAGGACTATTCATGCATAATGCATGCACTTTCTGTGTCAAGCTCAAGGATCCTCAAATAGCCACGGGTCGCATTATCCGTTGCCCGCCAGAATAAGCAGCGTAATTAATGCTAGCCAAAGCCCTCGTGGTCGCCAACAAGAGGCCACAGACAAGTGACGTCTGCCACCGCCTCGGCCACGCTGATTCTAGTACTAAGGCACTAACATTCCTGTGAATCAAAATACCCTTCCAGAGCCTACAGACCGAGAACAAATGTAGAGTGTTCATATCGGGCTCCAAGGCCATTGTACTATATATATGAATAGAGTTAGCACATGTTTTTAGATGAGTTTTGAGTCTTGTCTCCCTTCGCTTCTCTCTATCGCGAGAGCTCATGTATTTTCATCATTGATATCAAGGAAGCTTATCATCTTTTCTCTCTCATTTGTCTCCGCTTCCTTCTTTTCTTCTCTTCTTGCAAATCCCGCTGCGACATAGCGTCCTCTGACTCTCCCTTGGTTAGGATCCGTCCTCACAGAGGGTCAGTTTTCCAGAGTTCAACCTGCACTCCCAAACACTGCCGCCACGCTGGTCTGATTTTATCCTACTTCTTCTCGCCGCCATGTCTCGTCCGTAATTTCACGCCGTAAGAACTTCTTTCTCGTGACGCCTCTCGCCAGCCATCAGCTTGAAACTGCTCGCATATGTATGGATCCGCTTAAGACATAGAGGGAGGCCATCTTCGCCTAGGCCTGGCCCCACACCCACCCCCTCGCGGTCCGGGCCTCATCCCAGCCTCACTTCAAGCCGCAAACATTGCTCACAACCTCACCCTCATCATCATCAGAGCCTTATCGCCTAACCTTCTCAACCGTATTCACACCCCGGAACATGCTTCATATCCATCATTCTTCAGGCCATAATGCCTCTTCCTTCTCAAGAACCATCATCTCCGGTGGGGCACCGCCATCATCCACATGTCTCCTTTTGGCGCCTCTACCCAGAATAACATATCCTTTCCCTACGCTTCCCACGCCTTCCCGCTGCTTACAAACCCATGTGATCTCAAAACCAATGCTCCAGCTACTTCAGCCAACCGCTAGCCACCCCTTCATCCGGGTCCGGCTGTGCACAATGCCACATCCACCTCAACCCTCCATATCCTCACTATATCAGTTCTCGGCCCGTACCCCAAAGACTTTCACATCTACCTTCGTGACTTGAACCGACTTATCCCACCTTTGGCAACACGAAGGCAAAACCAGTTAGGACCAAAAGTGCTTCAGGGGCTCAATATTTTTGAAGAATTTGAGGCTCTAGCTGTCCTAAATGGTCACTTTAACCTCAACTGACCTACATCTTTTTCCACCACCAAGGTGGAAAGTTTTCTCATCAATGGCCTGCGTCCAACAAAAGCCATTGAAAACAAGATCGGGTCCGAAATGCGCACTGCTTTTTCTCTCGGCTCCTCATTACGGACTACTCATGATGATCAACTTTACCCCAAGCAACTCAATGAATTTCAAACAAGAGCCCACTGAGTTCCGCCTCGATTTTGCGTGATCGACTTCACATTCTCGCTAAGTAAGCTCAAGGAGTACCCTACACAGAGCCGTATTTTTAACCGGCTTCTCCAAGGACTTCCCAACACTACTCATGATCAATACCGCCGCCCAAAAACTTTGGAGCAGGCTATCGACTCCGTCAATCATCTGGCCAATGTTTCCTCCCCAGGCGCGGCTCTTTTCAAGAGCTCCCGCTCATTCCACCCGCCATGGTTCCACAAACGGCCGCTCGTGCCCTCACACGCTTAATCCACGTACGCTAGCCAACTGTGCCATATTTGCAAATACTACAGCTATTTGGCCAATGAGTGCAACTCCACCAATGGCCCGGCCTCACTGCGTTTATGCAACATGTGCAATCATGCTACTAAGAGTGCACTCAAGACTCATCCCACAATCGCTCCGCAACAAAAATGGTTTATCAAGTGCAAACCACACCTCAAAGAACAATCGCGACTATCGCCAGCCACCTCTTCGTGCAGCCCAACGAACTCTATCGCCAGCCAGACCAAATTCACTCTGATCCAAACTTAACGCCCTCCCTTTGATCCTTCTAAAGCTCGTTATCATCACAAGAATGGGTCATACCACCACGGCGGTCCTCAACTTCCACAAGTTCAGTACGCCTTCCTCAAGTACACAAATCACCACATCGGTCCTCTACCTGGCCAACAACTCGCTCGCTAATGGCAAACAAGGCCCGCAAGAACCAAGCTTCTTAAGAAGCCATCAAGAGCTTCAAAGAATCACGCTTATCAACCAAATTCCAAAGAAATCAACTCACCGGATCAACAAGCCCAAGAGGAAATTTTTCGTGCACTTAATCCCTCCACCAAATTACCAAACAAGCTGGGTTTAGTTTCACGCCAGACTAAGGCATCACCGCCCCTTGACTATTATTCAAGGGCACGCAACCCTCGCTTTTGTAGCTTGACACCATTCCTCATGAGGATCGAAAAAGGTCTACTCTTTTGCACCTACTTGAAAAGCTCATGCCATGTCATGCCCAAAGTTCAAAGCATTTTGAACCTCATGCAAGCCGCTGAAGGCTTCCACATTGGCAAATGTTCATGCCACCACCGAAAGCTCAACAAAGACAAGATACCCCTTCAACATCTCAACCTCCACGCCCTACATATCCCAATATTGCAGCCGCAGGTTGACTTGCATTTCAGTTAGTTGTCGCCCCGCCACGACTCCCCGCACTGAAGGAACCAAAGCAGATCCTTTTTCCGCCATGTACCTCTTGAACCTAAGAGGAGCTCTCGCCAAGATCAAAATTCCTTTAAGCTTCACACCATTCTTAAAATCCTCAAGGCCTTGCTGACCGCTACTCACCCCCAACTGCTTAGTTGGGGCCGTGGCTACCCTACAATCAGCACGTCCATAAAGCCACTCGCGGGAAAATCAAAGAAGTCAACCATGTTCCAAATCGGCGGAGTAAGCTAGCCAATCTCATCACGGAGCAACCTCAAGAAACAAATGGGCATCACACAACTCTTTCGTGGCCCCATATACATCAAATTGGCTAATGGTCATATCACGGTGACCCGCTATGCCACACCTATTCTTCACATCACCACAGGATTCCCCGGCTTTCCCATGGAATTTGGAGTTTGGAAAGTCACAAGATCCGTGACTATGAAATGCCGTAGGCGACCTTTCTCCGCCGTGCAAGAGTATCCATTATCGGCCACTACCGCTTAGTCATCACCGATGGTCATCTCAATGCTACCATGGACTTGCAAACAAAGGTGATCATTTCGCTATGGACAATGCGAACCCTCTCTCTCTCGCATTAATCGCATTCTCAAGAAGCTCGTAATATTTATCGAAGTTCTCAGTTCCTCCTACGAGTATGCCTGGCTATCCTACCTCAATATGCCGGACCTCTGGGAGCAATGACTTTGATCGTGACTGTGCCGCGGGTCGCCTTTGGTGGTTGACCCCTACCGCTCCTTGCAATCGAATCCAACGCCAGAGATCACTTTTCGTGAGCGTCAACCTCCCCGCAACTCCCTGATGTACACGCTGGCCATGAAGCAACCTCTCGCTAGATGAAACCGAAAGCAACTCTTTTCACCACGCCAGTGCCACGAGATCCTGCTATAAATTCCAACCTCCCCGCACATTGTCCGTGATAATCAAGTAATAATTCTACATTCGCATCTCGACACAGATTGTGGACGCGGCAAATAACCCCAACCTCATCTCGCATTGCCGCTAATCTTCCTAGCTTCCTTATCGCATCAGGCCGCCAAGCCGCTCGCGTACCCAAAGTTGACATTTTCGCCTCGAGTTACAAAGATCTTCTGGGAATCAACAAAAGCTTGGGGAACTCACCATTCTACCAAACTGAGCGCACCCACTCAAGCAGTAGCAACGCATGCGATGTGGCTCAACCCTAATTACCGCGGATCGGCTTGAAATTACCAAACTCCCTTGCCGCAGTTTGATCTATGAGGTCAAATATTCCTCAATGGGTGAGCCCCATCGCCATTGCCCTAAGCACAATGGTAAGATCCTCAAGGCCTCAGGTGGACTATCGGAAACTCAATCAAAGCCACGGAGCGACTCATTTTCCCACTTCCCTTCACAGACCAAGTTCTCGAAGAAGTGGCCGGACATGCAGATGTACCTCTTTATGGATGGTTTTTCTCATACAATCGTGATTCCATCAAGGACTCTCGGATCAACTCAAGACCATCTTCACCACCCCTCAGGTGGCACTTTTGCCTACAAGGTGGTCTTTTGATTATCCAACTCTCCTTCAACGCTTCAACGCATCATGCTCTCAGTTTTCATGATTTCAAGGAAGGGAGAATCCTTCTGTAAACTTTTCAAGATACTCTCCGGGCTTACAAGCTCTTATGGTGGTTTAATTCATTTGGATAAATTGGAACTCGCCTTCCGTAAATGTGATGAGTCCGCATTAGTCTCAATCCCCGAAGTGCACCTTTTGGCGCCACTCTCGTGTAAGTTCCGTTAGGCCATGTTGTCGCCAGCAGAATCACCACCGACCTCAGCTTAAAATCGCTTTGTGTGCTCAAGGCTCAAGCACCTAATATCAAGGAGACACGCCTTTCCCCGAAAGGTCAATTATTACTCCAATCTTCATACCTGGATCGACAGCCATTGCAGCATCCCATTCATAGCCCCCACGGAGGATTTAATATCCACCGGGCTTGAATTCTGTGCTGTAATGCTTCCAACAGCCGGCTTTTGCTGCCTGTGCACCTGCTCGTTTCCTCCTCAATGGGACAAGCCCTTCACGCTCATGTCGATGTTCCCTGGCTTGCTATTGTTCTTCTCAAGAATATATATGATGCGCATTAATCGACAAAACCAAATCGCCACGCCACCGAACTCACTTCATTGAAGAACTATTCTGGCTACCTTAGCCGCGAAGCTTTGGGTCTCATCGCGGTCCAACGCCTTTCCCGCCATTACCTTTTGGGCAGTCAACCAAGTTCTTGTGACCACCAAGCACTCCTCTATTTGATCATCAAGTCCACGCCTTAATGGCCGCATTGCTCAAGGTCCTTCTTCTCCAAGAATTTGCTCCTTTGAAATCGCTCATAAGGTCGTGAAATCTCATGTTGTTCCTGATTATCTTCTACGATCCTACTACCGTGATGATCCTCGCTTAAATCGGGTCTCGTGACGCCTTTCCCATGCTCGCCTCTTTAGTCACTAACACCACATTGGTTCCATGATTTTCTGTGCGTACCTCCTCACAGTGCTCTTCCACCGTAAGACGACGCCTTCTCCTCACACAATCCCTGCCGCCATCAATTTTCTCCTGGTGAGGTCCGTGACTACAATCTTACATGGCTGCTTCCGGACACTTACAAAGGGTAAGGACACCATCCTTCCTGACTGTTCTACCCTTCAAGCAGTTCCGCACATTGCCCGAGAAGCTCATCAAGGCCCTGGTGGTCATTTTCACATGGACACCACTCAAGACGCAGAAAATCCTTCTACCGCATTATTGGCTCCACGCTTCAAAGATGCTCACGCCACGCTCGCGATTACGTGACGCCAGCTGGGCCGGTAACGTTTCCACGCCCGCGGACGCTTCTTCCTTTGACGCCGGCCGCCACGCCCACTTCCCCTTCCGCAAATGGGGAATGGACTTGTGGGACCTATAGATCCTCCCGCTACGGCTACCACCCCTCGCGTCTCTATACATTCTCGTTCTCAATCGACCACGCCACCAAATGGGCGGAAGCTTGTGCACTTCCGCATAACACCGCAGCTGTGCTACGTTCTTAGAGTCCTCTATCAACAAATTATCACGCTGATTCGCTGCCCCACCTGAGCTGGTCGCTGACCGCGGGTGTTCATTTCATCAATCATACTATCAAGGAGTCGAATTTGATTATCTCCTCATACATCAATACAAGAGCACACCTTACTATCCTCAAGGCAAATGGGTTGGGCGTAGCACCAACAAAACTCGTCACCATTCTCAAGAAAATTTAGACGCTTCCCGCACGCATTGGCAGACAAAACTTCCCATCGTTTCTTTGGGCTTCTAGTTACAATACTTGTTTCCAAGATCAAGCATCGTCACACTCTTTTAAATTGGTTTATGGTCGAAGCTCTCATGCCGCTTGAATACATCCTTCCAACACTGCTTTCAATCGCTATCAGCCATAATCCACCTCACAGACTCAAAGAACGGCTCCAACACTAGAAATGTTTTGGATGAACTTCTCAAGGGATGCTTATATTCGTTCTTCATGGACAACAGCTTGCAAAAAATCTTTACATGACAAACGCTTGAAGACAAAAAACATTCAAAGAAGGAGATTTGGTTCTTCTATGATTCCAGTGTACAAAAATTTTCCCGTAAACTCAAGTTTCGCTGGTTGGCCCCTACCAAATTAGAAACTAAGTGGTTAGACCCAAGCTGCTTCAACTAGCCGAAGTTAGATGGCACTCCATTACCTACATTGTTAATGGTTTTCGCCTCAAAGCATTTCCCATCACACGTAAAGTGCACATCAACACAATGTAGACAGCCTTCAAGAAGCAAACACCACGCATTAAAGCACTAGAAAGGCGTATATTATATTATAGTGGAGATTTTTTTTGTTAAAAATGTGGGCGCAGCTCCAGCTATTTCGCTTATGGCACGCTTATATACAAAAAATCCGCCGAGTCTCTATCTCGCTGTCCAAGAGGTAAACCCCCTACCCGGTTCGAAAGTGCAGGTAATAAAGCAGTAGAAGGGTAAAGGTTCTCATCTTCGGACATCCCGTACTGGCGTGCGTACCACCCATCCCGCTATCTTCGCCTGGATGTTCAACATCCCGCACACCGCTCCCCATTCAATGCTGTTACCGCTAAAGTGTTTTCGTGAGATCCGCATAATTCAATCTTGCAAGTGATCCACTACGCTTAGCGGGCATCGTAAAGTCTTCGCTCGCCGTGGAGATTGATATAGCCCAATCGGTGAACTCCTTCGGCCGGTCGCGCCAATCATACACAAATCGCCAACGCGGTTTGCAATGCAAGGTCAAGCTTCTAAAATGAGAATCTTTTTCTCCCGCCGCAGATATCTAGCCATGGTACCTTCCTCGGTCATTACTCCCTTTAACATATCCCACTCTCGAAAGGCTGTGCGCATTGAATGCCATTCCTTCTTTCACTGGCCGAATACACAATGGGTGTCCTTTGCCATCTGCCATCCGACATCTTTCTTCACGCCTCATCCTCACCGCTCATTGCTTCTCCCCTTACGCTTTGGGACTTAGCCAAATTTTGCCTCAATACCCTCCTTGGCATTCTTGACACCGCACCATCAACGGTTCCAGCTGCGACTCTTCATTACCTCTTTTCGCTTCCGCGCTTGTGCTCTAAAACAAACCTTTTCTTCAGCGCTTTGTCCTCCTCGCGGCTCGACACTTTCGCCTTCCGCCTTTGCATCCCTCTTCATTTCAAGACATCATTCCCATGGTTGCCCCAAGATTTTCTACACTTCAAGCTATCGCCCCAAGGATCCGCCCTTTTGCATCTCAATATCCTTCCGATTTGCACTTTCCGTGAAGCCTTGTTGGCCCAATAAGAAGTCACCGGCATTAACAGCTTTACTTAATTCTCTCTTAAATGGAACTTTCGCTCCAATCTCGACTACTGTTAGCTCATCGCCAATAATATCGTTAATGTACCAAGAAGGTTACAACACCACAAAGGTCGATGGCACCACTATTTCGCTGACTCAACATTTGATTTCCGAGGTATTTCATATATTCCCTTGCACACCTCTTTGTGTATCATGGTTCACATACAGATCTCGGATGTCACGTAGTTTGGTGCACTGCCATCATGCCAATGTCCACTGCCCCGACCACATCGGACAAGCCCCTCTACCTAAAACCTTTGTTAAATTCTCTCACAGGGCGAAATTCCTTGGGTATTCTAGTATCAAGAACACCCATATCACGCTTCCCTCTTATAACCCTCGATCCTCAACAAGTATACACCCAAACACCACATAGATTGGGTCTCCCAAATGATGCATCGCCTTCTCCCAAGAAATGGAATCTTCGGGTACCACTTCCATTTCTGAAGTTTCTCGCGGGAGGCCACTTCAAGCCCTCATCCAGCTGCATTACTCCTCCCACACCACCACCTTCATAATTCCACCTGCCTCTCTTCCAATCACTCACCAAGTTGGCACTTCACTGCCTTCCACTCCGGGTCATGTCTCACACACACCTATGTCACCGCTTCCTCCCTCCCGCTACACCATCCGCACACCACACCATTTTTCCCAAACATCCCAAACCAGCAACAAAGAAGCCCACCACCACAACACCCTGCTGCTTGTACCAAGACGCTAGGATGCTCAAGCCGCTGCTCTCAAGTTACAAGAATCCCAAGACGCTCTTATGAGTGGGTTCACCTGGCACTAGAGGCCTCGTGATGCGGGGCACAATGGTGTGTGATCTTCAAGCCGCGAATCAAGTTGCAACTTTGAGGCCAAACTTCAAGACAAGCATGAGCCTCTTGCTGTGCTCATGCATCTCAAAAGTGGCTACGCCAAGCTCAAGTCAGCCAACCCCTCAAGTAGGACAACAAAGTGCTCACCCAGCCGAACCAGACTTTATTGAGCACAACAAGTCCAAAGCCGCCTCCGAAAGTACCAAGACGCAGATATTGCTAAACTCACGCCTTGTACTCCCAACCGTGGTGAAAATTTCAGCACTCGTTCAAACCCAAAATTCCTGACGCCAAGTCAGCCTTGATCTTCGCCGCCTTTCTACACGTATCTCTACCACCTCTTCAAGATCGCCTTTTACGAGGTGCGTAAACGTAAGATACCTGGATGACGCTGAGATTGCCGCGTGGCTTCGCCTCAATACACCTGGGAAATCTTCTCCCGTGTCAACACTTCGTGAACGTCCGCGGACTACCAATGCTCACGCCGAAGGGACAACCGGATCCGGTGATCTCAACAACAGCAGGTTATTCAGCTCGGGGCCGGGATGAGGCTCAAGCAAAACTTGGACGGCCTTTATACCGCCATTCCTTCTACGGTGAATGCCCGGCGACTTCCCCGCGCTTCCCTCCCCGCTATCACGCATTATGTGGTTGCTCGACGCCACCTCTTCCTTTCTCGGCGGTACGCGGCCGATGGCCCCTGCGGATATTCCCCGAAAGCAAAGCAAGTGCATTTCTCTTCTGATTGGGCTTAACTCCATTGAAGACAAAGGGTTGTGCCTGTGCCCTTGTCGCCTTTTGATCTCATACACCGTAAGCCGACCCTGCACTTTATCACCGTGAGTGGTGTAGCCTTATGGCTGAAGCATATTTCATGCATTTCATCCCCTGGGTGATACACGTGAACATTCTCAAAATGGGCCACCAGCCTTTTCCGTGGTGACCCCCACCGCGGCAATGGGTGCTTCGGTGATAACAATCCATATTCATGGATCCCGCCGCATCTAAACTCTTCATCGTGAGTATGATGCCTCGAGCTTGCCAATCATTTATCTCTCTCGCAAGCTTAGCGCCGGGTGAACAAATCGTGAAGTATTTCCAGGCTTGTCTCTAGATCTTCCCTATGCACAATTGCAGGTGACTCGCCGTTACACCGCCATAAGCTCGCTTGATAGTAAGACGGTTCCCACGGGATGGGATAGCCTCCTGTCAACTCTCACCGCTTCTCTTTGGGATCGCGGTGTCGCCTTGATCCGCATTCGTCACCAATCTGTGGAGACCGGCCATCAACCCACGCCTTACCTGCATGGTTCCTTCTCCTATGCTTCCCTCATGCATTCTCCACGCCTGTGTTCCTCCTGACTTCTGATTGGCTACTTTCCCTTTTTGGACTAAGGCCAGTGGATGGTCATGCAGGCCGGACACCACTGCATCTCTAATTTATCTCCTGGCGGGATCCACGCTTGTTCGGGCCAGCCACATTGGGAAGAAGGTGCCACCGACAACACCACCAATTGGATCTACATTGCTACTGAGCTGGTTGGCAACGCACCGCTGATGCGCCTTCATGGTCTCGAGCACCTTCTGCGTAATGCCCCACCTCACCTCCGGAATCCTTCTCACCCATCTTCAAGTGTGATTTTGGCGCTTCCTCAAATGCATTTTGCTAAGCTCCTCTAAATCTGCTAGGCCCCATTTTTCATCACTGCAATCCCTAATGCCGTCGCCGCCTTCGGCCTCTTAATTCGCCTCCTCATGGAATTCGTAAGACATTTCCTTCGCACCACGCCTCTTGAAGACATGGTGCACGCCTCAGCTTTCGGCTGATGCCGCATCCCCGCCTTTGGCCAAAACACTCCCCTGCTCTCAAATCACGCCAGATCCCCTGCTGCATCCATGGCTGGTGCTCTTCCTCACTCCCGCAGAGGGATCACTTTCGCATTGCATGGCTTCCCCTCATCTCAAACGCCTTCCTCCTTTCTTCACTGAAAGTGTCGCTTATGGG
Organism: Isoetes taiwanensis; assembly: GCA_021234155.1. Lineage (NCBI taxonomy): Eukaryota > Viridiplantae > Streptophyta > Lycopodiopsida > Isoetales > Isoetaceae > Isoetes > Isoetes taiwanensis. Next base: position 4,399,766 of record JAJEKV010000001.1, on the reverse strand, counting down.
GAGTGTTAGTCCCGTGTCTCCGGCATGTGACTATTCATGCATACTACTGCACTGCGTTAAGCTCAGTGATCCTCGCCCACGGGTCACATCCAAGCGCCCCACCAGCGCACACGCTAGCTCAAAGCCTCGTGGGTCAGACCAAGAGTTTCCACAAGTGACGCCCGTCACCGCCCGCTACAAGGTGATTCTAGGCACTTCAAGAGGCACCGCCAACATTCCTCGCAGAATCATCAGGGCCTCCTTCTAGAGCCTGCACCGCAGAAATACCGAGTGTCTATATCGGGCCCAAGGCCATTTGTACTATATATATGAGTAGAGTTAGTACATAAGTTTTAGATGAGTTTTGAGTCTGGTCTCCTTCGCTTTCTCTATCGCCAGAGCCTGCGTATTTTCATCATTGATATCAAGGAAGCTTATCATCTTTCCTCATTTGTTCTCTGCTTCTTTCTTCTTCTTGCAAACTCGCGACATAGCGTCCCCCTGACTCTCCTCAAGAAGATCCACTGGTCCTCACAGAGGGCTGTCTCCAGAGCTCCCTAACCTGCATCTCTAAACAGATCCACCCTTGTATCCCGCGGGAGAGATCCTGGAGGCTGAGTCTTCCATTCCTGCTGGCTATCCATGACCTTCGGCCCAAAAGGGAAGACGCCAATGTAAGAAAGGAACCGTGGGCGGAGGGGCCTTGGCGAAGCATATGGAGAGGGAAGTATGCCCGCAGGAGTGGGGTTGCATGGAGCCATGTCCCAAATGCTTGAACAAGATTCTCATCAAGAGCACCATACACCAATGGTCCCATTCTCAAGTGCAGAGAGTAATTGATAGACAGAGGATTGACCCAACCCGCGGGGATGGTCTTATTTCCGTAAGGCCACTCTGAGTTGATTGTAGCCAAGTGTCGTGATATAACCGGGCAAACTCAAGGAGATCATCGTGGTGCTGTGATTTTGTTTACCTCGTTCCAACGCTTCACCCGCCATGTGAGGTAAGTGCTGAGCCGCTTCAGTATGTACTCCTGTTCAAAAGTCCGAGATCGAGCAGATCCTTGAAATACTGTTGCTGGTGATAACAAACTAAGCAAAAGATTGGAGCTGCTCTCAAAACACGCATGGGCCTCATCCCTAATTCTATCATAGATCCTACGGAAGCCGCGAAAAATATAAGCCACACGTAAACAACTCCAAGATACTAATTCGTGGATCTTCAACAATAAGCCGATCAAAGATTAAAAGCGCAAAATAAACCCTTGTTCGGCAGAAAGATCCCGCCGTGATCCGGCGAAGTCCAGCTAATTTGAGTGGTCGTTGATGAATATTTCCATTGGCCGCATCACTTCAAAAGAAGAGGTGCCGGGCCGCCGTAAATCCACCGGATGTTTGTGCAAATGTCAATATATCCTCCTGTTTGCTTGCCGCCAGACAGTCTGGTTTGTTTATTGTTCAGCGTCACGACCTATGCTCCTTTCTAATAAAAGACGGACCGACACGGACCCGCTTACCGTGAAGCGTAAAGAAGATTTCGTTCCGTATATTTGAGGCTGCCGCGCACTTCCTGCCATCGGCGAATCTTTGTTTCGAAAGCCCAAAAAGCTGAGTCCGGAGGGTCAGTAATCCGATTGGTCAAAGATGGAAAGCCGAGCTTCAAGGAGGTGAGTCGCAGCATCACGCCAAAGGAGGTTTTGAACTTGAGGCCGTGAATTGTCACAAAGCTCGAGTACAAGGTGTCGAAGCAGCAATGCTTTTTCTCTTGTCACCTGTGAGGTATCTTTGAATTTGTTCTGCTTCAATAAGTCCTGAATTTGGGCTTGGAGTTGAGCCTCGCTGGATCTCAGAATAGGCCGGTCTCGATCCCGAGCACTTTGGAGATTCTTACCGCCCTCGCATAGAGCCGCATGCTTTTCTTGAAGTTGGGCCTCCAAAGTTTGAACCTCGGGCAAAGTAAGTGTGCCTGGAAGGTCTCTTTGAACAAAGATCGAAGCCTCCAGGACGCCTCAACACCATGTGCATGAGAACAGATGCTTAGCTGCATGGCAAGAGCTTGAACATCTTGGCCGGAATTTGTGCCAGAGCCGGGCGGAGATGCAGGCAGGCCCCGCTGTCCGGTCCGAAAGATTGTTGAGAGGCATGACGGAATGGGAAGGCGCGGGTTTCAGAGGAGGAAGAGGAGACAGTAACATGCGGTTCCGGGTGTTGAAACATGATCCCAGTGGGAAGTTCCGCGCAGTACCCCTCGCTGGGTTTCGGGACGTACCGGGAATGCAGAGAGCGCCGAAAGGGAGGTATGGGAAGTGAAGGGCTCACAAGAACAGGAAGGTAATGATCTAATGAGGGCCTCAAGATGGCCACCCACGGAAATTCTCAGTAGACAGAGGGAGGGAGTGCAGCCCCAATGCGCCTACTTTGAAGAAGGCTAGAATAAGCAGCCGCGGCCAATCAACATGGAGATTGGAGTGGATGGCAATCGATGACCATATTATAAAATGGCTTATTGACGTGCGTTCTTAATGGAATGCCAAGTACTTTCGCCACTTTAAATCCACAAAGTCTCATGGGTTTGGGTAATATTTGTGGGAGCGTTGTATGCCAGTTGGCTCGATAAAGGTGATTAAATCGAAGTGGACGCCCATGTCCCTGTGAAAGCGTTCTCAAGAGACGTAAGGTTTTGCAAAGTATGAATACCCTAAAATCAAATGCCGAAAGTAAGTAAATGGTGTGGTGCCATCGACCACCGTGAGCAACCTTCCGGCCGTTGATCATGTGAGCGTGGCGAACTCAAGGTAATTGCTCTGATTTCGTGGCCCAAGAGCTCCATTTGTGCACCAGCTTTGTATATGCTCAAGAACTTCCCGACTCGGGATCACAAGGGCCATTCTCTCGAAAGGTGGGCGCCGAGAAAGACAGCTGCACTGAAAAAGAGCTCTGACCCTGGAGCGTGGCTTGAAGTGTAGAAAGTTTGGGGCAAGCGAAGCGTAAAAGCGCCGCGAAATGTAAGAAACCGTGAAGAAGGGCGAGAGTGCAGGAATGTAAGCATCTAAGGTGCTGGTGATAGACGGTAAAAGGTTTTAGGGCGTAAAAGCGTAAAGTATGTGCGCATGAGGGCTTAACCTTCAACTGCTGATGAGGCCAGGTGGCTACGTATGGGCGGGCAAGGAAAGATGTAAATTTTGGCTAAGTCCCCAAATGGTAAAAGTGGAGAAGCAATGAACTGGTATGGCATATATAAGCAACATTCAAGTATTGTAAAAGGACACACATTAATGTTCGACGGGCGTGAAAAGAAGGAATGTCATTTAATGCTGGCAACTCAAGGGATATCATTAAAAACGAAGGTGTCAAGGTACCATGGCTAGATATGCGCTGAGAAAAGATTCTATTTAGTAACAAATTTTGCATTGCACCCAACTTAGCGAATTTTTGATTGGTCCACGCCGACAGGAGTTCCCGGGTTGGCTATATAAGAGAAGTAGAGGTTGAAGGGACAATTCGGCGGCGCCAAGATAAGTTCTACGCTGGGTTTAGAAGGACAAATGCACTATGCCTTCCAACCGCTCAAAGGAAAGTGGATTACGCGTAAAATGGATCGCCTCGATTCCCGGCGAAAAGCACAACGTAAGTATTGTTTAAGTGGACGGGAGGGTGTGTCGCGCGGTTGAGCATGCCGCATCCCTTACACCAACGGATGGAGGTGATTCTGCACCCGCTACTGGACCCCCGAGTAATAACCGTACCAATATCCTCAAGGTGATCACCTCTCGCCTCCAACCCTGAGTAGAGGGTTTTTTCTTCTTAGGATTGAAAAGAAGCCTGAGTCTGCTTTGTATATAGGCAGTGCCTATAGCGGAAATAGCTGGCTGTGCCCACATTTTGTAAAAATTCTACCTATAATATAAATATGTCACCGGTTTAGTCACTATCTCGTTGTGTTTGTGTTCGAACAAAAGATCCTTTTGTTGATTTTCACTTCTAGTGGTATGAAATGTTTTGAGGCGAAAAGCCATTAACCAGTGTAGGTAATGGAGTTCCATCTAATTCAGCCAGCTAAAACCACCGGGTTGAACCACTTTTGAACTATTTCATGCGCCGTTTCATCGAAAACCCTGAAGCGCATTCCTAAAATGAAAATCGAGAATCATAAAGAAGAACCAAATCTCCTTCTTTACCGTTTTGTTCGCATTTGTCGCGTAAAGATTTTTGCAACCGCCTGTCCAAGAAGAACGCCAATATAAGCATCCTTCTAAGTTCGTCCAACTGCTCCAATTGGATAAACCCTTTCTGGAGTGCAAGAAGCGGATTATGGAAGTGTAGCCATGAAAACGGAGAGTTGGGAGGATGTACTAAAAGGCATGAGAGCTTCTTGACCATAAAACCAATTTGAAAGGAGTGTAATCAAAGAGGCTACTTTGAAACAAGTATTGTAGGCCCAAAGAACAGTAGGAAGTTTGTTTTGCTGGGCCAAGGCGAAGGCCAAGCTACAAATTTTCGAGAATGGTGACTCGTGAAAAGATAGTACAGTGGAACACCCCGGTGTCCCCCGCCCCTCCTAAAATGTGGTGGGAGATATCAAATTTGTGGTGCATTTTAAATGTTTGTTTGGCCTAGTGATGTAACACGCCCAGATTCAATCTTCATATTTCCCGAATCGCAACAACCCGACCCCTACGCCAATTCGCCCCATTCCACTTCCTACCACCGGGCCCCATTCCAATCTCCAATCGAACTAATTTTAAATCAACCCATCGCACTCCACCCGCTTTCCCCGGGGCTAATACCCGCTTATGTATATGCTTTAATCCGGGTTGTGGATCAACCGTCTTCATACCTTCAATCATTTAATTTGAAGCAAATCCGCCACGTAAGAGGAAAGAAAACTCTCGTAACAAGAACGGATCATAAAAGACGCCAAAGGAAAAAGACAAAGGGAAGCTAAAGAATTAAAGCAAAATTGCAACAAAGTGGAGTGATCCACCTGCAACGCCTCGTACCAGGCGCCGGATGGTATTAAAATTGTTATCTTCATTTCATAGCACCACTAAAGGCTTGTCTAACAGCTTATAAGAAAGAGGTTTTACTAGATTATCCTAGATGACACAATGGACAGCTGCATTGGCTAAGAGTCAAAGATTTCGTAAGCCAAGAGCATTGTGTCAGGCAACCTCGTGGCTTCCATTCACTTTGTGAAGAAGCCTAACAAAGAATGATGCTTAGCGTACCAAGAGAAGGCTCAAGCAGGGCCGTAAGAGGTGCTTAATACTAATACCGAAAAGTGCTAATCCCGTCAAGGTTCTGCCTTTGGTAAACCGTCAAGTGTTCATCCAGAATCTTACCAAAGCAAATTGAAGAGGGAAGAGATAGGATTGCAAAGGGGAAATGGGTTTTGTACAAAAGAGTTAGAAGAGTTGTGTCATAGAACTTAGCAAAGAATTTTGGACCTAAAAAGTAGGGTCTCCAAATGCAAAGGGGATGTTAAGTTCTAAGATTGAACCCAAAATGTAAGAGAGGTAGTGATCATGCCACTCACTATCCGAAGAATCACGTTATTTCATTTCTTTCATCTTCACCACATTTTTTATTGTTAATGTAGTGGGTTAGTGATTGCTTGATATGTGGTTGTCAGTGGGTTAGTACTGCTTGTGTGTGTGGTGTCATTAATGCCGTGTGGATATATGATATGTCAGCCTAGTGTGGTGCAGGCACGTGTGAAATACCAAATTTACGCCAATATGCCGTGGTGCCCTAGTGTGGTGAATAAATACGGTGTAAAATACATGTCGTAATGTATATGTGGTGCCTAGTGTGGTGAAAAAAATATGGTGTAAAACAAATGCTCTAAATATACGCCAGGTGCCTAGTGTGGTGAATAAATATGGTGTACAATAAATGCCGTAATATATGCTATGTGGTCCCTAGGTAGTGTGGCACTGTAACATGGTGTGGTGTCTAGTGTAAGCTGTGGTGCCAGTGTGGTGCCTAGTGTGTGGTGCCTAAAGGTGTTAAAAATATGGTGTAAAAAATAAATGCCGTGAATATATTCTATGGTGCCTAATGGTGAATAACGAGGTGTAAGATGAATGTCCGTATTATATGCTATGTTTACTAGAAATCTCACCGCTTAATTCGATTGTGGTGAAAGTGACAATACTTAAAAATTACATTATGATGACGTAATGGACAGAGAATCATTGGAAATTGCCACATCAAAATGGCAATAATCATTCAAAAGTCGGCCGCGGCAGAAGCATTGGGGAAAACCATAAATCTAGTTTTACGCGTATTATCGGGTTTATCAAGCAACTGTTTCTATGGCTGGCGAAAATGTATGAGAACACGAAAGCACAAACAATTTCACCAACAAATGCAAAATAAGATCCGTATAATCTATAATCGGAAATAAACCAGAACAGAGGTGGATATTAGAGGAGCCGGAGGACCCATGAATTCCTCGGTGGTATTCTAGGCTGCAAAACATAGTTAATTCCTTCGATGGAAGAATTAGAAGCCAAGGCGTTGGATAGTGGGCTGCTGTCTTCTTTTGTAGTAGATGTTGTTTTATTACTGCATGATGTTGTTTACACGATGCACCAGAGACTTAACAGAGCCGGTGCAAAATTTAATGTGGTTCTCGGGGTGGTGTATGATTCCGAGGATGAGTTCTCAAATTTCTCCCCAAAGTTTGAGGTTTTTGAATATGTTCATCCAACTAAAGAGGAAATGATCCATGCTTCACCTATTAAAAAGTGCTCGACAAAGCCGTGATGCATGGAGACACAAACAACCCGAGACACTTATGAATCAGATCATAAGTGGGAGCAAACGAGAAGCCTGCGTTTTAGTGTTGTCGATTACACCAACCATTCAGCGTAAACACTGCTTGATGAAGTCTTGAACGCATTTCTAAAGAAGAAGAGTTACGTATCTCACAATGCAAAAGATCTCGACATGGAGGCCCAAAGAATCAGATGTCACTTCTTAATGCATTTTGATAATACTGTGAAGCCTGTGGTTATAGTTTTCCCCGATTTTTCTCGCATACTTCATTTCATAAGAAGTATGAACTATTCTACCAGTATGGTAGGTTTCCATATGTATTTTTCTCCTTTGAAATATATAAAACAACGCTTTTGCACTGTTCGAATAACTTCACCAGCTACCACTGCTTTCACTACATTTTACCATAATCAGCCAGGGGAGTATTGACCATTTTTTGAACGGCTGAAAATGGAATGGCTCTGCATTCCCGAAGTAGTATTTTGACCGATTATAAGTATGTGCAATATATGGATCCCAAATTAGGTCCCCTAATTATAAGTATTAGGAAAAATCCAATTTCATCGTGGGTAATTGTGTAAAGGGTACTTTTATGAATATAAAGCAGTTTCGCTTTTGCATTCTCGGCTTTTTATGCTTCAGCTTACGTAAATTTGTAATTGAATGTTGAATGAATTCCAAGGTATAACTGGATTAAACCTGAACAAATCAATTAAACTTGCACAAGGCCCACATATGGGTGAGATCAAAGAAAGGCACTAAGGCTCATTGTGGAATCAGTTTTTGTGAAATGTGCCTCGTGTAAAAATCGTAATTAGAAATTCTACACAAGGCACGAAATTCTATGACAAGCACAAGTTTCATTATAAACTATTTTCTCTCATTAAACAAAAGGCAATAAGGCCTGATTACAAATGGGCACAAGCAAGGCCATCATATGTTAAAACGGTAAGATACCGTGAATACCGAATTAGAAATTCTACACAAGGTCTGGAAAAAGGCACAAGGCCATCATATATTCAAAAAGGCACTAAGGCCAATATGATATTACAAAGAGGCACTAAGGCCTCAGATCACAAGGGGTGAGTTCACAAGGGGTGAGATCAAATGATATAATTAAGGCCTATATATACCATCTCGCTTTTCAAAAAAAATACAAAGGCAAAAGGCCTCAGGACTAAATTTGACTTAAAAGAAAAAGGTGGCATTGTACGGACTTCAAGCTCATCCTAAGAAAAGTGAAGAAAAATTAGTTTAGTACTACAGCAAAAAGAAAGCAAAAAATTTAATGCATGTATGCTACTTACTCAGAGAACATTTTGGGAGTTCCAAAAACTTCATGTTCTTCTCGCCTTCTACCTCTTCCTTCTTCTTCTGGCCTCAGTCTATCTATCTAATCTTTTGGGAATCAAATTAGACGTCATCAGAAGAAGCTTCATCAGAGGAATCGGCTGGGAGGGATTCTCCATTCTCTCGGAAAGTCCAAAGATCTCGTAGCTTTAAGAGTGGAATCGCACTCCAGCTTCCTTCGTGCCTCGTGCGGCTCCTGCAATCGGGCTCTCGTGTTCGGCTCCAGTTAAATGGTAATTTGGCCAAGATCCTATTTCAACTGGCCATCACCGCGCTGTGCCAGAACCAGAAAGCGCTCCTGCCGCTTAGGGGAGGGGAGAGCTTAGAGCGCAGAGGGGAGAGAGGGAGAGGCAGAGGCCGGGAGGGAGAGCGTTAGCCGCAGCCGCTTCGACATTCTCACGGAAGGAATTGACGATAAGCTTCTTCACGGCTCATAGCCTATAAAGGTCGGGCGGAAATTAATTTCACAGAGGGCTACGCATTTTAGGATTTCGCACTACTAGCATCTTTATTCCTTAAGATTTAGGTACTACTAGCATCTTTATTCCTAAAGATTTAGTAGGCAACTAATAATAACTCTAAAAGGACCATTATTTTATTTCTAAAACATAAAAATATATATAGCTCCAACGTGTCACCACATGCAATCACATGATTCATCATATGATTCACCAAATGCACCGCATGATTCATCTCATTACGCACCATTTGCATCACCAAACATGTTGGTCAATGAAAGTCAAACATGTAACAAAGGTCATGTAAAGGCTCAAGCATGCCAAGGTGGCTCAAATATGCCACCTAGGCTCCAACATGCCAAGGTGGCTCAAACATGCCACGAAGCTCCAACATGCCACCTACTTATGCACCACATGATTCACCACATGATTCACCAAATACACCTCATGATTCACCACATGCACCATTTGCATCACCAAACATGTTGGTCAATGAAAGTCAAAACATGCCACGAAGCTCCAACATGCCACCTAATGCATTTAATTACATGATTTCACCACATGGTTCACCAAATGCACCACATGATTCACCACATGCACCATTTGCATCACTCACATCTATCAATGCTTACGTAACACCACATTACGCCAATCTTTGAATACATCAATTTCTTCTCGGAGATTTGAACTCCACCGCAGTGTTGCTTTGGTCAGCCGTAGAAAGTCTATTGCATACAGTATACAACAATGTACATTAGAGTGTCACTGAAAGAATAGGGTTACAAGAATAACTTTGGTTACAATAATACAAACATGTGATTACAAGTAAAGATCTATTGATCCTCAATATTAACCTCTTCATTACTACAGCAACTGTGCTTCACAACATCAATCATCATTCGCTGTCCAACAACAAGAACTAGAAAATTGGTACACCCCAACAAACATATCAGGCCTCACATTGGATGAGTAATAATTAAATTCCCCACGGTGAACTCACCTTGCATTGGGATAGTATGTCCAAGTCTCGCATTACCTGTACCACAACTTTCTTTTACTTAAGACACATATAGCAGACCAATAACACCAGCAATCGACCGAAAGGGGAACTTGTAATTTCTTTGTGGCGCAGGCTTATGGTGCTTGGGAATTTTGTGTTTGCATCCTCAACAAAAACTCATGACAGGCTCCTCGGAGCCCTTGTACATTTCTAGGGTCACAAAATGGTGCCACCGTCGACATTTAACCGGGCTGACCTCCCCAAGACCTACAATGACATATTAATCGGCCCAAAGAAGTCAGCACCGATAACATGCCGGCAGTAATGGTACATTCCAAATTGCAAGTTGAGGGGTGCAAATAGCTTGTCCTTGAAGCAAGCTCGCTCGACAAGAATGTGTAATGAGCTGATCCATGAAATGGAACCTTCAATTCCGCGTCACGCTTGATGCGTAATTGGTGCATACACCGCCAAAGTCCAAGGTCCGTAAAACAAGATGATTTAAGAAAACAACGTAAGACTCAAATCCGAAGTTGTTTATATTAAATTACTAACCCTCATGAAGAAATGGACTATCCCCGCCACCTAACCAATCCCTACTTTTCTCCAATATTCCTCGGATTGCTCCCTGATCAAGCACAAGAGGCTCCTGCCGGGCCCTTAAACACTTCAAGTGGCAAGTGTTCGCCTGGATGTGCCTAACATCAAGTAAATTCGTGTCGTGGTGTGTAAGTTTACATTCAGCAAATGGAAGATCATTGAAAACATTGAGGAATGATTGAAATAGCCAAGAAATGAACAATTGAAGTAAAACTTTGTTTATATATTAAAAAAGTCAAGAGAGGTTAAGCATCATATACAATAAATAATGGTCTATTTCTAGGCTTTTAGTTCTATGTTTTTCATCATATTAATACAAATTTGACTCCTGTCAAACATATTCAAAGATTTTGCTGCTTTGTATAACTTTGCAAATTCTTCCCCGCTTGAACCCCCAAGCCAAACCTCAGATCATTCATGAGGAAATTCGTCACCCACTGCCGTGGCCCAGTCAGTTTGGATGCATCATGGTGTTTGGGCGATTGAGGTACCTCCTTGTGACCGGGCCACATCAATGAGAAGCTAATCGCTCTTCTTTGTGAAACCTCGAAATTGCCAGACCTTTTTCGTGTGCTTCCAAAAAAATTGGTTTTTTATCGTTAAATAAATTTGTGTTGGTACAGTTGATCCTCGACTCCATATGAACTTGAATTTGTCCTTGTGTTTCACCGTCAATGCTCCCTTAACTATGACTCTCAAGTTTTGAGCCCCGGCAGGCCGACCAAAGTGCTGGTATGAAAATTCTCGACCGCGACCAATCTATGAACTCGCCTGTACTGGCCCAGCTTACTACCCACTTGGTTCCGCGGCGTGATCAACTTTAACATCACCTTTGGCAAAGGGTATACCCACTTGTCATAGCTTCTACCCGTAACTCCATTGTAGTAAAAAACAAAGCGTGATTGGCTTAACCTTTGTAGTCTTCGCATGGACAGAGTTACGGCAGTGGCTGAAACTTCTCCGCCAGCATTTCTTGGTGCAGGTCGGGAAACTTCGGCCTGTACGCCTATTCGTAAGTGGATGAAACTTCGCTTCAGAATGTCTGAGTTCTTCGCTTGGAATTCTGCTCTGCTTTTTCTCCCAGACACTTCCACCGCAAAATTTAACGTATTCTGGTGAATCATATGGGTCAAATTAAAAAGAAGACAGCACAAAAGGTTGAAGTTACCTTGTGATTCTTACATTCACGGTAAACGATTTGTTCAGATCATAACCCCGATGACCGCTGATTTGGCAGATTGGTGTGGAGCATGACTTAATGCATCCGTTGATTCAGCATTCTTGTCCGGGGCTTGGAGCACCCACTCGGAGCTTGACTTGATGCACCCATCATTTGTTATTGTCTTACCCATTTGTCCGACTTCCGTAACCCTCATGCATCATCTTCCATTTGCCCGAAGTTTCTATCTCTGTGTCTAATGCTTCAAGGGGTGCGAAAGTGTCTTGTCCCCTAACTCACCACATTGTACATCTATATTCTACAAAGTAGGGATGAAGAAGTAAGCTTTATTATCCCAATTGCATCCAAACAAGACTCCTTGGTTACCTGGAGGGTGGTAGGAAAATACCCCTTTTTGGTGTGCTAGATGGACTCATTATTAGCTCGGCTTTGCTACCAAGTGATGAACAGCTTAGGACCTCAATTAGTAAATCCACCTCTATGTCAAACCTCGAATTGAATCACAATTGATTGTAACTATGCTTGGTTTTTAACTAAGTTCCACTTTTTACTCTCTTTTACTTATGTTCCCTGCTTTTTATAATATCTAGAAGTGTCCCCTAAAATGAGCGAGGGATTCATCCTGTGGGGGCATTTTAGATACACACAAAACAAAGAGAAGTAAAAAGAGACTAAGCCAGCCAGATCTTGTTTTATGCTCCAAGCTTACTCCTTTTCGAAGTTTCGTTGAGGTGTATCTAATTCGGCCACCCTCGAAAGTGAGCCATGTCATCCTAGGGGCAAAATTAGATACTTATAAACAAACTTAAGGAGACTAAGCCAGCTTACTCTCTCGAGCTACCTATAAGTGCTCACCCGTAGTGCCTCAAGAGTTTGAAGCTGCTTTTGATCCTCCCTACCACACCTAAGGCTTGTACCCATGTCAGAGAAAATTCATGACAGCAATTCTCAATGCAAAGGAATACAAATCCTCGCAAAGTGAACGAATTTGTCAATGAGAATACAATTATACTAAAAGTCGATTAATTAAAGTGGGACAAATCTTGAATTTTGGGACTGACTGAAAATGGGACTCACACACCAAAAGGAAATTTCGAATCTGACATTTTGAATAGAATTACACATGAGACACACACAAAGAATTGCTACTTGTTTTCCTCATAAATTTTAATATTGAAAACTACCAGTTGAGAAAGTTTTCGTGACTTCTCAATATTATCTACCCCTCATACAATGATAAAGCATGGAGGTTGCTCATGGCCTTGTCCATCTCCCCTTCTTGGGATCTCAGGTGTGTTGTCCTTGCAATGTGAGAACTTGATATGACCATACCACACACTCCACCAATTCCCTCCCTTGAGGGTCGCATATAATTCGCCTCCACTTCTTCTCCCAGCCGCTGTATTGCCCTTCAAGTTGCCCTTCGTGTCTCCCAATGGGCTCTCAATATTGAATTCTCGACTCACATTCGATTGCATGTGCCTACCCAATGCCTTCACATTCTTAAAGGCTCGGGTTTAGCCTCACTCGTGAGTCGAGAATGTGATACCCCGCCAATGGCCCTTGTGCGCCCAGTGCTTCCACCCGGGCCCTGAAAGCCACTCTCCTCGAACCATGCTCATCGAATATTGCTGGCGAATCGGCTCCGACCGGGTGGAGGCCCTGGCCATCAACTCACGGGTGTTGGTTGGCCGAATTCCGGCGAGTCGAAAACGCAGTTCTAGTGCACTTAGAGTATTCTCGCAGACAGCCTTAACCACTCTCCTTCTATCTTCCTCGGACATCATGTATGGAAGTGGTTTCACCGCCTCAAGCAGCCAACCTTAGCAACCCACTCTCCGCGGTGTGGTCACGCGGGCCTCTCTACCCAATCAAAGACCGCCTCCTTCGAACCATCTTCGTCATCATTGCTAAGGGATGGGCTCGATTGGGTGGAGGCCCTACGACCAACCACAGAAGTTGCTGGTCGCTTTCTACCTCGGGTGAGTTTTAGAAAAACGCAGTTCTAGTGCGCACTCTAGAGCTGGCTATGCATTAGCTTCCAACAACTCTCCCTTCTATCTCTTCCTGACATTGCTAAGGCCGGGAAGCGTTTGACCGCCCGCAGCCAACTCTGGCTTCCCAGAATCCTCTAGCGCCAGCCAATTCTCCTCAGGTAACGCAGCGGCCTCTACCCAGCGGGACGGTCATCGCCAAGGGGAGGGGCTCCTGACCGTGTGGAGCGCATCTCAAGAATCCAACTACGTGGAAACCATAGAGTTTGTTGTTCGCGATTTCGGCCAGCGAGTCGAGAATCCCTTTAGCCACCAATTCTCCTGTATGTAGTAAGAAGCCTCGACCCAGCCAGAGTCACCAACCATCTTCGCCGAACATTGCTAAGGGGAGGGGCTCTGACCGGGTGGAGGCCTCTACAACCCAACCACTGTGGTACCATGTAGCAAGCCAAGGCTTCAGCCTCCACAACTACTGCACTTTGTATTCTCCCTCGCTTTTTAGTCCCAAGTGCCTCTAGCCTCAATTGAAGCCACTCTCCTTCTAAATCCTACCTTCCTAATATTGGCGGCGAGGAGTGGTTCTAATGGTGGAGGCCCGACTAACTACAAGAGGGCGCATTTGAACCGCGATCTCCGGCCTAGACCTAGTATTATTCAGTGTACAACATTCCAAGAAAACACTCCATAAAAGACCTAAAACGAGTCAGTTCTATATCCCCAACCATTGTTTCTTTGTCGAGCTTCTCTCAACCAGAGTAAATCATCTCTCGCTGAAAATGCCGACAAGGAAACAATGAACTACCGAGCTTATCGCCACTCCATTATTTAAACACGTGCATCGCGATGTTCTACAAGCTTAAATAAATATAGGTATCTCAAACTCACCTCTTCACCCAAAGTAATTCCTTGGGCTCAGATTACCATCCCGGGCCGCCTTCACCTAGAGCTCTGTTTTTCTCGTCTGGCTCTCATCAAGAGTGTATTCGCGATTCAATACGAAGTCATCAAGCGATTCTCGCCAGATCCCCGCTCCAGGCGCTTCAGTAGAGTTCCCGTGGTCCGCAGCTCCACTCGGCCCCTACCTTTAGCCCGCGTCATCATCAAATCAATCGCTTTGCAATAGACGCCACGGTCGTGAAAAACACACACATGCAAGGCGCCATAGCAACTTACCGCCGCCAGCCATTCGAAGTCGCTGCTATATAAATGATGCTCCCTCGAACAGGTCGCCAATGCAGTTGAAGATAACCATCATCCGCCACTAAGTCCCTTGATGTGATTAAATTGCAAATATTGTTCGGGTGGGCTAGTGCCTAATCGCGCTGCACTTCTTAGCCCGCTATAAATGATTGCATGTCCCAATTCAAACCAAAGAATATGCCCCGATCTTTTACATGCAAATCTAAAACTCACAACGCTGAAGAAATCCACTTACAGAGGGTCCAAGAGGATGAGAGGGCATACAGACATGACTCCGGCCCACAGGCTGCAGCCCAGGGGATGCTGTTCTAGCGGCAGCAAGAAGAAGAAGACTAACACCCCAGTGAGCTCGGGAGGTTTTTCTTTGCTCCGAATACTCAACCCATCCATCCTTTCTTTCTTGCAGCATTCAATTTCGACTCACTAGTGATCACCGGGCCGCAACTCCCTCGCCTTCATCATCGAGGGACTGAGATGTAGCTTCTTGACACACCACAGATTCTCTGGTGGTATGTCGAGGTATCAACAAGTGGGAAGGAGAAAGACTGCTTCCACCAAAGGGCGCAAAAGAAGAGTCTTGAGACAAGTACAGTGAAAATCGGTGTTGTGCTCTCCGCCCCGCATTCAAGCATTTAACATTACATGTCGAGGACCGCTGTGAAGAGGTGTAAGTTCTATCACACCAAAAAATTAGCAGCTTGCAAATTATTCCCTACTCTTCCATGAGCAAGGCGTAAGGGCACCGAAAAAGGCAGCGCTTTTAAATTGTCGAACTCCGGGTGGAAGGGGATCCGAAGGATGAAGGAGTACCGGAACCCTAACATCCGGTGGAGCTTGAAGTTCGGTAGATTTGTGGTCGGGAAAACTGCTCAATACTGGGAGCTTCATAATTTCTAACGTGGCCAAGACTCTCCATACAACACTCAGCAAGCCCAGTTGTGGTTCATACACAAAAAAAGTCCAAGCACCAAAAAAACAAAGATGGGGAAGATGAGACCACACGGGAGGAATCGTAGGGGATGACCTAAGGAGACCTAAGATATGGTCGACTCCCAATAATGGATCCGTATTAGATCAGATCAGGATTTCGGGCTGCAGAGGGGCACGTAAAAATGAGCTACCGGGCTCAAGATATCCGCTGGGGAAATATCACACAAGTCAGCCGGAGACACATTGACGCCGGAAGGTTTGCACGGAGATGCCGCCTTTGCCCCAACCATTGAATTTAATCCAGCACACATGCCGGAGATTCTAACCCGATGGTGCGACATCCTGCCGCATTCAATGCTCCGCGATGTCATACCTTTAGCGCATCGGACGCAAGTGAGTTGTTCGTTCGGAAGTCCGAGGAAGATCCAAGGGAAAAGGACGCCCGCTCGGGTTGTAGACTCGCCAAGATTCGCTTAGCGCCGCAAGCGTATTGCGTAGACTTGAAGGAAAAGCCGCAGCGATCAAGGATATATGCTGCCAGAGTGCAGAGTTTTTCTACGGAGACGCCAAAGAACCTAACCGCCGCATTAGCCACCGCTGTAAATATTGGGCCCAGCAGCGAAAAGCGAAGCACGAAGGTAAAATAACTCTCAATCCTAACATTTGCCGATATCATCGGGTTTTCACTCGCGAAATCGAGAAAGCCATAGGTAAATACGTAAAATCAGCGGATGCGGATTTACCTCGCGAAGTCGAGAAACCCGCAGGAAGCAAAAGAAAATTAGATATCTAGGACTTTCTCGACTCAGCGAAGTCGAAAGCCCTACCATCTTAACGCTTTCCCCGACATCATCGGGTTTTCGACTACAGTCGAAAGCTGTGGTAACACGTAAAATCAAAGGATGTGAGCTTTCGACTCTCGGCGAAATGAGAAAACCCGCATAAGTAAAGAAGGGGACTTTCTCGACTCTCAAGGAAGTCGCAGAAAACCCGGGCTGTTTATTTATCACATATTCCGGTGTTTGTGATACTTTCTATGCTCGACATTGGTACATTGACCTAATGCTCATCCCTGGCTCAGATCATACACGCTTAGGCACAAGTGGAAAGTACTGGGTTGTCCCCCTCGGGCCACCCTAAAGGAAAACAGGTTCTCGATAAGTGGGAAGACCTTTGAGAAACTATGTATATGTTCTCACTGAGGGATGTGAAGATGATGAGGGAGAGGGAAGAAGTAGTGAGGCTAGCTTAAAGAGAACACCAAGGAAAGGTAGGAGTCTTCTCGTGACCAATATGACCTCATTCTGAAGTAATCGAGGTATGTCCGGGAGAAATGGACCTGAGATATGGGCTCACGACAAGAGGCAAGTCAAGGACAAAGAATGGAGAATTTCCAAGCAGCCGGACCCCAAGTTGTTTGACAAGGCTCATGGAAGAGGATAATGTGGCCCCATCGACAAAGAAACGCTTTGACCTACAAGGCAAAAAATCTTGGAAGGAAATAACCATGAAGACTGTGAGTTCTGTAAATTGCAGGATCTAGCGATTGCCACAGTCCTAAAGCTTATTGCATAAAGGAAGAAGGCATCACGAAGTTCAAGTAACGCTGTACTCCAATGAATAACACTAAGGATTTTGATTATTACAAGGAAAAGGCTGCCCTTGATGAGGAAGATACAAAGAATTGAACCGGGTTTGCGTCAACCTTACATCAACACTCAAGCTGAAGCGTGAACGGCCAAAAACCCTTCCTTTCCCCGAACGCGCGGCGCGGCAATTCAAGAGGAAGCTTTTTTTTGAGCGCCAGAAAGTTCATTGCCGTAGATTGTTATAATTACGTAGAGAAAGTTAGAAAAAGGAAATGCCACGGTGGGGTTTGAGCCGAAGTTTCGGGATTTGGGCACTAGCCTCGCTCACATCATTTGCTCCTCAACAAGAATCTACCACCAACTCATAATCCGAGAAATTATGCGCAGCGGTGGGGGTTCATCATTACGCCTCATCCGAACGCCGCGAACCTACCAATCACACATCCAAGAACATTTGAAATGCTAATAAAGCCCCAACAAGCACTCCACCGGGTCAAAGGCTTTGGCTCGGCAGTCAATGGCCCCATTTCCTCGGCGAGATATAGCCACCGTGGCAATATCATGGTTGAATACGCTTTTTATTTTTTTAATCGAGATCACTTCGCCACCCATAGCAATCGCATCTATAAGCCTGTAAACAAATTTTGCAGGGGCAATGCCGATGACTCCGACCGCCTAACTTATCTTTCTCCAACATCATAATTTTTGGCCATTGAAGTCGGTTGTCGCTGATTTGAGAATGGGGCGGCCCACTCCCCGTAACGCCATGATTTTCGCAAGTAAAAACATGTGGCCGCATCTCTTCCCCATTGCCACATTTCAGGGGCACCGTTTCTTCCACTATTTTCCTTCTGAAAGGGCCTGTGCTCTTGTGGCTAGACCACCGCCGTGCTTCTGCCAAGTATGAAATATCCATTTCGGTACGCAAGATGATCACAAAGATTTCTTCATAGCCGCTTACATAGTCGATCTAGTTAGGATTAATTCCTCGATGACACCGCCGGAGATCATCATCGGATAGAGCTTCCTCAGAACTAGTCTTACAGTATGAGTTTTTGCCGCTTAACAACTCTATTTCCTCCTCCTTCAATTCCCCGGAGCAAAGATACCTACCCTGCCTATGATTTTATTGTAGACCATTCTCACCCTCGCCGAAAGGTGTTCCTCCAATCATTTGTTTCGACCTAAATTCCATGACGACCAAAGAATTGTTTCTATGCCCATAAGTCCTTTAAAAGAGATATTCCAAAATTCTCGCCTCTATCTTCTACAGACTTGGATGCGTCGCAGTAGGCTAATGGGTAGTCCTCTTGGGTAATCAATTCATTGGGCTCCCAAAAAGATTGAGAGGTTTCCAGTGCCATGTGGCTTAGCCGGTCCGAAACATCTTTTGATCTCCATCCAAGCTTCAAGGATCCTTCTGCATAATCGAGAAGTCCTGTGTGCTATCTTGAAGTCATTAAAGCATGCGCATTTGCATGACAAAGGATGTATGGCTTAGAGGTTGGGCTTGCTTTGCTGTCAATGTCTAATAAATTAGATCCAAAATCAGCTTGATTGAGAGAGCTCTCAAACAAGCTTGGAGATAAGAGCTTGGGAGGTGTTAACAAGTTTCTGCCTAATCCTCCAAGCATCTTAGGCTTCGTACACCTCGACCATGCAATTCTTTTGGTAACTCTCTAAACTAACCAACCTCTTATGAACTACTCCATGCTTGATATATCGTGATTTGGGAGCCAACAAAGACTGAAGACACATATATAAAGGAGTCACGAAATACGTAATTGGCTATGGTGATTCGGAATTCACAGAGCCCCTTGCTTGACCATAGGTTTATTCTTCTCCTTTCTAATGACAAGAAATGAGTTCCGTGCACTGAGTGGGATTCTACGTTGGGCGCGGGCGCCCAAGTAATTCTTTGTTGCTTCAGCCTTTTTGATGATATGCAATCCATAATCCTAACCTCGCCTAGGAGGTTGCTCAACATGAGGCCATATGATTGAGCATTTATCATATTCAAACATACCCAAGTAAAAGTGCTAAAAGCTTTGATAGTTCCCGCGCTCTTGAAGCCGAATCATCATATCTTAAGAAATATAAACGTGCCGCCGCGAAATCAAGCGTATGGTTAGCTGGTCTCGAGATGTAGAAGGAAGTTTGATCCCCATTGATCTCAAGATTTTGAGCTTCACCCATCTAAGAGAGTCGTAACATTTTATAATAGGTATTGAAGATATAGTAGTAAGTGGCAGCCCTCGCTTACCCCCTTCTAAGAGGAAAGTTGGGTTGGGCTGCCATTGATGAGGATCGGAGCGTCAAGGTACTCTTGTTAAGCCCCCATGACCATGTTTACTTAACTTCCTCCAAAAGCCTAGTTTGCCCATGATTTCTAATGGAGTCCCATCTTACCAGATCGGTAAAAGCTATGAAATCCAATTTGAGCATGATGCATTTCTCGCTTGCTTGCTCAGCCCAATGCGCACCTTCACAAAGCCGCCAAATCTTCTTATATTATATTGTTATTGTGTGGCAGTTGACCTTGCCCCTAAATCCAAAGGTCGATTTAGGGAAGTTGAGAATTTCATGGTTGAGATTTTGACACCCGTGGAACCCTAAAATAAACAAAAGGTCGTGGAGGTTTTTTTCGCTACAAACAGTGGCCCCGCTTATCGCTGGACCGCTTAAAAAATGCTCAAAAAAGAATGGGTGTGGATCCCAGCCGCCTGATCTCCTCGCCATTATGCATGCACCTCTCAACCCGAACGCTTATTCTTGCCACCGAGTTTAATGCAGCGCAGCACAAAGAACTCTAAGTTTCATTTTAGAATCTCGGCTTCTCTCTCCGGCGATGGAGAGTTCCAGCAGCAATTTTAGCGTATTGTGAAGATGCTCGAGCAAAGAAAAAATCGGTGATCCTGAATTGCATGATGCAAAGTACGGGTTGAGAAGAAGTAGCCTGGTTGATGGAAGTGGAAGCAGGATAATGAAGTGATTGGCTTGGTCATATAAAGTAAATGGAGTAAATCGTAGCGACTACGCTCTAGGGTTCTTCTAGTTTTCATGTCTTTTATACCTTTGATAAAGCTCGACCGCTATAGCCAAAGTTAGGCCCCGAGTAATCAAATTAATACTTTGGTAGTATTACAAGAAAGGGTCATCCATCCGTAGTTTTGATTTTTCTGGTTCTAGCTTTTAGTGTACTTTTATGAGTTTTATAGTAAAAGTGGTTTTAGTTTATTAGTGTACTTTATGAGGAATCCTTTGTTGCCAAATAAAGTATCTCGCAAAATTTCGTTTCTCCATTGCAAATCTCACCTCTAAAAGCTCACTTTCCACTACGAAGTTCATTGTGCTCATTCTCGCATGGATCGGGAAGTGTTTATCTAAGCTTTTAAAAATACTTAGGGTGGATTATAATTTCTTAATGGTTCAATTCTAGCAAGGATGTATGTAGCATGGTCAATAGTTTGCATGGCAAAAGATAGCACATTGAGTCAGTATCTAATGCAGCCGCTTGCAATCTAATTTTATAAAGAGCGATCCGGAATAAATCCTACATGATTATAGACTTCGGAGCTTGATCCAACAGTTGTAAGATATGAATGAGCCGCCTCCACCATTTGTTTAGTGCAATTAACACTCTCTTACTAACAGGCTAGCTCTTAACTTTATAGGCCGGATGTGAAGACCCAACTTGCTAGCTGCGGCTAGTTGCATAGAAGACATAGGAGACATGGCGGGCGCATAGAGTTGTTGTTGTTTCTAAATGTGGGCTAGCGCTAACTTTTATAGCCGGATGTGAAGACCCAACATGCCAGCTATGGCTTAAGTTGCATAATGACAGACAACTTAAACACGCCATTACTACATAGTTATGTCACCATATCAAAGATCATCACCTAGTGTAAAAGGTGAAAGACTAGCATTGGCGTATATTAAGATACACAAAGGAGCAAACGCCAGATCCATCACCGTGATGCAACGAGCTTATGCAGTGACTTTGATGCTATCTATAGATTCATAAATGGCTCTAAACTTAAATGTAAATGCCGTGCATGCACCCAGTCCATATCTAAATGTCTTGGGATTCAGATTTAAATTGAGATAGTGTCTACTTGAAATGCTTCCATAAGGCTATTTTGCATCCTTGAATAACCTTTAACCTGCATCCTATCACAATTTTCTAAAATTCCAAGAATAGCAAGTATTCTATCACCATTTTCTAAATTTCATGTCATTCAAGACCGGCAAATTCCAAGGATAATGGCATGGTCCCCTCGGCTATGCAGTAGAGGTATACATATTTCTTCTCTCTTTTTTCGCCTTTTAAATGGCACGCTCGAATATGGCCAATGTAGACACTCCTATATACCATATGTAACAAAAGTTACATTATTTACCATATTTACCATGTAACAAACACCTTTGTATCAAAAGTAATCTCTCATGGAAGCATTAACAATTAAGATTTCTCTTTCACATTGATTTTGCTCAAGTAAATGCATGTATGCTTTAATATATACATATACAATATGACTTCAGTAAGTAAATTCCCCATCTACAATAATAATAGTAGTAGTTATTATAATAAAGATATGCCTTTGTCCTAGTTCATTTATTTCTTTTCCCATTTAATGACGATTTGACATTTTCACTAGAGGCCGGGCCAGATAAGTTATATTATCACAAAGTTATGTAACTTTTTGTCATTCATGTTCCATTTTTGCTTTTTCTTCTATTTCTTACCAAGTATTATGGTATAGTACAACCATCCCCAGCTCCTTACCAACATTAGGCAACATCATTATTCCTCGATGTACTTATATTTGTTACATGCACTTTTATATATTTTGCATATGACTTTTACCGTGATTCAATCAAAAGTATCAATATAAATAAAATGTACAATATACGTAGCTTATCACATGAGTAAAGTCTTTTCTTCATGGGTTGAAGCCTTGTCGACTGGCTGAACTCAACCCCGCAGCCCATTCACATACGCCGACTTCTTGTGTGAAAATTGCCCGTCCACACTAACTGGAAAGGTTAATCACCAGCTTCAGTACCGGCCTCGACCAGCGTCATGGGCCGCGGAGGGCGCCGATGTCAATAGAGTTTTCTAAGTCAGCCGATAACCGCCAAAATGCTTCACTGAAAAAGGTTCTTCATGTGAACTACCATAAGGCATTGCATTTTGCCACGCTTGCCCACCATGACGTACAAGCACTCCAACAATCCGGGCGAATAAAAGACAATTATTTAAAATCATCTTGCCCACCATCTTAGGACAAATCTAATATTCCAAATATTCTTTACAATTGTGTTGACATAAAAATCTCTAATATTCCAACATCTTTACAATGTTGACAAAGAAAGAAAAGATAAACAATTGAAAGCAACTTGCATGAAAAGTAACAAAATTGCAATCCACGAAGGGGGTGTTTCTCAAAGGATGTGGTTGTACCATTGTTCATGCAAAGCTCAATGAACTATTTCCTTAAAAGTTATGCAGTTCAATTCATAGGACAACAAAGTATTCACTTTCATGAGTAATTTCTAGGGCGCATAAATTTCTTTAGCAATACGTAACTGAACGAAGTATAACAA